>SJYA01002742.1:1002444-1177302 GCA_006410615.1 Neotragus moschatus | reverse complement strand
AAAAAAAGAAAAAAAAAAAAAAGCACAGTGGTGCTGGGAAAAAAAAAAAAAAAAAAAAATTGGAAGGGAACTAAAAATGCAGCAGCAGAATTTATATACAAACAGACAGTAAAAGGAACCGACATAGCGTCAAATTGGATTAATAACACAGAAGGCAATCTAAGAAACCCTCCCAAGAAATAAATAAAAGTGTGAAAGGAACGTAAGAGGAGAAAGGTGGGAGAAGGTGCTGTGTCTTATATGGTCCTCACAGCTGTGTTAGCAACCTGGAGGCCACACAGCCCAGGCAGTGGGATTGTAAGAAGAAAACAGCCTGGCTCTCTGAGTCACCTCTTCCTTACTGTCTCAGAGAAGAAACAAGAATTAGTCGAGTCATAACAAGAACAACCACCACAAATTCCTTATTGTGTTAAACCACTGAGTTTTCTCCTTTTCTTTCCCTTCCTCCCTCCATCCTTCCTGTCCCCTTATTTCCTTCCTTCCTTCCCTTCCACCTTCCTCCCTTCCTCTTTCTTTCCCCTCCTCCCCCCTCCCTTCCCCCTTCTCTCCTTCCATCTGCCTTCCTTTNAAGTCTGTGGATAAGGTTAACGAAAGAAATATGTATAGAATGAACATGAAATAAAATCATATCTAACTTAGATATGACTTTACCATGAAGAGTCACTTTTGTAGTTCATTGATCTTATTCTTCACTAGGTTTCCCAAGTGGAAAGGAAAGAGAGAGAATGAAGGTATGGCACCAAAAGAAATATTCCCCTCCTTTAATGGTTATGTTTTCTCTTTCACTTAATGTCTAAGAGATACAAGTCTTACATGAAAACCCAACAAACAGAAAAATATACTGGTTTATTAACCATATCTGAAGATAATCATGATCTATTGGCATTTTTTTAGATCATTGTCTATATATCATGATTAATATGGACATGGAACATCCCCAAATAAAATACTTCAGAGACAGGAAGGAAGGGGGCAGGACACAAGCACTCAAAGAATGACACAACATTTAAGAACAGGATCCCACAAAAAAGTGATTAGAAACAACTAGGCCCAAGATGGTGGAAGATTTGACTTCCAATATGCCTTGAGTCTCATTATACGCTCATTTTAATGCCTTTAGCTAAATTACACTCCCATAGGCACAATGACAGTTCCAAGGCCAACAATAAAAAACCAAAAAGTGGGTGGTATCTCAATTCATGGAAATCCTCAGCTCTTTAAGATAGTTAGAATATTCCTCCCAGTCATTGGCCTGTGAAAATTCCCAACCCCTTTACTTAACTAACCACCTTCATATCTCTGAGATGGACCACATTCTGTTTATGGAAAGTGTATTTCTTTAAATAAACCTGCTCTCAGTTTATTATGGCTCACTGTTGCTTTTTTTTAATTGGAGAATAATTGCCTTACAATGTTGTGCTAGTTTCTGCTGTACAATAATGTGAATTAGTATAACTCACTCTTGAATTCTTTCCCGTGTGAAGCCAAGGACCTCATTTGGCAACCCATCCCAGGGACTCACCCAAGACCAGGAATATGACCATCCTCTCATGCCTCATTTTTTCTACAACATTTTCACCTTTCTAATTGTTAGAAAATGTGCAAAGCTTCTTGCTGACTGACTGAAGAACTTCCTACATGTCAAGCTACCATGGAAAGATGGATGAACTAAACAAGATCTTCATGGGATTTGAAGTCTGAGAGAAAGGTAGACAAACAAATTGTTACCACATTTTAACAATGAGTTAGGTTCAGTTCAAACCATATTAGTTGGCTAAAATGTTTTGCCCCTGGTGCTTGGTGCTGGGCCTGCAGAAAGAGAAATAATCATAAGATAGACGAGGGCTGCAAAATCACTGCAGATGGTGAGTGCAGCCATGAAATTAAAAGATGATTGCTTCTTGGAAGAAAGGTTATGACAAACCTAGACAGCATACTGAAAATCAAAGACATTTCTTTGCCGACAAAGGTCTATCTAGTCAAAGCTATGGTTTTTCCAGTAGTTATGTATGGATGAGTTGGACTATAAAGAAAGCTGAACCCTGAAGAATTGATGCTTTTGAACTGTGGTGTTGGAGAAGACTCTTGAGAGTCCCTTGGACTGCAAAGAGACCCAACCAGTCCATCCTAAAGGAAATCAGTCCTGAATATTCACTGGAAGGATTGATGTTGAAGCTGAAATTCCAATACTTTGGCCACCTGATGCAAAGAACTAACTCATTGGAAAAAACCCTGATGCTGGGAAAGATTGAAGGCAAGAGAAGGGGCTAACAGAGGATGAGATGGTTGGATGGCATCACCGACTTGATGGGCATGAGTTTGAGCAAGGCCCAGGAGTTGGCAAAGGACAGGGAAGCCTGGTATGCTGCAGTCTGTAGGGTTGCAAAGAGTCAGACACAACTGAGTGACTGAACTGAATTGAGACCAGGAGGAGAGTCAATGGAAATAAGAAAACTGCTCACACAATATAAACTCCTTAAACGTTGGATCACATATTTCCATCTCATCTAACCCAACCTGCATCCTGATAAATGAATACCTGATAATTAATGCCCAAGTACCTGCTTAAAAACATTCAAGGTCCAAGAAGATACTGTATCTAGAAGTTGCCCATTTGTTGTTGTTGTTTTTATTACTTGACTAATTCTTCTCTGTGGTACATCTTCCAGGGGTATTTGTTAACAGACAAAGAACACTTAAGGTTTTGAGACTAGTTCACTTTATTTCCTTCAGTTTTAAAATGTAATGGAGCCACGACTTTTGTCAACCAGCAATTTTCACACCTTAAGCCCTTAACCCTACTAGCTGATAGTTAATTTCACAGTTACAGCATAGCTATCTCAGCTTCCAAGGCAAGAATTTGGATAAAACTAACATGAAGTGGGCACGAGGTAAGGCAAGAGTCATCATTATTTCACAGGTGTTTGTATTTTTCCTATTTTCTTCAGCCTTGTGAATTTATTTACATGACAATTTGAAAATGATGTTTGGGCCATAATGGTTCCTAGACTGCTAAATACAGGAGGGGCCTGGGGACTTGCAGAGCTGGTAATGGGAAGCCCAGCTGAGCTAACATTTTGACACTGGCTCCTTCTCAGGAGAGGCAAACAGAGAAGAATGGAAAAGAAGCTGTCACTAGGAAACCAAAAAAGGAAACCTGCAGAGTAACACAACAAGGAGACTGGGGAAAGAGAAAGGAGTTAATTAACAAAAGGGTGACATCTCAACACATGCAAACACAAGTGGGAAGAGCTATATCAAGGAGTAAGAAAGATTAAACACACAGGCAAACTTGGAAATCACATTCTAATATTGCCAAAAATAAGACAAACTTGTAAATAACAATGAAAGCTGTCAAAGAAAGAACTGTCAGCAAATACTAGGCTCCAAAGCCATAGAAGCTATAAAATATGCACCAGTCCTTACAGACTTTTTCTGCAACCTAGACCTCCCTTCAGGTACGACCCAACTACTTTTCCATGTCTTGTCTCCTATATTAAACTCGTGTCTAAGGCAATGGTCTACCTTGAAGAAACAGAGACATTGGAGACATGTAGCCCCATCAGTCTTAGCCTACTCCTATTTTGCAGAAGTGTCTCTTCAGGAAGACATCTTGAGTTGAGCAACATCCCAGTGCTTGGTGCTGAACGGGTGTCTCCTTGCTGTATCCTGAGGATATACTTGCTAGACTGACATGCTTATCTCCCTTCTGGAGAGACTCAGAGATGCTCACAGGTTAATTAGTGTGTACTTTGTGCTACAGCCTGTGCATGAAAGGGTCTAAAGAGAAGGAAAGTTTTCCTTCATTCTGACAACTGAGAAAGGCCAATGAAGTGACCGAAGAATTGATGCTTCCAAATTGTGGTGCTGGAAAAGACTGTGGAGAGTCCTTTGGACAGCAAAGAGATCAAACCAGGCAATCCTAGAGGAAATCACCCCTGAATATTCCCTAGAAGGACTGATGCAGAAGCTGAAGCTCTCATACTTTGGCCACCTGATGTGGAGAAATGATCCTTTGGAAAAGACCTTGATACTGGGAAAGAGTGAGGACAGGAAGAGAAAGGGGTGACAGAGGATGAAATGGTTAGATAGCATCACTGACTCAGTGGTCACGAATCTGAGCAAACTCCGGGAGATAGTGGCAGCCAGAGAGGAGCCTGGTATGCTGCAGTTCATTAGTTCGCAAAGAGTTAGGCATGACATTGTAACTGAACAACAACAAATGAAGTGACTTCTTACTTTATGTGGGGCTGAAACTCCTCTCGTGGAGAGTGTATTCAGACAAATCCTTGTCAGGGAAACTTTTGAGGAAATTCGAGTGTTTGTCAAGTTATTCCATTAGTTGATCTCTGAAGTGCTACCAAAGGGAAAAGTTTTTGATTCCACGAGACCCCGCACTTTATCACGTCACTTTTACTTTTCATTTCTAACACTGACTAATATTTATTTAATAAGGAACAAATCACACACTTGTTTCTCCTTCGAATCTCACCTTGAAACCAAGAAGCAGTTTGATCTGACAATTAAAAGGCTAACCACAGTATCTCACTCTAGGCAGAAGGTACAACAGAGCAGAACCACTGAAAATAATAATAATGTGAACATATTTCAGGAATGTTGGAATTTTATTCACCCCCCCAATATTTGGAATCTGTTGCCAATGCCTTCTTTTGGTCTTTGCTACATTTATCATTATTAAACACTCTACAGTATGGCAGACACCTCTGAATGCATTACTTGTATTAATTATTTATATTTCACAGCCCTTACAGTGTCAATTCCATTATCTGCATCTTTCATGAGAAAATAAAAGTAGAGAGTTGTTTAATATCTTTTCACTGCCATATAGCTAGCAATTAGTGGGACCAATTTATATGACTAAATCTATACTTATAATCACTTTGGAGTGTTTCTAAAACTTCAGCAGGCATTAGAATCACCTAGTGAGCTTTCAAAAATAGAGTGCTAAATCTGACTCAATAGGTCTGGGGTGGAAGTCAATAATTTGCATTCCTTATAAGTTCTCAGGCAGTGTTTCTGTTTCTGCTACTGATCCAGGACCACATTTAGAAACCTGCTGCCTTGTACTTTCTCTTTTATACTCTCTCTTACTTTCTTCCTCCCAATTTCTTTTAAAGGATGACAGAGGGCCACTAGTTAAAGAAAAGACTGAAACTAGAGATAAGGAGATGTGTGATAGCTAGGAAGAGAGATAAATACTGAATGGGGCTTCCAGGGGAAGTTGTTAATTTTTTTTTTTTTTTAAAGGTTGAGCAGGGTCTTTAAAAGTATAATTGGTTTCCACCTGTGTATTATTGCCCTGGAACACTGTACCCAGAGAAATGTGATAGACTAGCTGGGTGATGCTTTGGAATTTCCTACAATAGTAGGGACTAAAGTGAGACTATAACCCAGGGCTGGATATAATGAGTATTTTACACAAAAGCACTCTGATTGAGAGAACAAGCTGACTCCAAATAGAGAGCCAGGGGTCAAAGGAGGAATCTGGTGCAAGGGCAAGAGCCACAGTTTAAAATGTGTGATAAATGCACATATTCTCAAACATGTCTGCTCAAACCACAGCATAAACAGTGAAGCGAAAGGGGGAGAAAACTGAACATCCACGTGATGGTGTATGGGTGAGCTGTTGGTCCAGGGGACAAGTCCAGGGTCTGGCTGGGTTCATGTTTCATGTCACAGCCTTTAGAGTCACAGTATAAGTCAGCCTGTTGGTACTGTGTGTGTTGGAGGAGAAAATGCCTCTCAGAGAGAAAGTTACTTTAACCTGACTCAACCTAGAAATAATTAAAAATAATACATTTGAAACCGAGCTACTGAAATTTATCACATTGAAGGAACAGCCACAATGCTTCTCCTTTATCCCTATGTTTACAGAACTGAACATATCCATCCTAAATCTCCTAGGTCATTTCATTCCTGGATTGCAAGCCTGTCAAAGCACTGCAGGATTAGCGTGATAGTGCCGTAGGCTCACACACAGAGGGAGGTGGATTAGGAGCACTTATCTTTGCAAAGAACTGTAAATTTGACAAAATTTGACCAGATCATTGCTTCATGGAAAGAAATAGAAACAGGTTAGCAAAACTAAAGTGAACCAACTGCTACTGCTGCTGCTGCTAAGTCGCTTCAGTCGTGTCCGACTCTGTGCGATCCCGTAGACGGCAGCCCACCAGGCTCCCCCGTCCCTGGGATTCTCCAGGCAAGAACACTGGAGTGGGTTGCCATTTCCTTCTCCAATGCATGAAAGTGAAAAGTGAAAGGGAAGTCACTGAGTCATGTCCAACACTAGTGACCCCATAGACTGCAGCCCACCAGGCTCTTCTGCCCATGGGATTTTCCAGGCAAGAATACTGGAGTGGGGTGCCATTGCCTTCTCCTAAAGTGAACCAAACTACTCCTTTAATCCCTATTATATTAGGCAAAGTAGAATACACAATTAATTGAAATTCAATTACATCATTAAATTTTATGTAAAATACCATATCTAACTGAAAATTGATTTATTTGGCTCACATGTGAAATATTTAGGAGAGAAGGAACTTTGGCTTTAGATTCTCTAGACAACAATAATATTGAAAAAGAATTAAATGGAAATCAAGTAAATGGTGATGCCTTTCCATAAGCTAGGATTTTTAAAGTATTATTTCATTTATTTTTTTTCTGATAGCCTTTTGATATTACTCTTGCTATTGTTATTATTATTAAGAGTGCACTGATGTTTAAGAATATCAGTGAAAGTAAAGTCAAAGTCGTTCAGTCGTGCTTGACTCTTTGTGACTCTATGGACTATAGTTTGCTGGGCTCTTCTGTCCATGGAATTCTCCAGGCAAGAATACTGTGTGGGTTGTCATTCTCTTCTCCAGGGGATATTCCTATTCAGGGACTAAACCTGAGTCTTCCACGCTACAGGCAGATTTTACCATTTGAGCCACCAGGGAAGCCTGAGAACATCAACAGTAGAATCCAAATTCAAGATCAAAATTTCAAAGCCAAGATTCAATTCAAAGAAGTGTCCTTTACTATTTCTCTGGCTAACTTTTAAGGTGGTTTCAAGATTTGGGGGTAAAAATCTACAAATATCTAAAAACTTTTTTGAACAATATATTAATCTGTCAACAGTGTCAATATTATCATTTCATATATTTTCAGAGCTTCACATATTTAATTAGTGATATACTGAGCCTGACCAAATGTAATAATCTATGGCATATGGTTTTTTTTTCATTTACTATATGCATGAGTATAAGTATTCATGCATATATATTTATAAATGTATACATGAAAGACAGCAAAAAACAACTCTATGGTACAATTAATTGAGCATATATTTTGTGGACAGAACGCCAGGAAGGCCTAAAAAAGATAAAATAGAATATTTTCTAAAAGGAAAGATGAAATTTGCAAAGAAGCTTTGAGATTTTCTTCTTTAAAGATATTTGAAGAAAAATCATAAAATTCATTCACTGAGACTTCATTTATTAAGCAGTTATTCTCTTCCTAACACTGATGTAAGTTGAAAGAAAATGCAATTCAAGGATGATATTTCTTAGTGGGAGAGAAAGAAAGCACAATTACAAACTATAGGGTGAAATATTGTATAACTTATCTTCAGAGTATGCTTATTAGGAAAGAAATGGTAAAGGGGATGGTAAAGGGGCTTTTCAGAGGAGGTGACACTTAATATACAGGGAAATGAGGAGCTGAACCAAAAAAGAGCTAAAGAATCACTTCAGACAGAAGGACCAGGCTTAAAACATTAAGCAAAAGAGAATTTGGCTGATTTTTGTTTTGCAAGAAGCTGTGGACCAGATAACACTAATTTGTGCTTCATGAACTCATAATTTCATTCGTAAGTTATTACAGACCAAGTTGAATGTCTTTTAAGTTAACCAAGCTTTTTCAGTTCAGTTCAGGCGCTCAGTCGTGTCTGACCCCTTGCGACCCCATGAATCGCAGCGCGCCAGGCCTCACTGTCCATCACCAACTCCCGGAGTTCACTCAGACTCATGCCCATCGAGTTCGTGATGCCATCCAGCCATCTCATCCTCTGTCGTCCCCTTCTCCTCCTGCCCCCAGTCCCNCGTAAGTAGAAAACTATGGGAGACTCCTGTAAGTTACTGATTACTCGAGAAAGCAGATTTGCTTAACCACAAAACCAAGCAGGCTTGGTTAGCAGTAAAACCATGCCACAGAAGCACAGGACATGCCCCTAAACAATAAAACAGTGGTAGCATGAGCCCAACATCCTGTCTAGTGAGCTCAATAAGTTAATGACACCTAGTACAGGCTCTGTGCACACAAAAAAATAATCATTTATGGAAAGTTGACTTTTCAAGATGAAAAAAACCTTCATTGTACTAAAACCTGAAAATGTTTTTCTAAAGTGATACATGATAGTCCTGACCATACAGAGACAAGTAAACTTCCCTGCCCTGCCTAGGGGGAAGACTGATGATGGAAACATGATGTCTAGGCAACAAAGGCAAAGGTCTTCTCCCTCTCCCCACTTTTCCTTTGATTATAAAACTGTAGCCCAATAAGTTCTCAGGGTGGGGCCTTTCTCTCTCGCTCACCCACTTGTACATCTCACAAGTGTCCTATTCTAATAAGTCATTTCTCATCTACCACTTTGCTCTTTCACTGAATTCTTCTCTGCACTGAAACATAAAGGACTATGGTGCCTGAACTCTTCAGAAGCCCCCTGGAAATGGCACTTACCGGTTTCACAGGGAATATATGTATACTTATGGCTGATTCATATTACTGCACAGCATAAACTAATGCATTATTAAGCAATTATCCTCCAATTTAAAATAAAGTTAATCATGACATTAAAAAAAAAGTCATCCTAACAGATTTGAGGTGATATCTCATTATGGTTTTGATTTGCATTTCCTTGATAATTAATGATGCTGAACATCTTTTTATATGCCTGTTAGCCATTAGTACACCTTCTTCGGAAAAAGAGCTGCTCAAGCCTTTTGCCCCATTTTTAATTGCTATTTGTTATTCTGTTTTGTTTTGTTTCATTGTCACTAAGATGTAGAAATTCATTATAAGTTTTGGGAATCAACCCTTTATCAGGTATGTAGTTCGCAATTGTTTTCTCTAATTCTTTGAGTTGCCTTTTAATTCTGTTGATTGTTTTCTTTGCTGTGCAAAAGATTTTAGTTTGCTTTAAAAAAGGAAAAGCAAACTTGAGAAATCCTGAGGCCCTGGCAGGAGCACTGGACTGGGAGCCAGAATGTCTGGATCTGGTCTGCAAATAAACAGGTAATATCAAATGTGAGTCTTTAGACTTCTTTTCTCTGAGCTCTGTTTCATCATTACAAACCAGGTGATTTCTAAGTTCTTTTCTCATGAATGTACCACAAGGAAAGCCTCTACTTTGCTCCATAGTCATTTTTAGGCATTTGGCAATCTTCCTAGTCAGAAAGTCCTTTTCACTGAATAGTCGACAAGGTTTCTATTAATAACAAATTTGCTGTTGAATTTAAGGCACACTTTTATTGTGATGTGACTTAAATAGGCCTTTTTGAAAGGTGTCATTCTAATGTATGACTTTTTCACACATTAGCCAATTTTAAATAAAATGCTGAACAAATTTGGTCGGTTTTTAGCTTTTGAGTCCAATTATGAAGCCAGGTACAATATTATTATCTGCTGTTCTCAAGGACAACTTTAAATGAGATGTCACACTGAAGTAATATTATGCCTCTCAGAAGAGGAACCTATTTTAATAATGAAATGGAGTAAGAAGTCATTCACAGAGAGGAGAATGCAGTTGTATTCTAATATCTCAGACACTTTTTATTTCTGATGCTTTACTCACATAACACACCAGGGAAATAAGCCAGTTTCAGCCTCCCTTACACGTGTGTCTGTAAATCAACACAATATATGACCAACAGCATACACAATTTCACACCAAACAAGAAGGTGGATTGAGTGGCCAGTGTATCTCTTCATTTAAAACAGGGTTTCCAACCTCAATAGTACTGCTGATATCTTGAGCCAGATGATTTGTGTGTGTGTGTGTGTGTGTGTGTGTGTGTGTGTGTGTGTTGGAGACTAGGGACCACCAACTGTCTCTCCCTCTTAGACACTTCCCAGCTGGGAAAACCAAAAGTGCCTCCAGAGTTAATCAGTGATCTGCAGGGAAAAGCATTGCCCCAGTTGGGAACTACTGATTTTAAAATATATACACATTACATCTACCTTATATAATCTCTCTCCCTTTCTCAGCATCTCTTTCTCTGGTTTGGTAAACCTGTATTGTGTTTTCTTATAGATTTGTATAAATACTTTTTTTTCTGACATTTATTATCTTTCTTTTTTTTTTTAATTTTAAATTTTTATTTTTTCATCTCAGGTGTACATGAGTCTTTCATCTGAAGATTCATTTCCAGAATACAATCATGAAATATTTACATGATTGAGATGAAAACAATATATATTTTTTTAATCAGTTACCTCCTTTTGGTCAACCATACTGAATACAGAAGCTAATACTTCCCTTTCCAGCTGTCCTTCCAACCCCGGAATGATGACTTTCAGTGGTCAGGGAATTGCTACCTGACGAGGTGACTGACTTCAGATTTTGAAAGCTCTAGTTATCAAAGAGCTCTGTCTTAGATTGAGCTGAAGTGTGTCCGCACATCTCTTCAAACGATGGCCTCCGGAGATATAGCATGACCTGCTACTTTCACCTTTTAAACCTATTTGCCTTTGTGTTCTGTTTCTCACTATTCCTGTCAAGGTAGTCTAAACCTTTACCAAAAAAGCAAACAAAAAAGGACAAAAATTTGTTCCTTAATTACTACACTGGTTTCATTACTGGTTTCACTGCTTGCTTGCTTTCCATCAAGTGCACACATGTCCAGTTCATCTTCTCTAATAATATCATTTTCATTGCCTGCTCAAATTATAAAGGTCTCCCTCCCTCTTCAGAATGAAGCTCAAACTTTAACTCAGAGAAGAACCCAAGAAAGGCTTGAATGAGCCCAGTGGGTATCCTGTGTGCCCTTTTCAACACTCTGGTCCACTTCATAAGGCCAGTTTCCCATCCTCTCATGCCCTCTTGTCTTAATGCTTCTTCCCCTCTCTTCGTCTTTGTTTTTCTGTGTATTGCACAGCAATATCTCTATTCTGATGCTTAGTCTGTTCTTATAAAATTGTGCTAACTTGGGACTCCCCTTGGTGCTCTAGTTGTTAAAACTGCACCTTTCAGTTCAGAGGGTGTGGGTTCAATCCCTGGTCAGGGAGCTAAGCTCTCACATGCCTCATGATCAGAAAACCAAAACACAAAAAAGAAGCAACACTGTAACGAGTTCAATGAAGACTTAAATAATGGTACACAACTATGCTAACTGGAAATCTAAATTCATCTACTTCATAAATATTTTCTATACTACAGCCCATAACTTCTATTCTGATTTCCCATTTTTCTCCACAATCCATAGTAACTACATGCCTCCACTTTCCTCATGTAGAATTCTTGTCTCTCACATTTTTTTCCCTCCCCAACTTCATTTCCCTCTACAAAAGTAGTTATTATACAATTATTGCAGAATCAACACTGGTTGATTTAAATCAGCATACCGTTCCAGTGCTTGGACTTGATGGAAGTCACAGGGAGGAAGAACACTTGCTTTTCTTGAAAACCAGAAGTGGAAAATTACAACTTAAAGACAGTGGTTATTTTTAAGGCCCCTTTGAGAAAATGTGGCAATAAATTCTAGCTGCTCATTCATGTGTACAAACTTATATAGCTGTTGCTTTATCAACATAAGCATATGTTGGAAAAATGGGTTGCTTTGTTTATTTATAGGCACATTTGTTTGTTTTGAAGTTTTAGGAAGAATGACAATATACAGTTCAACCATTAGCTTGCTATGTGACCTTGTGCAAGTCTTCTAAACTATCTGAACTTTGGGGAGGAAAAAGGTGATCATAAGATTTCTGGAACCATGTTAAACTGAGCAGCTGTACCTTTTATTGGTCTCAAAACAGAACTGTTCAGTAAGCAGTGGTTATCTTTTTATCCATCCTCCTTCTTTCTCTTTGAAAACAGAGTTTCAGGTTTGTTCAAGCGTCTGTCCCTTACCTCTGTGACTTAGAGGTCAAGACCCAGTCCCAGCTCAGCAGTAAATACTGACTGTAGCAAGTAATAGTAGTGCTCTGATTCTCTTTATGGATGCACTAATGGGCAGGTAACCCTGTGAGAGCTGGCTGCAGGATTTCTGGGTAAGGTTAAATCACTCACGATATAAAATCCCACAAAAAGACTAGTCCTTTTTGCCCCTAAATATCTCATGTCTCGACTGGGAACTTAGATCATCTGTGGCTTTCTTGGGACAGTGAGCGGAACTGGAGTAAGGAAAGATTCACATGCTGTCAATGGTAAGAAAGAAGAAAAGAGAAAAGTTGACATAACTGAGTTGCTGAATCAATGCACTATGAAACTTGCCTGGGGCTGTGCTGTTAGTTCTTCCTATCTCCAGCCCAAACACCCCTCCTACCTACTCTTCACTTTTTCTTTCAATATACAATTCACTTCAGTTTTATTAGGCCAACAATTTTCACACTAGGCATGACCTTGAGAATGAGCCCTCCTTGGAAACAGAGTATGAACAGAACTGCCCTGTTATCAACTTTCGTGTTGCCTCTTTGAAAGGAACATGCTTGTTCTGTACTTTTTCTTGTTCTTTTCTTCTATGGACTAGAACATGCATATGGGTCCAAAGAGTGAGAAATGAACAGATGAAAATGTTGATAGCATTCTATGGGACACTGAAGTTAAAGGGGAGAAATAAATGTGGGGGGATGACACATCGGCTGAGAATAATCCACCCTCATATGGCCCACTTACAAATATATTCAGACATATGGTCCACCTACATCTTGAGAAACAGATATCCTACCTTGTTTAATCATTGCATTTATAGATCTCATTGTTTCAACAGCCTAACCTATTTCTACCTAATACACCATGTTTCAGCAAGACACCTTGCTTTGTGAGGTAACATATTCCTTCTATTCCCTTTTCATTTAAGTCAGTTTAAATAGTGAAATTCTCCTAGCTGCCAAAGTCTTTCTAATTGGTACAGCCAAATTTCATATCTGTGGACTGTCTATGAACAAAAGCAGGAAATAAAAAAACGCCATTGCAAGGCAACTACTGAAAATGAACATCTAGAGGGCAATTCAAAGTGAGTTTAATTCAAATAGTCTTTGGAATGGAAAATTAATTTTTTTTATCATCAGACTCACATTTTGAGGTTTTACAACTGTTTGCATACCTTCATGAATTACAGAAATAAGAGTGAGTATACTGTAGTAGAAAATATGAGAAGAATTTAGGAAAACTTGAACAGTTCTTCAAAGGGTTAAGTACCATGGGAAAGTTACTATGATTCAGAATTCAAGATCCAGGGAAATGATGAGTTCTTTGAATTCCTGATGAGACAGCCCAATGAGACTGGGCTGTCTAACCAAAATAACCAAACTAACCTTGTCACAATAAGGGCTCATTGGTTCTTCCAAGTAATGCAGGTGACTACCTGTGTGCTCTCACTAACCTGATGGGAAAACAACCTAGGAACCTCCATTTCATCACTTGAAAAAAATTGATGGCCTGTAGAATGCTTTCCAGCTGTGATCATCTACTGATCCATATGTGTGGGAGAGGCTCCCTTGTTCACCTTGTGCTTCTCCTTTAGTAAATTGATAAACTCCAGGGGTGACAGTTCTATAGAGCAGGTACTGTTTATGAGAAGAGTCTCTAGTGATATCTTGAGAAGAGTCTCTGGATGCTAGTCTCTAAAGTCTAGAATCTAGAGTCTCTGTCTGTCCAAGTGGTATGTACTAAGACAGTTACAGCTACACATGGATAAAGATGACCAAATTTAGAGTAGAAACATAAATGTGTGATGATGCTTTTAATTAATTATCACTATAGATTTTATGTACAACATTTAGATGATATGGGGTGTGGGAGGTGGGAGGGGGTTCAGGATTGGGAACTCATGTACACCCATGGTGGATTCGTGTCAATGTATGGCAAAACCAATACAGTAATGTAAAGTAAAATAAAGTAAAAATTAAAATTAAAAAAAAAAAGTCTTCCCAATTGTTAGCTGAACCAATGTTGAGAAACTATGGGAAACAGAATCATATGGAAGTACAAAAACATTCCCCTCCCAAACATGCACAACTTCATTTCTGTTCTCAATGTGGGGAGTCTAACTTTCTTAATTTGATGCACCATAAAATTCCAGAAAAAGAAGACTTTCAACTGGTTTGTGTTGTTAGTTTTCTACATGCATAATAATGGAAGTAATAATGCATATAACATTTTGGAAGTAATAATGCATATAACATTCCAAATCAAAAATATGAACAAAATTCTATCCATAGTATATCCTATCTTGCTCAAATTTTTAAATTTTAAAAGTGGCAAACAGAATTATGAACACATGCTACAAACATGTCTATGTGTTCTATAAGTATTATCTTATGTAGTAAGCCATACTATTATTATCCTTATTTAATATATGAATTATAAAAAGTTTGAAAAGACTGGTAAAGACAGCAATTTAGATGTAAATTAGTGATTTAGATGTAAATGAGTGGTCTAGAAGTCAAATGCAGATGAACTGTCTTTAAAGTATTAGCTTTTAACTTGAGCCTACCAGTTAATGCAATATTATACATTAATAAATGTCATCAATAAACCAGCTGAAATAACATTATTAAATGAACATTTACCCATATTAAAACAAAGAGAACACTATATCACTTTATGCTTTGTATTGAAAAGTTCACTAAAAATGAAAAGAAATACTCTAAAATTATAGCAACAGTTGTGCTTAAATATCATAGATTTTTGATTGTTTTTCTTTCTCTCTATTGTTCTGAGTTCCTGCAATATACATATATCAATTTTGGCATTTCAAAACAAATATAAGTATCAAAAACTGTACATTAGTGTCCAGTGAAAACTTATGAGTTACAAAGATATGCCCAATTTCATAAGAGGAAAAGTGATATAATAGAAAGAGATGGTTTTTAAGAATTCATGAAAATTAGTCATTCAACTGTTAAGAGGAAAGAAAATCATTACAAAATACTGACAAAAGGAATACAAACAGTATCAGCATTACTCAAGGGAGCTCATTATTTGTCATTGTTTCCTTCTGGTAAGGAATCTGGAACTAGAAGTAAGAAGAAACTTCACAAAATTTGATAATATGCAAAAATAATGATAGAAATGGTGATCAGAAATGAAGGAGTGAGCAGTCAAGGAAAAGTGCACTACAATAAGTGAGATCATTCTAATAACCTCTCCTATGAAAGCAGCATAAATGTTAGAATAAAAAATAATCACCTTAAATGATTTGAAGATCTGAAAAAACAGTTAGGATGCTGAAGTACTAAAGTACAAGATCACTTTTACTGGGTGGTATCTGCCAATATCACTCTTGTACTTTGGTGGGTCATTCTTACCAAGTGAGAATTACTTAACAGAAGAGCAGCCTCATCAAAAGTGTTTTATAGAACACATCTTCTTACATTAAGTTGGAACTGCAGAGATGTAAAAACATAAATATGCTTCTCCTTCCTCCATCTTAAAAAAGGAACCAATGAAAAGAATTTTTAGATGCTGAGACCAGCATGAGAAGAAAGGAAAACAAACAAAAAATATCCTGAGAACTTCTAGCTACAGTACAGCTTTTTTTGGCTTACATATAATCTTGGTCGGACAGGGAACCTCAAGTCATAAACTTGGTTTCAGGTAATCCAAAAATAACAGTTCTCCCTCTTAGCAGAATCAAACCTCACATCTCTCTATAAAAAGGCATATTTATTCCAGGGTTCAGGAAATTTGCACACTTTTTTCAGAGGCAAGGACCAGCATACAAAGATTACCCAGCGACAAAAAGGAATAAGACAATATGAGTAAAACCAGCAGAAGAGTACTAAGGAGCCAATAAAGACTTCATAAAGACTTGAATTTTATATCATAAAACCAACATTATTTAAAAACAGAAAACTGCTAATTATATTTTTTTTAAATCAACAAGCTTTAAAATATGTACAAGGAGTAGGAAAATATGAGGTGATATAGTAAATAGAGATTCTAGAAATAAAAAATACTTAAATTTAATAACTCACTGGACATGTCTAATGGTAGATTAAGCAGAGGATAAAATATAATTAGTGAACTGGAATATATATATAGATCAGAAGTATCTGGAGTTCAGAATGAAAAGACAAGAAATGGTAAACTCAAAGAGAAATATAGAAAATGAAGTGAACAAAGTTGGATAATACTAGAAGAAAAAGATTAAAAACTACAATAAGAGCAGAATATTGAAAAGATCTCAGTTGATCCAGAGCAAAAAAAAAAAAATGATATTAATCTTCAGTTTTAAGAACCTTAAAATTTTCCAAACAAGATAATTCAATCTAAGTCCACAACCTGACACAACATGGTAAATCAGTTTAGAAAACAGATGAAGAACAAATCTTAAAAAGAACAGGAGAAAAATAAAACGCTACTTTCAAAGAAGCAGAAGTTTGATTGACATCTAACCTCTCAACAGGAACAATGGAAGCCTGAGAAAGTGGAATGGTATCTTCAATTCAAAAAAACACATAAAGCAGAAAAGCAAGTTTCCATTTAGAATTCAATTCTCAGTAAAAATATTCTTCAGAAGCAAAAGCATTTAGGACACACATATACAAAAAGAGAATCCTCCATCCTCAGACCTACACTAAAGGTATTTCTTAAAAATATGTTTTAGTCAGACAGAAAATGATCCCAGAGGAAGAGAGTTTCAGAATGGAACAAAGATGAGATAATTAATGTGCACATAAATATTGACTATTACTGCAGAATAATAATATTCAGTGGAATATAAATTAATTCTAGTTAAATACACAAAGGAATACCATTTAATTTAGGAGAAGAATGAAAGATTTAAATTATATAAAATTTCCATGTTATTCATGAGGGAAATAATGGCCCCTACTGACTTTAGAATTAGTAAATTAAGGATGCATTCTTAACTTGTGGGTTACTCACTGAAACTTCAGAATTAGAAGGTGTAACACCACACTAGTAGAGGGAAAACCAACTGAAGCCATGTTCAATCAACCAAAAGCAAGGGAGAGGGCAAGAGAAGGTAGGGGGAGATAAAGAAAGTGAAGGCTAGAATAGGTCAAATAAGTAGAAAGCAAATGATAATCAAGTAGATCAATGAATCTATTAATTATAAGAACACAAGCCCTTTCAATTAAGGAATAAAGAGTGATAATAGGGAGGAAAAAAAGGCATACCAGGCACACAAAAACTGATCATGCATCACCATCAGATTTTCTTCAAGAGAAAGTCTAAAGCAAGTTTTTCATACAGAAGAAATGTCAGGTAAGAGGTCTGAGATAATGGGAAAAATAAAGAAGAAAGCAAGTTACACATACATTAGTAAATATAGGTAAATATAAATGTATATATATAAAACAATATGTTTGACAGAAAACAAGTTATGTAAAGCAATTATCCCTCAATTAAAAATAAATTAAAAAAATAATAAGGAACCTATTTGACTAAGAAAAGAACAAGGACCATAAATTAAAATAATGAATAGTAGAAATGGTATTAAAATGTTCCAACTTCATGATGTTAGGTGGGAGAAGCTCCTGGTATGTTCAGGTACAGGCTTGTTTCATATCCTGTGCCTTTGATCCTAAGCCCTCAGCCTGACTATCTGTCTTTTCCTCTTATCTCCAGTTATTAAAGTACTAATTCAAGACTTTACTCAGATGACATATCATTCCAATTTGTCCAAAATGCCTTCTTCCCCACTCCTATAATCCCATGTGTCAAACTCTGTTTTCACACAGATCGTTCCTGACTTACATTGTTGCTGGGACCTGTTGAGATTCATGATACTATTCCTCAAAATGCTTCGTATTTATAACAGGAGTGAATGCATCCATGCACAAATGGAGGGATGCACATTTACAAATAAATCCTTGGTAGTGTAAACATGTGTCATCAGTGCCTGACTGAGGCCTTATTGTTATCTCATCAGGTAAACTCACACATCTGAAGAATCTACATGTGCTCAAATCTTTTATAAACTGATTTGCTAAAAAAATATGTAGCAGGCAATAACACTGCATTGATACTCTTTTTACACAGAAGTTCCAAGAATGAGAGATTTTATGGCTTCAAAAAATTGCAAATCAAGAAAGAAACACTCAAACCTACCATCCTCTCCATAAACTGTTTGGAACTAAAAACAATAGATATTCTCTTGGATTTGGTTTCAGTTTAGTGCTTAGGCTATCTTTTGTGTATGTAACCCAGTGACCTTGTTTATCCTTAAAGAGAATTTAGAAAATGTCCATTTTGTCTGTGTAATGCCATAGTCTTTTTAACTTTTGAATAGATGCTAAAGAGGATAAAAGAACACGAAATTTTCAAAACCAAACCAAAGTTCTAACTGAAAGTCAAATGTAATTAACATTTAAATACTGAATCCCAACTAACGAGGTTATATGGGATAATACACCTGGTTCTTTCAATCTAAAGCTTAAAGACTGTTAATGAGAAAAATACAATAAAAATTAACCAAAGTGAAAGGATGAATTAAGGATCTCCTGCAGGCCTTATTCAAGAATTATTTTTTTTTAAAGTTTTGAAATCTTTGGAATAGAGAAGCTTGACAAAAGAAGGAAGCCATTGAAAGGTAAAAACAATTATGGAGGTAATTGACAAAAGAGAAGCTGAATGCTAACTAGCAAATCAATAGAATAGAGATCACCTACAGCTTAGAAAGGGTAAGTCATGAAGGAATATTTTCTCTTGACTCCATTGGAAGTACTTCTTGCACAGGCCTTATTTTGATTATAGTCATCAGAACTGAGTTTTCAGGAAGTTCAATATTAACTGGGCTATTACTTAGTTTGAAAATATGTACAACACAGTACTTTTAGCACTACAATATTGATTCAAGATGACACTTGCAAGAATGCTGCTGCTGCTAAGTCACTTCAGTCGTGTCCAACTCTGTGCGACCCGATAGACAGCAGCCCACCAGGCTCCCCCATCCTTGGGATTCTCCAGGCNTCAAAGCTGGTACTCTGGGACAACCCAGAGGGATGGGGTGGGGAGGGAGGTGGGGGGGGCGGTTCAGGATGGGGGGACACATGTACACCCATGGCTGATTCATGTTGATGTATGGCAAAACCTACAATATTGTAAAGTAATTGGCCTCCGGTCAGAATTAATTAATCAACAATAAAAAAAAAAGAAAGGAATCAGAGCAATGAATACTCAGTGCAGCCAAAAATATATACGTTGCTGTGGCACAGATGAATAGATGAATCGAGAATGTTCCAGCTGTGATAGTTTCTGAGGACCATTAAACAAAGCAGGGAAGGATTGAGGATGTCATCAGGAAGGCTGAGAGAGCAAGAAGAGAATGAAAGTGAGCAGCCTCCAGGGCAAGGTCTTGAATTAATTCTGGCTACCATGGCATACCACTAGAGGCTCTGAACATGAGAAAAATATGCTCTGATTTTCAATTCTAAAAGATTGCTTCCTGGACTTCCCAGGTGGTCCAGTCGTTAAGACTTCATATTCCAATTCAGGAAATGTGGGTTTGATCCCTGGTCAGGGAGCTGAGATCCCACATGCTTCACAACCAAAAATCCAAAATATCAAACAGAAGCAATATGATAATAAATTCAATCAAGACTTTAAATATAGTCCACATCAAAAAGAAAAATTCCTAAAAAAAATATTGCTCCAGTTTCCTGGTGGAGAATATACCATACACATACAAGAGTGAAGGTAGGAAACACATGCTAGCAGGAAAGTTATTTCAGTAAACTAGAAGAGAAATTGCTGTTTAGACTAGGATGTCTATTCTGAAGCTAGAAAACTCTGCCAGTTTGATACCAGTTTTTCACTTAAAGCCTAGAGGACTCAATTTTGGTCTGCATGAAATATCTGTGAGAGAGTGATGGTAGATGAGCCGGGGTATGTTTGGACTGAGATATGATGATGCTGTTTATTGATATGGGACAAACATGAGAAGAAATAGGATTCTAGGGTTATGGAGGTATGTAGGAGCAGATCTCTGTGTAGAAATCAAGGTATCGTCATAGTTTTTGAACTGGTTAAATTTTAGATATATGTTTGATATCTAAATGGAATGTGAGACAGGCAATGGATCTACAAATTTGATGATCAAAAGAGAAGACTATCCCCTACTCCCTACTGAACTCTACTTGGCCTCACCAGTAAGACTGCTTCACGTTCCATTCCTTTGGAATGAAACAATGCCCAGAGACTCGGCCCTCAAGTTCAGACATTCTAAGAGCCTAGTCTTAGATTTTAGAAATTGATAGGCTGTTAAGATATATATGTCAGAGCCCCCTAAAATGATGAAGTAAAAACAGGGAGGGAATTCCTTCTGAGGGATGAAGCCCTCAATTGTAATCTGATGGGATACATTGAAGGCCCATAAAGTCCAGTCAAATGACTTTTTCTTTGGCATATGGGATCTTCATTCCCTGACCGGAGATTGAACTCACATCCCCTGCAGTGAAAGGGCAGAGCCTTAACCACTGGACTCCCAGGGAAGACCCTCATATGACTTCTTGATAGATGATATCTGTTCAAATTGTCCTCTCTCATTTCCTTAGAAGCCACAGACTTCCTTAGAAATAAATTAATGAGTTCACACCAAAACTTTTATACCTCTATAATCCAAGCTTTCATAAGAATGCCCCTATATCCCAGAGAATTTCTTATTCAAAATATCACAGGTAAGTATAAAAAAACAATGCAGTAAGACTAACTAAACTTTTTATTTATTCTTTTTCTTCTTATTATCCAATCTTATTTGTTATGTTATGAACATGTGTATACTTGGGATTGGAGGGCATCTCAAATATATTTACCACAGTCAAGTTAATGCCTGCCAAGCCTAAAAATGAAGAGAAAAATGATAGGCTCAAAAAGGTGTAAGTGAGCTAAGTTTGGGCAGACTCAGTAACTCTAGGTGGGACAAGAGAAAAGCAGATTTTGTAGATGAAAAGCACTTCCAGAGTCTGATGTGTTTTGAAAGCTTCCTGCAAAGCAGTTTAATATAATCCATCAGTGGTATAATTACAGCAGAGTCTACAACGCAATAAAAGAAACCTACAAACCTTAATCCATTTCCATACAAATACCCTTACTAATGAAATCAGGAAAATGAATAAGAATGGTGTACAATGGCAGGCTCTGCTCAAAAAAGAAACTTCGCTTCCACACAAGTTCTCCATAGGTCTCTAAAATATTGTGCCATTTATGCAATTACAATCAGCTACTATTCTTAGGGGTTAAAGGTCCCAGTAAAATAAATGGAGATACTGCTTCAGTAAAGATGGTTCAATCAATCTGGAAATGTTTCTGCTTGTTCAGGAGGATGACATACTCTAATCTGCAGAGCAGACAATGGAGTTTCATTAAAATCCTGATTTCACAACTCATTATGTGATTGTCACATGAATGCCTCATGTCCCAATCTTGATGGTCTGGCTTTGTATTTCTCTCGGGTAGCAGCCACTGTATCTCACCGAAAAAGGGAGACATAACCAGCCTTTCATGTGAGTTCTGAGAGCAGTGATTGGGAATATTGTAAAGAATGCAAATTATCTGATCAAAATTATTTTCTTTCAGAAAATGATAGCATCTTGAAGCAAGACCAACAGGGGTAAAATGATGTATGGAAGAATAAGGAGAAAAAGCAATACAAATAATGAGAGCCCAGGTCTTGAATATTTTGTGTATCATTATAGATACACTGAAAATAATCACATCCTCCCTGGAAGTTATGAGACTTCCCAGGTCCAGCTCTAACCATGGCTTGCTCAAGAAAAAATACTTCCCTTCACATAGAGGCTGATGTTCAATAAAAATATCCATCTATGTTCTTTCACACTAAATGACTCCACATGGAAAGAATTTTGGTCTGTGGATAGTTATGTCTTGGGCACCTGCCCTATTTCTGCTTATAAGGCTTAGTTAAATGGAGCGAGGACAGGTCTGCTAGAGGAAAACCCAGACACTATGAGAGGGCAGCTGAGGTTGTTTTGTTTTGTTTTAAATATAAATGTATTTATTTTAATTGGAGGTTAATTACTTTGCAATATTGTATTGCTTTTGCCATACATCAACATGAATCCACCACAGGTATACACGTATTCCCCATCCTGAACCCCTCTCCCTCATCCCTCCCCATACCATCCCTCTGGGTCATCTCAGTGCACCAGCCCCAAGCAGTTTAAAACTGGGGAAAGAGTATTAAATAGCAGTCTTAAAACTGAGTCACTCTCTTCAATGAGAGAATGTCTTCTAAGTAGGAATGGACAAAGATGTAATATAAAATATGGATTCAAGGGAGTTATTCAGACCCACTGCTATAGGACACTCTATATGCCACCTAGAGTAAGACAGAGACGGCAGCTGCATGCGGTTATGTAAGAATATATTCACGATTGGAACATATTTCTAAACACAAGACAGACCCTCTTATGAAAACAGCTCTCCCAGTATTTACTAGGTAGTGAAAACAAGGCAAGGATTTATTCAGGAGATATAAATTTCCTATCCCAGTGAAGATAGGATACTTCTCACACAAGCCAAAGATACTGATACATCTTTTTGTTCCAGTAAGAGTTTTGACCTTGAGGTTCCTGATGGTATAACTACTTCCTTGGAATGTGAGGGATATTGGCAGCAAGAACAGCCTCATCTATAGAATGCTTTCGAAGTTAGCAATAAGGCACTCATTTCTTGAGACCATTTGGTACCACATTCAGAAAATTCTCAGGGCTTCCCTCGTAGCTCAGCTGGTAAAGAATCTGTCTGAAATGCAGGAGACCCCAGTTAGATTCCTAATTCAGGAAGATCCCCTGGAGAAGGAATAGCCCACTCCAGTATTCTTGGGCTTCTCTGGTGGCTCAGCTGGTAAAGAATCAGCCTGAAATACAGGAGACCTGGGTTTAATCCCTGGGTTGGGAAGATCCCCTGGAGAAGGGAACAGCTACCCACTCCAGTATTCTGGCCTGGAGAATTCCATGGACTCTCTAGTCCATGGGGTCACAAAGAGTCAGACATGACTGAACGACTTTCACTTTCAGAAAACTCTCATATCAAACACACACATCTATAATAAGTACAATGTGAGATGTGGCACCCAGTATCTGGCAGCTCTGTTGGGAGATTTGGAAGATTCTGTGCTCACATCCATGTTCTGACAATCAGCATGGAAAATGTAGGCTTGAAAAGTTGGAAATGATGGTTTCTAACCTGGGCATGCAAGATAAGAAAGATGCAGGTAATGGAAGACCCAAGTGCAGAGATGGAGGGCAAGAAGTGGGGGTCTACCTCAGGGGTATATGATTCCTATATTCATTTTGGTAACCTGTCTTTAATAACTGCCTGGACGCCTGAAGGAGTATCTTGCTATGTCATGCCCATGACGTCAAGAGCATTTGCTTCCATCTTGCTTATCTACATGAAACTCTACCTCCTTCTAAAAAAAGACTACTCAACCATTCGCTCTTTTTATCCTTCTTGATTTCCATAGAGGAAACCATGCTTTTAGCTTTGTTGCTTTTAACAATGTGTGAGTATCTTTCAGATACTTATTCATGGTGGTGACTTCACCAAATAGAGTTGATCATTAGCCTCGCTTACTAGCCTCAGTAAGATTAGCCTTACTGATCTTTGTCTAGTCAGCATTAGCATTGTTGTTGGATTTTAGAGGATTCTCAGGAAATTTATATTAAATGTATCTTGAGATGGGACATATAATACAAATACCAATCACTTTTAAAATCCCATTTCTGATATTAACAAGGATTCAAAGGCCAAAATGGTTTTTTGATCAATGAACTAGACTCATTCAGCAATTCTGTATTCAATAACCCTTGACCATTCACAGTTGATAATATTTGTGACTCTTTTCTCTCTAATTCATGCTCACTGGGTGATTTCTCTGTATGCCTAAAACTTCACCTTACTCTTCTCTTTATTTCTTTTTCCTTGAAAATGTCTTAGCAAGAAAGGGTGTTAAGAATGTCATAAAAAATAAAGTATGACATTACATTCTCAAGGAATTTTATTACTATGACATAACACAGTCATTCTGTCTCCTTCATGAAAGGCTGTCTTCTTTTAAGGATATTTTCACAAATGTCAGTTTAGCTATTAACTTTTCAGTTAGAAGTATGCTGTATTAAATAAATATGGTAACAGTAAAACTAATACTGCTAAAGGTATACATTTAAACTCATGCATTAGTCAGTTCAAATGCAAAAAACAAATCAACAAATAAATATACCAGTTGCAGGCCCAAGTGAGAAACACAAAAGAGGAGGTAAGTTTTCAATGCATCTAGGGTTAAAGGCTCAAGATTTCCCTAGGAACAAACTTTGTTACTGAATTATTTTATCATGTAAATTGAATATCTACAGTGGGATTTCTATACAGAATCCTTCATTCAAAAGGTAAGTTTTATGTCTCCTAATGTCATTGAGAGACATCTTATGGTGGAAGAATTCAAGACAGTTTTGTGGCCATCCTAAAAATAAGGAGGTTGGCTAGATACCTTCCAGTATTTTCTAACATTAATATTTTTATAGTTCTCAACTGTGGCACATAATGTACTTAATTGTGTAAGTGAACAGTGTACTGAAATCAGAATCACCCCCAAATTCTAATTATTATAATAGGGCTTGCTGGAATACTTCTTATCTATATTATCAATGAAACACATTGTTTAATTTTTATATGGGAGTCTGCATTCTTTCCTATAAATGATATAGTTCTTTTCTGGAAGTATAGATGATATTACAAACAATAGTCAATGACCTCAGAAGTTTGCCTTTAAAGACATTTAGAGAAATTAGCTTGCACTTGGAATTCCTGAACATATTTATATTTATGCTCTCTGCATAATAAAGTAATAATAATTAGTCTGGAACAATCACTATCCTCGCATTCTGCCAGCACATGCTTATTAAAAACAAAGCCATAATAAAGTGAGAACTTTATATTTTCACCAGGTATATCAATACACTTTCCAGCTCGATTTCTTCAACTTTCCTCTGTTGAAATATGTGGATATTACCTTGTACTACTGACTGGACCAAAAAATGTTGTTTAATTCAGTCAAAGGATTATTTGAGTCGAAAAATATAAAAAAGCATTTTTCTAGAACGTTCCTAAAGAAGATTCAACATATTCTCACTATAAATACATGATCGAATATACACTCACTCACACATTTAAAAGATATTCGTTGAGAACCGATTACATGCCTGGCACAGTAATAAGTTTTAGAGATACATCAGTTAGCATGATGCAAAACTTTTCCTTAAGGAGTAAGAGATAAGGCAAACTTAACTGATATTGGTCATTAAGAGACATTTGTGTGTGTGTGTGTGTGTGTGTGTGTGTGCGCGTGCATGCTCACATGAATATATGTGTGCATTTTTCCAAGAGTGCATTCCTGCTGTGTAATGACATAGTGGAAGACTTTTCTGTCACATGACCTTAGTTTGATCCCATAACTCCATCCAGAAGAGCTAAATGTTCTTTGCTTAGTAATCCACTTGAAGCCTAATCTGATTTGTGGACTGTGAGGATGGCTAACCTGTGTCATCTGGCCTGTGAAAATTCCTTTATGTAACATGTGAACGTCATGCTTTTTACTGATGATTTGAACAAACGGTTTTTAATACCACCAATGTGTATTCATTTTCCGTTTTGCTGTCTTTTCTCTGTGTAACCTTTTGCACATTAGAAACTTCACATTTTAGCACTAATGTGTGTCTACTCACAACTCT
Organism: Neotragus moschatus; assembly: GCA_006410615.1. NCBI lineage: Eukaryota > Metazoa > Chordata > Mammalia > Artiodactyla > Bovidae > Neotragus > Neotragus moschatus. The sequence goes on along the minus strand of SJYA01002742.1, from coordinate 1,151,364 downwards.
GCTTGCTCTGACGGGAATGACATCCTTGTTATTGACCTTCTAGGGTCACTAAAAATAGTTCCTCATGCCAGCATTGTTTACCCATCTAAGGAGCTTTACCACAATTGCCTAAAAACTGAAGAAAAGATGAATGCCAGCAGCTAGACTGTCAGCTGCCCATTTTTACTACATAACGAGCATAATGCACAGTATCAAGGAATCTAACTTGAACAACAAACAACTAAAACAGTGCTCAGCAGTTTACATTTTTTTTCAAGAGACTGCTAATGCCTTTACTCAAGAGTAGACAACTTTTGATGAGGGCAACCTAAGATCTGTTTAAAATCAATAACATCTGTTGCTTTCCTCTTTGAATATGAAGTTTGTGAACATAGAACAATCACTAAAAGTTACATCAATTACGTATGAATACAGAGTAGGCGATGCACCGAATCTCTCCCCCTCCTCCCGTCCCTGAAACAACTCATTTGAGCGTGAAAGTCAATTTACATTTTTTTTCAATTCGAGAAATGGAATTTTCATTTTGTGTCATATTCATAAAAAAACTCATATATAACTCAGCAGGGTACTCACATGTGCTTAGAAACAATATTAGGTATGGGAATTACCTTTTGTACCATAAAGACAAAATTACTCACTGAGAAATAAGATTTTAAAGGATCTTCAGGAAGCAAAGGAGAGAAAAATAAGACACGGAATTTCATCCGAGACTGAAACTATTGTATTGTTCATCTGCAGGCTCCTCGTCCCTCCTGAATCAATTTTACATCTTTACTTAGACGCTCTTCTCCCCCAGGAGCCTGAGAGGCTGTTAGATTTTAATGAAGACATGTTGTAGAGGTAGCCATGGGACTAGAAATATGAGTTCAAATCCTGCAAACTGCTTCTCAGATACAAAAGCATGGCAGATTTGGTATAAAGGGATTAGAGATACAGGTGCAGTTAAAGCAAAGTAAATTTACTTAATATGATACCCAAAGCATTTTCTGTGTTATTATAAAATCTTCAAAATTATACTTCTAATGGCTCTGTAATATTTTAAAAAGTGAAGTACTTTTTTTTTTCTTCTGAGGCACCATGCAGCATGCAGGATCTCAGTTCCCAGACCAGGGACTGAACCCATGTCCCCTGTAATGAAAGTATGGAGTCTTTGCCAAGAAAGTCCCTAAAGGGACGCACTGCTTAACTAATTCCCAAATAGAGATATGCATATTTTTCCCCTATTTTTTTTAACTGTAGTAAAATATGCTATCCTAAACTTCTTTGCACTTCAGTGTTCCTTCTTCCTCACACTTTTTCTGTATTCAGGATATTTGTCTTGGTTTACATTCACAGAAGCATATTTATTAGGACAAAGTTTGTAAATACTTTTAAGCTATGGCTTATATAGTCAAGTTGCTTACTAAATGAATAACAAAAATGTAGCTTTATAAATGAGTGATTGTTTCACTATGTTTTTGCAAGCACTGGCTATCATTTTTAAGCATAAGTTAAACTGAATTGTAAACTACATGACTAGTATACGTGGGTGGCAACACTGTACAAACAGACTCAAAGTCTGGATTTCTCAGTGATTCATTCACCTCTACTGAAATATTGGTAAAGCCTGGTTAGAACAGAAACAAAATCTTGAAGGAGTTGCAAGCAAATGCCTAGAATTTTTCTTTTCTCATCAACTTCACTGAGCTTTAATTGACAAATAAATTGTAATGTATTTAAAATGCACAATACAATGGTTTGATGGTTTCGTGTATGCGCTGTGAAATGATTTTTACAGTCTTTCTTCATTACAGCTTAAGACTGAAGACACATGTTGATGTATGGCAAAACCAATGCAATATTGTAAAGTAACTTGCCCACAATTAAAATAAATAAATTTAAATTAAAAAATAATAAATAAAACAGTATTAGATTGTTTGGGACTGCCTTGGCCTTTTAACTTTGTTTTTTTTTTTCTAATCCAATGAAGTAATATCATAAAGAATGTTAGAAAATGGGTACAATGCAAGAAGCATCTCTGAGTTTGTCAGGATGAATGAAATATGTACATATTTAGTTTTTTTTAACTTGAAAATCAGTTACCTATAAAATTGTTGTGTATTTATGGAGTATTGTATTTTATATATTCCATAAAGTTTTCTCATATATAGCCGAGTATGTCAATTCATGATAAAATATCTGCTTAAACATCAGTGTACACACATACACAGTCAGCATGATTTGGGGAAATAAAGGCAAGCTTTGGTGTTACACAAACCTGAATTTAAAATACGGTTCTGCTATATACCAGATTTTTGTTTCTGACAAAATTCTTGTAACCTTTCCAAAACTAACATGTTAAAATTCCTAGGACAAGATGGATGTGTAATAAAATGAGATGAAGCATGAAGAAGGGTCCAGATAATTCAACTAACATGTCTCACAGCTATTGAATGACGGTTGTACTCCAGATCAAAGAAGAACTCTACTATTGATGCAAGACAGTGGTTCTTATGGGATTTATCTTCAGCTCAGTGATAATGACATATTTCTGAACTTGGTCATCACAAATGTAGACAAATGCAAATGTTAACAGTTCTGGAATTAATGTGCAATTGGAAGCTACTAAAAAAAATAAGCAATACAATTAATTCTTCCAAATAGGATTCTGTAGTTACCATGTCACCTATTTCTGGGGACTACTTCAGCTACTAACAATGAGAACATAGAAGCATTCTTTTGACAAACTGGCAGGTGAGTTTGACAAATATAATTACATTGAGAAAGTAAGGTCTCAGTTCTCAAGGAAGGTATTTCAGAGAGTTTGACACTAGGAGAAGAAACCAGTTCAGCTAAAGGAGACAGTGGGGAAAATGAATTAGCAAAGATGCCATTTATTCATATACCTGCCATTCTCAATATCTAGGAGCCGACTGGAATTGGCTGGCCCTAGAAGTCTCTTCAGTTCTAGTTTGTAACTCTGCCATATCTCTCATACAAACTTCCTTCTTACTAGAGGAGAAGTGGTTTTGAATAGCAAGGCATAAAGCAGTCTTTATTTGCTAGCCTAAAAGCACTGTGTAAAATATGATAAAAAGAAACTGAAAACAAACCATCCAAAGGTATTTATTTGATGACCCCAGAGGTCCTTCATTCATTCTTTCATTCAGTCTTTATTGAATGGCTACCATGCACCTGTTAGTAATTCTTTAATGACATATGATCCTGGTTTGGTAGGGGAGAGCAACAAATGAAAAAGAAGCCCAAAGCAGGGAAACAAATGCTGTGATGAATGATTTTACAAAATGCCAGTGGAAGAATTTGGTAGCTCTCAATAGACTTTCCACTTTATGTGCAGCTAAAGAAGATTTTAATCAACATTTACTGAGTCCCTTCTATATGGAAAGAAATTAAAGTCTTTTTGCTTGGGACAGTAACCATCCCCACATTCAAGAATGCTGTAGATATGAGAGAGAGAGACAGATGTCATCAATTAATTTGTAAAACATTTTTATTATATTGTGCAGATATGTGAAAACCATGTACTAAAAAAAAGAGAATCCCTTTCAGTTTTCTTCACTGGACATTGTGTGGAGTCATGTTGTGATTCTGGTATCTCTCTGCTTAACTTTGCCTTATTTGCCAACGATATTGTTCAAATGTTGTGTTCAGAACTGAATGTGATACTCTACAGGAGACCTTGATAGCCCTCCAAGCAAGGGGGATGGAGTAGAAGAAAGAGACACGGATGCCTGGCTGATGACAATCCTGAATATTGTCTTTATTTTCTTCTGGATACTGCAGCTGTAAGTGAAGAATGAAAGGGAAACTTCCTCTAAGACTCAAGTGGTTTAGGGAATGTTTTCTTAAATGCAAATAACTTCATGTATCCTAAAGAGGTGTATAAGCAGGGCTTTTTGTTGTCTTTCTCTCACAGGAATTAAACTCACAATATGAAACTTCACCTGTCTATTTTTTTTCCTTTCCTTAAAACCTTATTAAACCACATAGGCTCAATAGGACACATCCCATTGGTACTACCCCACTAACCTCTCCTCACCTGTCTAATACTTCACTGCTTCCTGCTCTTGCATCTTTCAGATGCCATCCTCACTGGCACTATTTCTAAAAGTTGCCCTTAAACCTCTAGCCAAGAAAGTGTTACTGATGTCTTGAAGTTTGTGCAAGGATTGTGGCTTAATCTAAATAAAATATTATTGTATTCCTGTCCACAGACATATGTAGATGACGTTATCCTGAAACTTTACTTAGGGAGAGAAAGAATCCTGCAGCCTTCTCTGATCTCTTGGTTGAGGCTTCATTTCACAAGTCGCTCTCCTTGTTTGACAGGACTGAGTTGAAATGCACAGTGCACATGGCTATATGGTCCCTTCTGCTTCCTTGACTTTGTTGTAACCAGTAGGATTAGAAAAATCACAGGTCTCCATAGCTTGTTAGGCAAAGAAAAACCTTAATTATATTGGTTCTTACTAGGGCTAACATGAGACTTCTTGACTATATTTGTATCACTTGCTTACCTGCAGAGTTGCAGCAATGATATAGCCATGGCCCAGCATCTGAGTGATTATTTGAACAGTTAAGATCAATGGGGTGAGGGTGCTGCTGCTAAGTCACTTCAGTTATGTCTGGGGTGAGGTTGCTGCTGCTAAGTCACTTCAGTTATGTCTGGGGTGAGGCTAGGACTTAGTAAATTGTCTCCAGATCAAACAGTAGCAGAAGAAATTAACATTATCTTTGGCTACAAAGTACAGAAGAGAGGTGAGAATCCTGCTTTACTTCTAAGCAGTCAGTATCCTTCATGGACTATTTATCACATTCACTCTGGGGACGACAGAACAACATTGACCCATTGATGCCACTTTAGCAGACAGACACTGAGATATCATGAAGTGACTTCACACAACATCGCATAATGTTAATTGAAAGTATTGAAAATTAATCTGGAGATGTCTTAGAGAAGATGCAATGATTGTCTTCAGATATTGGAAGGTTTGAGAAAAGAAATTGGAATTATGTGGTGTCTTCAGTAGAAGATTGAAGAATTTAAGAATCTGATTCATTTTCCAAACAAAAGGAGTCTCCTAATAAGTAGTAATCTGCAACTCAAGAAAGGCTGATTCCAAGTCATTGAAAGTATGAAAATGTACATGTTATTGGAAAGTTAAAGTTCAGATGGTTGTGGAGTCACAGGATGACCTTGGTACACCTACTTGGATTTGAAATCCTACCATTCTTTATTTCTAAGAAAAATAATATCATAATGAGCTACAGGAAAATGCCTATATGTGATCTTTTTCTTCTTTATCTGCATACCATCAATTACTGCTAACAACACTCTAGCAAGAAATCTTCTAGAAGAAGACCCTGAGACTAGGATCCAAGTGCAAGCAATTTGCTTGGCAAGTTCAAAGAACATTGACAGGAAGTAAAGAAGTGACTTAGGGAGAGAAGGCAGCTGAAAAAGAATATATTACTAAGCCAGCTACATGTGGGAAACTGGAGATTCAACTCAGAAGGGAATTTCTGGATGATGATGAAAACTCAGGCTTCACGCATCGCATATGAGTAAAAAACAAGAAGAAGAAGAAGTATTTACACACCCGTACTGTAGATCACAGGGTGAAGGTTGTTTCAGCATGGCATTAATTCCCTGGCGCTTTTGGCCTGATGTGGCATGGAGCTAAGCAGCTCTCCATGGTGCTGAAAGAAGGCAGGACCTGATAGGCGGATTCTGGCAAGTGGGAGGTGCTTACAGTGAAATCTGAAAGGTATCCTAGGTACTCACTAGTCTTCCGTATCTGCTTCCCTCTATTCTGTGTTAGTCCTAATCTCTAATTCCCAGAATGTACCCCAATTTACTGAAATAGCAGCAAATATTAACCTACCTCTCCTAGAACTATGGACTTCCTCATTGTGGTCACTCTGTACTCTTAGTTTATCAAGCCACATTTAGAGTTTTATGACAAAACAGGTATCAGGAATTGGTGTACTGAGGAAGGATGCTCATCATGAAGAATCAATTTTAGACTTCAAAGAGTATCTTATCCTCAACATTGTAGTTTTAGAATATTTCAATGTTTTTTTTTTCCCTAAAACAAAGTGGTCAATTAGAGATAAACATAAAGATATTTTAAACTTTTTTGATACCAAACATCAAAGTTTGAAAAATAAATATTTCTTCAAAGAAGACATACAGATGGCCAAGAGATATATGAAAAGATGCTCAACACCACTAATTATTAGAGAAATGCAGACCAAAATTACCCACCTCATACTGGTCAGAATGGCCATCATCAAAAAATCTACAAACAATAAATTCTTGATAGGGTGTGAAGAAAACAGAACTCTCCTCTACTGTTGGTGGAAATGCAAATTGATACAGCTACCAAGGAGAACAATATGTTGCTTCCATAAAAAACTAAAAATAGAGCTCTCATATGACCCAGCAATTCCACTACTGGGCACATACACTGAGAAAATCATAATTCAAAAAACACATACATCCTAACATTCATGCTTCCCTGATAGCTCCATTGGTAAAGAATTTGCCTACAATGCAGGAGATACCAGTTCAATTTCTGGGTTGGGAAGATCTGCTGGAGAAGGGACAGGCTGCCCACTCCAGTATTTCTGAGGTTCCCTGGTAGCTCAGCTGGTAAAAATCCACCTGCAATGAGGGAGACCTGGGTTGGGAAGATCCCCTGGAGAAAGGAAAGGCTATCCTCTTCAATATTCTATCCTGGAGAATTCCATGGACTGTATAGTCCATGGGGTCACAAAGAGTCGGACACAACTGAGTGACTTTCACTTCCATTCTAATATTCATTGCAGCACTATTTACAATACCCAAGACACAGAAGTAACCTAAATGTCCACTGACAGATGAGTGGATAATGAAGATGTGGTACATATATACGATGGAATATTACTCACCATAAAAAGGAAGAAAACTGGGCCATTTATAGAGACATGGGTGGATGTAGAGTCTGTCCTACAGAGAGAAGTAATTCAGAGAGATGTGGAATCTAGAAAAATGGTACAGATGGACCTATTTGCATGGAAGGAATAGAGATGTAGATATAGAAAACACACGTGTGGACACAGGAGGGGAAGAGGAAGATGGAGCGAAGTGAGCGATTGGGATCGGCAAATGCATACTACCATGTGTACAATAGATAGCTAGTGGGAACCTGCTGTATAGAACAAGAAGTTCAGCTTGGTGCTCTGTGATGACCTAGAAGGGAGGGACAGTTGGTTGGGAGTGGGAGGAATGTCCACTGGGGAAGGGATATATATGTATACATGTAGCTGATTTATTTGATTGTACAGCAGAATCACTGTAAAGCAACTATACCCTAATTTAAAATAAAATTTGGTATATTTCCCTTCTCTCCCTGACCTTGTCTCATACATACACATACACACTAACTACATTTATCTCAGAAAAAGGTGATTTGTAATTAGTTCAAATAAATCAAGTTTAACAGTTACACATAAGGAACTAACATATATCTAAACCCAAGAAAGATATGCAAACCACAAGCAGTGCAATGACTCCATTGAGATCAGAATATGACCACAGAGTTTTGCTCAGAATTTTGATTCAAAGGAAACAGATGGTTAACTTCCCATTTAAAAAATGAATACATACTTTTGAATGTTTGGGACATATGTTAATATATAGTGATTGCTAAGATCGCCCCTAGGAGAAAAATGCCAAGTGGAGAATAACATGTACATTCTCTTATTTGTATGAGAAAATATAAACAAACACTTACATACTCATGACTAATTTGATATGGAGATAATACTTGTAGAAACACATTAAATTTTTTTTCTTTTACTTTTTATTTTGAAACCCAGAGAAAAGTTGCAAAAAAATGAGCTTTCCCTGATTCATTTGAAAATGAAAAGAATGAGAGTGCTAATTGCTCAGTTGTGTCCAACTCTTTGTGACCCTATGGACTATAGCCCTTTAGGCTCCTCNATTTTTTTTCCTTTCCTTAAAACCTTATTAAACCACATAGGCTCAATAGGACACATCCCATTGGTACTACCCCACTAACCTCTCCTCACCTGTCTAATACTTCACTGCTTCCTGCTCTTGCATCTTTCAGATGCCATCCTCACTGGCACTATTTCTAAAAGTTGCCCTTAAACCTCTAGCCAAGAAAGTGTTACTGATGTCTTGAAGTTTGTGCAAGGATTGTGGCTTAATCTAAATAAAATATTATTGTATTCCTGTCCACAGACATATGTAGATGACGTTATCCTGAAACTTTACTTAGGGAGAGAAAGAATCCTGCAGCCTTCTCTGATCTCTTGGTTGAGGCTTCATTTCACAAGTCGCTCTCCTTGTTTGACAGGACTGAGTTGAAATGCACAGTGCACATGGCTATATGGTCCCTTCTGCTTCCTTGACTTTGTTGTAACCAGTAGGATTAGAAAAATCACAGGTCTCCATAGCTTGTTAGGCAAAGAAAAACCTTAATTATATTGGTTCTTACTAGGGCTAACATGAGACTTCTTGACTATATTTGTATCACTTGCTTACCTGCAGAGTTGCAGCAATGATATAGCCATGGCCCAGCATCTGAGTGATTATTTGAACAGTTAAGATCAATGGGGTGAGGGTGCTGCTGCTAAGTCACTTCAGTTATGTCTGGGGTGAGGTTGCTGCTGCTAAGTCACTTCAGTTATGTCTGGGGTGAGGCTAGGACTTAGTAAATTGTCTCCAGATCAAACAGTAGCAGAAGAAATTAACATTATCTTTGGCTACAAAGTACAGAAGAGAGGTGAGAATCCTGCTTTACTTCTAAGCAGTCAGTATCCTTCATGGACTATTTATCACATTCACTCTGGGGACGACAGAACAACATTGACCCATTGATGCCACTTTAGCAGACAGACACTGAGATATCATGAAGTGACTTCACACAACATCGCATAATGTTAATTGAAAGTATTGAAAATTAATCTGGAGATGTCTTAGAGAAGATGCAATGATTGTCTTCAGATATTGGAAGGTTTGAGAAAAGAAATTGGAATTATGTGGTGTCTTCAGTAGAAGATTGAAGAATTTAAGAATCTGATTCATTTTCCAAACAAAAGGAGTCTCCTAATAAGTAGTAATCTGCAACTCAAGAAAGGCTGATTCCAAGTCATTGAAAGTATGAAAATGTACATGTTATTGGAAAGTTAAAGTTCAGATGGTTGTGGAGTCACAGGATGACCTTGGTACACCTACTTGGATTTGAAATCCTACCATTCTTTATTTCTAAGAAAAATAATATCATAATGAGCTACAGGAAAATGCCTATATGTGATCTTTTTCTTCTTTATCTGCATACCATCAATTACTGCTAACAACACTCTAGCAAGAAATCTTCTAGAAGAAGACCCTGAGACTAGGATCCAAGTGCAAGCAATTTGCTTGGCAAGTTCAAAGAACATTGACAGGAAGTAAAGAAGTGACTTAGGGAGAGAAGGCAGCTGAAAAAGAATATATTACTAAGCCAGCTACATGTGGGAAACTGGAGATTCAACTCAGAAGGGAATTTCTGGATGATGATGAAAACTCAGGCTTCACGCATCGCATATGAGTAAAAAACAAGAAGAAGAAGAAGTATTTACACACCCGTACTGTAGATCACAGGGTGAAGGTTGTTTCAGCATGGCATTAATTCCCTGGCGCTTTTGGCCTGATGTGGCATGGAGCTAAGCAGCTCTCCATGGTGCTGAAAGAAGGCAGGACCTGATAGGCGGATTCTGGCAAGTGGGAGGTGCTTACAGTGAAATCTGAAAGGTATCCTAGGTACTCACTAGTCTTCCGTATCTGCTTCCCTCTATTCTGTGTTAGTCCTAATCTCTAATTCCCAGAATGTACCCCAATTTACTGAAATAGCAGCAAATATTAACCTACCTCTCCTAGAACTATGGACTTCCTCATTGTGGTCACTCTGTACTCTTAGTTTATCAAGCCACATTTAGAGTTTTATGACAAAACAGGTATCAGGAATTGGTGTACTGAGGAAGGATGCTCATCATGAAGAATCAATTTTAGACTTCAAAGAGTATCTTATCCTCAACATTGTAGTTTTAGAATATTTCAATGTTTTTTTTTTCCCTAAAACAAAGTGGTCAATTAGAGATAAACATAAAGATATTTTAAACTTTTTTGATACCAAACATCAAAGTTTGAAAAATAAATATTTCTTCAAAGAAGACATACAGATGGCCAAGAGATATATGAAAAGATGCTCAACACCACTAATTATTAGAGAAATGCAGACCAAAATTACCCACCTCATACTGGTCAGAATGGCCATCATCAAAAAATCTACAAACAATAAATTCTTGATAGGGTGTGAAGAAAACAGAACTCTCCTCTACTGTTGGTGGAAATGCAAATTGATACAGCTACCAAGGAGAACAATATGTTGCTTCCATAAAAAACTAAAAATAGAGCTCTCATATGACCCAGCAATTCCACTACTGGGCACATACACTGAGAAAATCATAATTCAAAAAACACATACATCCTAACATTCATGCTTCCCTGATAGCTCCATTGGTAAAGAATTTGCCTACAATGCAGGAGATACCAGTTCAATTTCTGGGTTGGGAAGATCTGCTGGAGAAGGGACAGGCTGCCCACTCCAGTATTTCTGAGGTTCCCTGGTAGCTCAGCTGGTAAAAATCCACCTGCAATGAGGGAGACCTGGGTTGGGAAGATCCCCTGGAGAAAGGAAAGGCTATCCTCTTCAATATTCTATCCTGGAGAATTCCATGGACTGTATAGTCCATGGGGTCACAAAGAGTCGGACACAACTGAGTGACTTTCACTTCCATTCTAATATTCATTGCAGCACTATTTACAATACCCAAGACACAGAAGTAACCTAAATGTCCACTGACAGATGAGTGGATAATGAAGATGTGGTACATATATACGATGGAATATTACTCACCATAAAAAGGAAGAAAACTGGGCCATTTATAGAGACATGGGTGGATGTAGAGTCTGTCCTACAGAGAGAAGTAATTCAGAGAGATGTGGAATCTAGAAAAATGGTACAGATGGACCTATTTGCATGGAAGGAATAGAGATGTAGATATAGAAAACACACGTGTGGACACAGGAGGGGAAGAGGAAGATGGAGCGAAGTGAGCGATTGGGATCGGCAAATGCATACTACCATGTGTACAATAGATAGCTAGTGGGAACCTGCTGTATAGAACAAGAAGTTCAGCTTGGTGCTCTGTGATGACCTAGAAGGGAGGGACAGTTGGTTGGGAGTGGGAGGAATGTCCACTGGGGAAGGGATATATATGTATACATGTAGCTGATTTATTTGATTGTACAGCAGAATCACTGTAAAGCAACTATACCCTAATTTAAAATAAAATTTGGTATATTTCCCTTCTCTCCCTGACCTTGTCTCATACATACACATACACACTAACTACATTTATCTCAGAAAAAGGTGATTTGTAATTAGTTCAAATAAATCAAGTTTAACAGTTACACATAAGGAACTAACATATATCTAAACCCAAGAAAGATATGCAAACCACAAGCAGTGCAATGACTCCATTGAGATCAGAATATGACCACAGAGTTTTGCTCAGAATTTTGATTCAAAGGAAACAGATGGTTAACTTCCCATTTAAAAAATGAATACATACTTTTGAATGTTTGGGACATATGTTAATATATAGTGATTGCTAAGATCGCCCCTAGGAGAAAAATGCCAAGTGGAGAATAACATGTACATTCTCTTATTTGTATGAGAAAATATAAACAAACACTTACATACTCATGACTAATTTGATATGGAGATAATACTTGTAGAAACACATTAAATTTTTTTTCTTTTACTTTTTATTTTGAAACCCAGAGAAAAGTTGCAAAAAAATGAGCTTTCCCTGATTCATTTGAAAATGAAAAGAATGAGAGTGCTAATTGCTCAGTTGTGTCCAACTCTTTGTGACCCTATGGACTATAGCCCTTTAGGCTCCTCTCTCCATAGGATTCTCCAGGCAAGAATACTGAAGGGGTTAGCCATTTCCTTCTCCAGTGGTTAGCCATTTCCCCATCCAGGGATCAATCCCAGGCCTCCTGCATTGCAGGCAGATTCTTTACTGTCCAAACCAGGGCAGGAAATGACATTTGAGTGTAAATTACCTCAAATGCCAAAATAAATAAAATTATTTTCTAACAACAAGAACATTCTCCTATATAACATGATAGAACCATAAAAATCAAGATATTAACTTTGCTATCTTATTACCATTTAATCTTCAGACATATCAAATTTTACCAATGCCCATTAGACTTGAACCAGTGGTCTGAACAAATATCCTTCACAGCAAAAATTTCCAATCCAGAGTCTTACATTGCATTTGTCATCCCCTCATTAGTCTCCTCTGATCTAGAGCAGGTCTCAGTCTTTTTAAAATTTTTAGGAGTATGCTTCTTTTGAAGATTATGGCCCAGTGACATTGAAAGGTTTCCCTCAACTTAGGTTTGCCTAGTATTTCCCTAGGATTAGATTTAGGTGATGCCTCTTTGGCAATAATAACACAGTAGCAGTGCTGGGTTTCACTGCCTCCTCTCAAGTGGCACCCTCAGAATTTCAAGATATTCTATTATTGGTGATGCTAATTTTGATCATTTGATTGAGGAGGTTTGTCTAGGCTTCTCCACTAGAAAGTCATTTTCCCATGGTAAATACTAAGTATTGAAGGTGGAGGTATTAGGAGAGTATGCAAATCCTATTCCTCATCAAAATTTCAACAATCTAGTCATATATTTATGCCTCTATGCTATGATCTTATAAATTATTTTTATTCCATGAGTTTAATCCACAAATTCCATTATTTACTGTGATGCTTAAATTTATCCAGCTTTGGCCAGTGGAGCTCCTTTAAGCTAGTATCTCTGTTATTTTTATATGCCCTCATCATTCTTATGTTTGGGCCCACTTTCTGGCTTACATTTTCCAGTCTTGGAATCAGCCTTTTCTCCAAGGAGCCCTGATTCCATCTCGTAGAAATATATAATATCTATTTAGAAACCATGATTAATCTAAATAATATATTCAGAAAACACAATCTGGTCAGTAGGTATGCTTGTTGGTGGTCAGAGGTTATAGGCTGTTTTAGTGGATAGGGCTAGCAATGTGTCTATTTACACATAGACACAGACACATACACACAAATCTCGCAGTTATATTTTTATCTAACCTCCATCTCTCTCTATCTGTCTATTGAAATTGTAAGTTCATGTCAATATCTCATCTTCCAATTCAACACTAGTGTTCATCAGAGTTTTCTCCCTTTTTGCTTTTAAAATACCCATGAAAGTGAAAGTCGCTTAGTCATGTCGGACTATACAGTCCATGGCGTTCTCCAGGCCAGAATACTGGAATGGGTAGCCTTTCCCTTCTTCAGGAGATCTCAGCCCAGGGGTCGGACCCAGGTCTCTTGCATTGCAGGTAGATTCTTTACCAGCTGAGCCACAAGAGAACCCTAAAATGCCTATATCCTTCTTTGATATGGGATAATTAGTATATTACTTATTTACCAGTACTCTACAAGTAAACAATTTATTTTCAGGTCTCCCCATCACTCATGTGTATGACAGAGACCCTGTTTGTCACCACATCTTGGCTCCTGCTCTCCCTCCCCAGTGCCCTGTGTACAAACCCTCTATCCCTCTTTCTGCTCTTACCTCCACATCAAGCAGACTCTCTATCCCTGGCACAAATGGCCTCTTGATTTTGCTGTGACTCTAATAAGGGCACTGGAGTATTGAAGAACCTCTTACAGTCTTAGAATGTCTCTCTTATTTGGCACTATCAAATAATTTTGCATATCATCTAGGAATGAAAGAGAAAGGAAAGGAAGATGAGAAACTAAAGATGTCTTCACTGCACTTGCCCACTGGAGAGGGGGATTAAGTTTGCAAAAATGAGAGGGTGCTTTTAATTTTTAGCATTTAGCCCCTCTTATGATTTGATATGTTTAACATGGATGATGTATTACTTTTCCAGTTTACAAGATATGTAAAAAGAGTTTAATGGGTGAATACATGCAATCTAAATATTTTCTTTGACGAACAGTTATTCAATTCTAAATGTAGAATGGCAGAGTTATATTCTTACCTTTCAGCTTTAAGCAACTGTGAATGTGACAGTTCACTCGCTCTAAAAAAAGAGGAAGAAAAAGAAAGAGAGGTAATACAATTTGCAAATGATGCCTCTAAGACTTAGTAGTGAAATACCATGTCTTTTAAGTCAGTCACTGCTGAGAATAATGCAATGTCTACTGTAAATTCTAAAGACCTATGCAAAATACAGGGCATTGTTTTTATTCTAAAGGGAAACTAAACCACCTAGCTCATGTGGTTATCATAACAGTATAATGAGTAGAGGAGATGATTCACTTCTCAGGTTTCCAAGTCAGTTGGGCTCCAGAATCCAAATACATTTTCTTAGGAATGTCACCTCTCACATGTCTAGAGTCAAAGTGGTCTAACTTTGTAGTATATTAAATCTCAGCAAACTACCCAGGCCCTCTTTATATTATTACTGTTCTGTAAGAAACTTCTCCACAAATAATAAACTGCCAATACCAAAAAGTACCTAAGAGAGCTGCCATGGAGGAAAAAAATTATAAATATTCATATTTTATAGAGCAATCAAGATGTTGATGTTAATATTAAAGCAATAACTTTAATTGTATTTCAGCAAACGGATGCCAATTAGGAAACAAATTATCTCACAGAAGCATGTCTTGCACACAGTTTTGCCCTGAAGGTAAGCTGAGGGCTATGCCAGCTTCCTGAATTTTAATGCACAAGTGAATACCTCCAAAATTATTAAAATTAAAAATAAGCGTTTAGAGGGCTTTAAATTATGCGGAAAAGTAAATGATAGCTGCCTGCTTACTGGTAAAGAATATTTTCTCCCGTAGATGGAAAGAGAAAATCACTTGTAAGATAAAGTAAAGGAGGGCCATTTAGGCTGTTCCTTCAGTGATGGATCTCAGAGCCTCATGTCATTTCTGATAAGGGATGCAGAGTTGTAAATTGCCATGCAAACCTCATTTGAACTTCCTAAACGCTCTAAAACTCCACATTCTTAAAAATAACAAGCTTTTATCAATGCCTATCTAGAAAAGCTCTGACCTGAAGGTCCAACAGGGTAAGAAATGGGCATGAAAAAACAACTGTTCAAAAAGATCCTGGATACTCGAGGAAAAGGCTGATTATTCATGGTCTCCAGAAACCCTAAGGCATCTAATTCTGGTGTAACATCTCCCAGAAGTTATGGCTCACAGAATAGACTCTGTTCTCTGGGCTCATGCAATAGAGTTCACTTAAAGCAGAGAGCCTTTGAGCATCCTAAGAACTAGTCCCAGTTTGAACTTTGTCTTTATTGCCATGGCAACTTGTATACATTCCTTATAGTACATGGATCACGTTGCAATGTCACTGTTTGTCACAACAGTCTCCCTTATTAGGTTGAAGGCATTTCATGGGAATAACTTCATTTCAGAAGCATTTCTGTGTTTTCAGTGGAACTTGGATTATTCCTCAGTAGAGTATAACTCAGACTTTAGCTGGGATCTCCTTGGCTCCTTGGTTTTTAGGTAAGGTTATTTGGAACACCCATGTCCATGATGTGGGGATGTCCAATGCCTCCCCTACATTGAAGGAAGTTCCTAGAAACTTAAATTTTCCATAGACCCTCTTGTTTCCATGTTCACACCTTTGAACATATTATTTAGACTCTGACTTAATACACTGGTTTCAACACACACACACACACACACACACACACACACAATTCATGTATATATTTTTCCAGGAACAAAGTAGATCTTACTGAGGTCTGCTCTGCATACCCAAAATGAATTAGAAGTCCCATCTTAGACAACCTATCTTAAAACAATCTTGCCAAAAATCCCAATCATGCATTGCACTTACATACTTCCCTGGTTCCTTTCATTTTCTCCTCTCATTCTCTCTGTCCATTCTACTCCCAATATTCACACTTGAGAATAACACATTTATATACCATTCATATTTTTAAATTTCCAAGTTTCTATAATCATCTTACCCTGAATATCAACCCTGAACACAGTTATCAAGCTATTTTATTTCATGATGATATCTCTCAGTAAGAAAAAAAAAATTTTTTTAAATATCATCTCATACACCAAGAGAACTAAGAAACATACATAAAGGCCAATCCATTACAAGGTGGTGGTAAGAGTTCAATGCATTAAAAGCTGAAATAACCATCTTAGTGTATGGTTTGTATAGCTGAATAAATTCTAGAGTATGTTTGCCTACCTGTGTTTGCCTAGCTCAAATTTACAGAATTGTGCAGTCTTGCATATATGGTAGGAACACTAATTTGCATATTGGAAAGCAGTCACAGTCTTGTCCTTATTCTGGGATTAAATTATCTCTGAGTTAGGATCTCCACATTCTATGAGATACTGAAGACTGCTATTGAAACCATCAAACAAAGACTATGGGCTTCTAGGTGGCTCAGTGGTAAAAGAATCTGCCTGTCAATGCAGAAGACATAGGTCTGATCCCTGGGTGGGGAAGATCCCCCGAAGGAGGAGATGGCAATCCACCCCAATATTCTTGCCTGGGAAATCCCAAGGACAGAGGAGCCTGGAGGGCTACAATCCATGGGATTACAAAGAGTGGGACAGGACTGAGCATGCACGTACGCTGAGCTTAGTGGGGACAGATTAATGTACCAGGTTATCCTCAGGCTAAAATTATGAGATGTAAACAAAGGTTGAAAATTTCTTCCACATACATCTTTTCTCTTTTTCTCCAACTAGCCAATCTATTTCTAAGTACTCTTAAGACAAACTTTTTGTTTTGTTGCTCATTTTTCATTCTAGAGAGAAAGATATCTATGGATTTTGATTCATGTTTATAACACCATTCTAATAGCTGTTGAATAACCTTTGCAAAACTCTTAGTTTTTAATTTCTACCTTAGACAGTGGATCCACCAGTAATATCTTTGGTACATCTGACAAACTCTAATTTGGAAGTTCAAGCCCACGCTGTGATCAGCTTCCATACAGATAGGGTTTCCAGCCCAGTTTCCAGACTGGGATTTATGTTGGTTCCCAGTCAGCTCTTAAAGTGCATGCTTTGCAGGAGCGTCTGCATTTGAAACACATAATTGCAACCAACTCCTAAAAGAGGCCTTTCAAACTGCTGAAGAATGGCGATCCAACCTGCTGTGGGACTAAAATAAATGCAGGTCCTAGTTCTTCTATTCTTTTCTGCCTTGACTACACACAGACTGGTCAGGACAATCATTCCATGAGCTGCTCAAGCATATTATAAGGAAAGAGCCAATGAAACGTAACCCTTTGCCTCTACTGACATTTTTCTCAAATCATGGCCTGTCTGCAACTCATCCGGATTTTATGTCCTTGAAAGTTGTACTAAGATAGTCACCAGCTTTATGGAGTGTGCCAATGAGAAGATATTTGGAAGCTTTAAAATTAGACCTACAATTCCAAGTCTGAAAAGCTGTTTTCCTATGATAACCAACTGCCAACTACCCTCTCACACAGGCTCCCTTTGAGGCATAAAATTGAATGTACCAAGATGCTTGGTACTTATATTTAGTTAATTGTGGGTGCAATCAGCCAATTGAGGATACAATTAGACACTGCAATTAGCTGCTGTGGTCCAAATTATTGGAGAGAGGCAAAACAGGAAGCCTAGTCATTGCCCCTTTAAAGATGCAGATCTGTGCATGAAATCACTGATGAAAGTCATTCAAATTAATAAACCCATGGAACCAAAGAGCAAATGGGAAAACAGCATAAGCTAAAACTTATTTCTAGAATAGGCAGATAATAACAGTATTACTTTACATGCAAATGTGTGTATGTTTTTTATAGTTTAATATCATATAAGAAACAAATCACCAGTCTAGGTTTGATGCAAGATACAGGATGCTTGAGGCTGGTGCACTGGGATAACCCAGAGGGATGGTATGGGGAGGGAGGTGGGAAGGTGGGAACTTATGTACACCTGTGGCAGATTCATGTTGGTGTATGGCAAAACCAATACAGTACTGTAAAGTAAAAAAAAAAAAAAAAAAATCTGATATCAAAGCTGTTTTATCATAATTTTATTTTACCTAAAAGATATCCACTTAATCCAACTAACAGAAACTGTGGTATATAATACAATTTTGAAGCAAAGATGGAAAAAGGTCTTTCCCACTTGCATATATCGAGTAGTGAAGGTTGAGTATTTCCTCTCTTGCTACAATTCTGTAATTTTATAAGGCAAAGGGAAAGAAAACTAATATTTACTGATCATCTATATTCCAGGGGCTTTTGTGAACAAGTGACAGGGATGTTACATGTAATCTCATGACACAATCACAGGAAGGATGTTTATTCTTTTTTCTTCACAGATTGAGAAATCAAGCTTCAATAAAATTAATGGTTAGGCAAACTCAGCGCCACAGGTAAAGAGCAAGCTGAAATCTCTCTGACCTCAAAGACTTTCTTCAAAATTATGATCTTCCAAATGTGTGGTTTCTTTCTCTTTTAAAAAAATTTAGAATTTTTATTGGAGTATAGCTAATAATGTTATGATAGTTTCGGGTGAATGGCAAAGGGACTCCACCATCCATATGTGTGCTTAGTTGCTCAGTCATGTCTGATGGTTTGTGACCCCATGGACTGTAGCCTGCCAGGCTCCTCTGTCCATGGGGATTCTCCAGGCAGGAATATTTGAGTGAGTTGCCATGCCCTTCTCCAGGGCATCTTCCCAACCTAGGGATCAAATCCAAGGTCTCCTGCATTGCAGGCAGATTCTTTACCATGTGAGCCACCAGTGAAGCCCCATACATGTATCCATTCTCCTTCAAATCACCGTCTCCTATCCAGGCTGCCATATAAAACTGAGCAGAGTGCCTTGTGCTATACAGTAGGTCCTTGTTGGTTATTCAGTTTTAATAAAGCAGTGTGGACATGCCCATTCCTAACTCCCTAACTGTCCCTTCTCCCAGTCATCCCTCCCCAACTCCTCTGGAACCACATTTTCTAAGTCTGTAAGTCTGTTTCTGTTTTGTAAATATGTTCATTTGTATCATTCCTTTTTAGGTGCCCCAGATATTTCTCCTTCTTTGTCTGATTTAATTCACTCAATATGATAATCTCTAGGTCCATCCATGTTAATGCAAATGGCTTTATTTCATTTTTGTTAATGGTTGTGAATAATGCCAACTCTAACACTTGAAAATATAGTTTGAAAGGGGTGGACACTCCCAGAAAATGTCAATCTGTTAATATACGTGAGTCTAAGACACTAAGAAAAGAATCCCTTTACTTGGTGGGAGATCACATGGCTAATGAATGACACCTTCATAGCTGTGATCCTATTATATACACTCCCCTAGTGTTATATACACAGCACTTCACGTTTGTTATTGTTCCTCAAAATATTTGGGAGAGAGCAAGGAACTGCTTTGATGATTTGCTAGTGAGTTCTTCTGTAGAATTTTAATTTTGAATTATGTCTTTGTTTCAGCATTTAATTAAATTCTATTTTAGAAATTCACCAAAAAGGTGAAAAGAGGGTGAAAGATAAATGGTCATATGGAATTCAATGCTTTTTAATTACAGGAATCCATTCACTTTGTAATATCTGTGTAACAATTCCTTAATGAAATTGAATTATTTCTTTTAAAATTGACTTAATTAATGATTCAATTTATATTAGATTGATTTTATAATACAATTTTAACTATAATAGCAAAGTTTAAAGTTTCTTAAAGAAGAGACTTTTAAGAACTATTAACATCTGAACGTCTTTAAAATGGAAGTTTATGTGGAAAAAGAGAGATGGGTTAGTTAAGACACTCAAAATTTTACTACTCTATTTTGTTTAAGGAAAAATGCAATAATTTTGTACTATAATTAATTTTAAGGTTTTAAAAATCCAATTATTTCCTGAATAAGCTATTAAACTTATTTCCTTATGTAAGAAGTGAACTGAACGGCTTAGAGAAGAATGGTTTTACAGTATTTAATAGGCTTTTAGTCTATTAATGAAACTCAACACTTGCAACCTGCCAGGTTCTAAGAACTGCTCACATTAAACCCGCCTTCTATTCTGCCTAAACCTAGGTCTAGGCCATAAGTCTTATGCTTTGCGTTTAAGAGCTTGTTCACAATAATAGTTCACTGAAAGGTTATAGAGTAGATTAAAGGAGTTAATTCTCCTTCCCAATCTTTCATAGATTCTCTCTAAGGAAGCAGGTATTGGCTGTCCCCTGGCAGTCAGCTTTTCAGAAGATTCAAAGCCTTGGAAAACACCTGAAAATCTCCCAATAGAAAAAGGAGCAGCAACAAAACTTACATTTTAGAATGTCCTCAACTTAAGAGAGGTCCTGCATGTACAGAAAGAAAGTATATTTACTCCCTTACAAATATGTGGAAATTAGAAAGAACTCCAGAATAACATTGATTCATTTGCCACTTAGTCATCCATCATTTCCGTATTTGTTTCCTATTGCTGCTACAATCATTTTCCACAAATTTGGTGGCTGAAAGCAACACAACGGCTTCCAGGTGGCTCAGTGGTAAATAATCCACCTGCCAAGGCAGAAACGTGGGTTCAATCCTTGGGTCAGGAAGATCCCCTGGAGAAGGAAATGGCAACCCACTCCAGTATTCTTGCCTGGGAAATCCCATGGATGGAGAAGCCTTACAGTCCATGGGGTCTCAGAGTCAGACATGACTCAGAAACTAAACAACAACAACTAAAGCAACATCAACTTATTGTCTTACAGTTCTGAAGTTTAGATATCTAAAATGAGTTGGCAGGGCTCATTCTTTATGGAAGTTTTAGTAAAAAATCAATATCCTTGTCTTCTCCTGCTCCCAGAGGCTGCCCACAATTCTTGGATCATATCCTCATATCACTCCAGGTTCCTCTGCCATCAACCCATCTCCTTTTCTGGTTCTGACCCTCCTGCCTCTTTCATTGGGACCACACAGATAATCCAGAAAAATGCCATCTCAAAATTCTTAATTTATTCACATCTGCAAAATCTACATTGAGAGATTTCAAGGATTCAGATGTGTACATCTTTGAGGAGCCATTATTCAGCCCACTTAAAGTTTATATAGAAGCCATTTCAGGTTACCAACTCTTTCCTTGAATGAGAAAGAGAGGGTAGGAAAACAGTATTCTCAGTTCTTCTTTCCCCATTTTCTCAATTCCTTTCTTCATACTCACATACCCAAGCCTATACGTGCTTTTACTTGTGCACACACACACACACACACACACACAAACACACAGAGTTATATTCACACAGTCACAAAAAGCTCCCAATTAAATTCTTGAAAAATAACAGTCTATTTTAAAGACTTGAACTTCTCCTGAACTAGCAATAAAAGGGAGTACATATATATATTTGGAGGGGGAAAGAAAAGATATCAATAATGTTTTAATACATCAAAGACTACCTGTACCCTTGTACACACACCCTCCATATTATAAAAGATCCAGAAAAATAAAGAGAAAAAAGTGAAAGTAAAAGTCCACCCTACCAGACCTAGTTATTTGAAGCTCCCCAAAACAAGTCTCTTTTAGCTTATAGAATTAACATTGTGAAGCCCTGATTCAATTTATTTTCCATATCACCCATTTCCTTCTCTTTTCCCTTCTAATCCCAGGTTTTTTGAAAGAAGACAGAAAAACAAGAGCAAATTTGTATTTTATATTTCTACCTGACCACCCAGGAAAGTAGTGCTTCTTGGGGCCAGTTAGTGGAGATGGTTCTCTCGACTCTTAAAAAGAGTTTAGTATTAAAGTATAGATATTATATATTCGCTCTTCAACCCAGCATTTGTATTGTGGTTCAATACCCCTTTCCCCTGTCCAATAAAATCCTCTTTTCCTCTTCCTTAAGTCTAGAAACAACTGAGAGACTGATAGCCAGTCAGTCAATCAGTCAGTTCAGTTGCTCAGTCAATCTGACTTTGCAACCCCATGGACTGCAGCATGCCAAACTTCCCTGTCCATTCCCAACTCCCAGAGCTTTCTCAAACTCATATCCATGAGGTGGTGATGCCATCCAACCATTTCATCCTCTGTCATCCCATACTCCTCCTACCTTTAATCTTTTCCCAGCATCAGGGTCTTTTCTAATGAGTCAGTACTTTACATCAGGTGGCCAAAGTATTTGGAGCTTCAGCTTCAACATCAGTCCTTCCAATGAAGATTCAGGACTGATTTCCTTTAGGATTGACTGGTTTGATCTCCTTGTTGTCCAAGGGACTCTCAAAAGTCTTCTCCAACACCACAGTTCAAAAGCATAAATTCTTCGGCACTCAGCTTTCTTTATGGTCTAATTCTCACATCCATACACGACTACTGGAAAAACCATAGCTACGACTAGATGGACCTTTGTCAGTAATGTCTCTGCTTTTTAATACGCTGCCTTGGTTTGTCATAATTTTTCTTCCAATTTTTAATTGGAAGAAATTAATTTCTTTTAAATTTCATGGCTGCAGTCACAATCTGCAGTTATTTGGGACCCCAAGAAAACAAAGTCTCTTACTGTTTCCATTATTTCCCCATCTATTTGCCATGAAGTGATAGGACCAGATGCCTTGATCTTAGTTTTTTGAATATTGATTTGAATGTTAAGCCAGCTTTTTAACTCTCTTCTTTCACTTTCATCAAGAAGCTCTTTAGTTGTTTTCACTTTCTGTCAAAGAGTGGTATCATCTGTATATCTGAAGTTATTGATATTTCTCCTGGCAATCTTGATTCCATCTTATACTTCATCTAGTCTGCAATTTTCATGATGTACTCTGCATATAAGTTAAATAAGCAGGGTGACAATTTAGAGCCTTGCTGTACTCCTTTCCCAATTTGGAACCAGTCTGTTGTTCCATGTCTGGTTCTAATTGTTGCTTCTTGACCTGCATACAGTGATCTAAGAAAACAGGTCTGTTTTTCCCATCTCTTTAAGAATTTCCACAGTTTGTTGTGATCCACACAGTGAAAGGCTTTAGTTAGTCAGGTGACAGTCAAAATCTAACCTTTGTTTCCCATAAGGGTAATTAGAAAATGTGGTTTATTTAAAATCTGACANCATACAGTGATCTAAGAAAACAGGTCTGTTTTTCCCATCTCTTTAAGAATTTCCACAGTTTGTTGTGATCCACACAGTGAAAGGCTTTAGTTAGTCAGGTGACAGTCAAAATCTAACCTTTGTTTCCCATAAGGGTAATTAGAAAATGTGGTTTATTTAAAATCTGACACGAAATAGGCATTCTACCACTTCACTTCTAAATTAAAACTTAGAATAAGACCATCAGTTCCGTTCAGTTCAGTTCAGTTCAGTTCAGTCACCCAGTCGTGTCCGACTCTTTGCGACCTCATGAATCGCAGCACACCAGGCCTCCTTGTCCATCACCAACTCNTGGTGGAGTCTTTAGGGTTTTCTATGTAGAGGATCTTGTCATCTGCAAACAGTGAGAGTTTTACTTCTTCTTTTCCAATCCGGATTCCTTTTATTTCTTTTTCTGCTCTGATTGCTGTGGCTAAAACCTCCAGAACTATGTTGAATAGTAGCGGTGAAAGTGGGCACCCCTGTCTTGTTCCTGACTTGAGGGGAAATGCTTTGAATTTCAAGTCTGGTCTCCATTTTATCTTCCCAGTTAGTTGACAGGTCTTTGTTAATGCGTTTACTTTTCCTGTTTTGTATCTCATATACGCATTTCCAAAAGCCCTTTCATATCTAACAATTTTCTATTCTTTTCATAAAGTTTGTTTTTTGTTGTTGTTGTTCGGGCGTTTTTTGATTTGGGGGTTATAGTAGCATGTGGGATCTTAATTCCCCAATCGGGGATCAAACCTGTGCCTTCTTTGTAGGAACTGCAGTGTCCTAACCACTGACCTGCAGGGGAATAATCTTCTATTTTAAGTGAACAATTTTCTATTTTAAGTGAATCTTCGCATTTCCTCCCTAATCAAACCTGCAACCAATTGTTTTGTCTTCTTCTGGATAGTTTTCTGACACATTTTTTTTTTAATTGCTTTCACTTTATTAACAACATCCCAATGAGCCCTTTCACAGACTACCTTAATGCCCAAAGTTGCTGTGAGTTCCAGAAGGGATGATGATTTGTAGGGAAATCCAAGGCTGGGTTTCAGGTATTCTTAATCCTGTCTATATGAGAAGCAACAGTCAGATAATTTCAAAAGCACACGGCTTTAGGTTTCAAGCTGTTCATGTTTGCAAACCAGACAGACACCCTTAATACCACTGCTGGTTTATTGACACAAACTCTTTGCTTCCCACAGCTTGTAATTGAATCCCCCCACTGCTTAATTGGAAATAGAATGACTCCACAACCAGATTTGAAACATCTTCTGAAGCTGGTGGGAACATCAGCACTCCCTTTTAAAAATAAAAATTATATCATTAACTGTGTTAAGCGAAGATTGGTGTTCTGTTGAATATCAGGAAATGAGAGAACCCCAGGACTGTCTGAAACCAGGGCAATTAGGGATGGCTTCTGTTTTACACTGTGTGTACACATGGCCTCCTTTCTCCCCAAAGCATAAAGGCTAAAGTGGGCTTAGTTTGTACCTTGTTGAAGTCCTAATGTTTGCAGTATTCTGATCCCTTTAAAAATTCTTTCTCTTAAAGTTATTCATATCCTGTGACTAGGAATTGCATTCAAACAAATAATTACTAAGCTCCTATTGCAAGCCAGACACTGATCTAGGCATCAAAGATAAATATTGTACAAGAGAAAATAAAAAGAAAAGAACAAGAAGGTAAATTTTATGCTGTTTTTATAATATATGCAAATATTTACATATATTTCCATTCTATCAAACTATACAGAGAAAAATGAATCTTTGATTATTTCTAATGACTTTAAAAATACTTTTGTTTTGCTGTAAGTTTCTATATACTTCTTTCTTGTGGCAGAATGCACATAATGTAAGATTTGCGACTATAACAATTTTTAAGTGCACTATTCAGTGGCATAACACAGTGGCATTCACAGTGTTGTTCAACCATCACTGTTATCTCCTTCATGAAGACTCTCCTTTTGTTTTTCTCTTTTTTGGAATATAATTGACATACAGCATTATGTTAGTTTCAGGTGTAGACCATAATTCAATATTTGTATATATTGTGAGGTAAACATGTGACTATTCATTGTTGGTTATAGTAATAATAAATTTGCAGTAAATTAAATAATTTCAAAAGCAAATGAGTAAAATAAATTATCTTATCTATGATAAGCTGTGTGCTTAGATGTTCAGTCGTGTCTGACTCTTTGCAACCGCATGGTCTGTAGTCCACCAGGCTCCTCTGTCCATGGGATTCTTCAGGTAAGAATACTGGAACGAGTTGCCATGCCCTCCTCCAGGGGATCTTCCCAATTCAGGGATCTAAACCAGGTCTCCCACATTGGAGGTAAGTTCTTTACTATCTGAGCCATCAGGTAAGCCCAGTAAGGTATTATGCAGACAATAAAGTAGTAACTCTAAAGTCTACTGAACGCCACAAAAGAGCACACAAATAAGTAGAGCAGTATAGTATGACTTAGATGTTTTAATTATATGTTAATAAACCAGGGAAAGATGATACATAATAATAATCAGTGTTCATGGGGCTTATCTATATCCACAAGCATTGAGATTTTATGTAAGTTACCCTCTAATAATTTGTTTTAAATGATTATTTTATTTTTAAAAAAATATTTATCATGCTAGTTAATATCATATTTTAAAATATGCCATGCTGCAGGCATCCATCAGCCTGCCCTAGCACTGCTCCACACCACCGCTTCCATCCTACAAGACAGGGGTCGTGAGGTTTAAGTGGTTATGACTGGACTCCAGAGTCAGTCCGCTTGATGTCCTATCCTGCCTCAGACATTTACCACTGTATACATCTGGGGACTCTGTGTGTTATATGTAATCTAACTACTCTGTCAGAGAGAAAAAAAACCATTATTATTCCCATTACACAGATAATGAAAAGAGTTACGGTATTTTCTGAAAGTTTACCAGAAAGAGAAAAGAGTCAGAAAGAGAAAGCAAATATCAGATACTACCACATATATGTGGGATCTGGAAAAATGATACAGGTGAATCTATTTCCAGGGAAGGAACAGAGATGCAGATGTTAAGAAGTCACATGTAGACAGAAGGGTAAGGGGAGGGTGGAACAAACTGGGAGATTAGGGTTGACGTTTATATACTACCATGTGAGGAAGGGCTAGTGGGGACTTGCTGTTCAGCAGGAACCTCACAGGGAGCTGAGCCAAGTGCTCTGGGATGATCTGGAGGGGTGGGTTGGCAGGAGGTAGTGGGAGGCCCAAGAGGGTAGGAACATATGTATGCATATAATAAACAGGGATACAGGGACACATGTATACATATAATTGATTCGTTGTACAGCAAAAATGAACGCAACAGTGTGAGGCAACTAAATCCCAATAAAAAATCCTTTAAAAGTTTAGCGGGTTCTCTAGCTTTTAAATAATAACAGCTAGCATTTACTGCATATTTATTATTTCCTGGCTTCTCATCTCTCCTTGTTTTACACCCTTCCTTACTTCAGAGGCCCCTCTCTCGTCTGGTCTCCTTACTTGGACACTTGGGGTGGGGACCCTTTGCTGTCATCATGTCAAGTCCCAGATGCTTCACTGGGATCCCACACACTAAGCCTGCACATGTGGTAGGATGGTGGCAGTCACTGGCTCTTCCCCAGCTCCTCACCATGGCAGCAGAGGTCTTGGTATTTCTGGTCTCCACATGGCTCTCCAACAACCTCTCCCCTAGCTCATAAGATAGAGCCTACATATGCATTTGGTTGTCTGGGAGCCAGCTGTATACATTCGATATATTCAGATGTGTAGTACACGACCCTCCACTTGTACCATCACACTGGACTCTACAAATATTATTTTTTGTGTTGGGAACAAAAAGAAGGAGGAAAACAGTTCAAGGTGAATCAAAGAACCAATAGGATCATAATGCTTTAGTAATACTCCATTGTGCCTCCATGATTTGACTGTATAGCTGAAGGAATTACAACAATCACAGCAGCTTTGACTGGTCCTCTCTGGAAATTGCTTTCTGCTCAAGAGAGCTGCTGGGCTTCCCAAGTGGCACAGTGGTCAAGAATCCATCTGCCACTGCAGGAGACAGGTTTGATCCCTGGGTCAGGAAGATCCCCTGGAGGAGGAAATGGCAACCCATTCAAATAACCCTGCCTGGAAAATTGCACGGAGAGTGGAACCTGGCAGGCTACAATCCATGGGGTCTGCAGAGTCGGATACAAATGAGCAAGTGAGCATGAGCCTGAGCAAAGGGAACTGTCTTTCCAAAAGGAAAGATTCTCATCTCAATTTAGGACAACTCAGAAGGGTCCTCTGAGGTCTAGAGCTCCCAGTGGGGTTGGCAGAGACCTTGTGACTGCTTTACACCCTAACTTCTCACTCTGCCCAATCTAGTTTCCTTGTGGACCCCAAGACTGCTTCCCAATAATCTGCCTTCATGTTAGTCTCTGTCTCAGAGTCACTTCTCTGCTAACCAGCCAGCCACAATGTTTATAATTATTATTTTACTATTTGGCTCGTTCTAGGCATTTTCCATAAATCATTTCATTCAATTCTCACAACTCTCTGATGTAGTAGGTGTGATTTTTAATAGTCATTTTTTTAAATGCTGAAGCTGAAAGTTACTCAGTCCATATGGCTGAGTAACTGAAGGCCATATGTTTAATAGGGGAGTAAAGACTTGCACTATTAATTAGCATTTAGACCTTTATCTAGCTACGTAGGCATGCCTTAGAATTTGAAATGATATTTTCATTCATGATTCATTTATCCATCTACCTTTTTTTATGCCAATCAACTGTAAGGGAGAGAATTAATCTGGATCCATTCAAGACTGTGCTTTGAAAAAGTCCCACTGGACTACCAGGCAATTCCTTGAGAAAGTTCACGTAGCTATCATTTCCATAATTTGTATAACAGGGAAGAAAGTAGGACAGGATGCTGACAATATCCAAGAAGAAAAAAAAAAATGCTGCGTTTAAAAGGTAGGAAAACACCAGTTCATTTTACTAGGTCCTGTGCAGAGTCTTATCATGCAAGTGTCCTTTGACACCCTAAAGCTGGGGTTTGGTAGAAGGTTGATAGTAAGAGCATACTCTGCTGATAAAAGAAAAACCCATGGACTCACACGGGTAGTAGACTGACTCTCAGGTTGGCATAAGTCCTAAATGAACTATCTTTTTTCCTAATTATGCTTCATTAATAACCTGCATAACCAAACAATTGTGGGGTTTTTTTTTTGGAGTGGGGAAATGTTAGGGTGATAATTTACAGAGATTTCCAATGGGATATTGCATCTGAAAAGTCTTTCTAGGAATTAGTATAGGTGAGTAAAAAATTTTAGCAGCTCCTGTGCATAATATGTCTTCTTATTCCGGCCTCTGAGCCCAAACTTAAAAAGTTCCTTCTGTTTGGAAGCATCATTAATCTCATCCTAATAATTCCAACTCTTCCTCAAGAGGAGTGATGTTAAGCAAATTCTTGAAGGCTATCATCTTTGGTTACNTTACAGAGATTTCCAATGGGATATTGCATCTGAAAAGTCTTTCTAGGAATTAGTATAGGTGAGTAAAAAATTTTAGCAGCTCCTGTGCATAATATGTCTTCTTATTCCGGCCTCTGAGCCCAAACTTAAAAAGTTCCTTCTGTTTGGAAGCATCATTAATCTCATCCTAATAATTCCAACTCTTCCTCAAGAGGAGTGATGTTAAGCAAATTCTTGAAGGCTATCATCTTTGGTTACGAGAAGGCGATGGCACCCCACTCCAGTACTCTTGCCTGGAAAATCCCATGGACAGAGGAGCCTGGTAGGCTCCAGTCCATGGGGTCACTAAGAGTCGGACACGACTGAGCGACTTCACTTTCACTTTTCACTTTCATGCATTGGAGAAGGAAATGGCAACCCACTCCAGTGTTCTTGCTTGGAGAATCCCAGGGACAGGGGAGCCAGGTGGGCTGTCATCTATGGGGTTGCACAGTTGGACAACTGAAGCGACTCAGCAGCAACTGCAGCATCTTCCTTGGTTACTCCCTCCATGATCCAGTTAGATTAATCATCCTTGCTTTGTATAGCTTGTACTGTTCCCATTACACAAGTGTTTGGAATTAAAGGATTAGATCCTGTTTTCCTAGCTTCATTCTCAAATTGTTACATTTCTTAGAGCTTCAACCTCCTCATCTATAAAATGGGAATACACCCTCCTATCCTAAAGGACAGCTGTAATTATTTTAATCGCTTCTAGCAAATTCCTAGCCAGGGTAGAGTCTTGTGAAATTTTAACTTTCTTCCTTCTGCACATAATTTAAAATGATTTTTTATGGAAAGGATGGTCTGGGAAGACCATTTTAACCTTTGCAATCCAATCCCTTCTCAAGTTTCAAGTGGGGAGCAGTTAGTAACTGCTTCAGCTTTGCCCAATGCCTGAATCTTGTCCCTGTTCCTCTATAGACAATAGAGCAGCCTGAGGGATACCACTGGTCAATAACAGCCTTTTTCTGGGAGGGAGTTAATAAAGGGACAGCTTAATGCTCTTATTGATGAGGAAGTTTGGGTTCTTACTGCCTTAAGGACCTGGCAGTTTAAAAAAAGAGAGAGAGAAAGAGACAGAGAGAGACATTAAAAATGAAGAATACAGGTTCATCCAACCAGGTCCCTCCCATCTAAGAAAGAAGCCTGGGAAAGCTACCCCAAACTCCTGGCTCCTTCCTGGCTTCTGAAAAACCCTCACAGGTTCAAGATGTCCTAGTGAGTTTTCACTGGAGTCTAACACTTGGTCTTAAACCTACTGGCTTTGCAGAGGGTTCAGTCTGCAATTGGATGTAGTCAGAAATGAACTAGAAAACAACAGCTTTCAACACCAGAGAAAATGATACGCCATTCAACAAAAGTCCCCTGTCATCCGCTTTGTGCTTGGAAATGAGGTGGGGAGCGGTTTCCTGAATACTGTATATTACTGAGCAGATGTATAAGAATCAAAGGGAAAATGGTTGCCAGGGAGACAGGACACTCATGCCAACTCTGCCGCAGACTCATCATAAAACGTCTCCAGGGGGCATTGCATAGCCACAAGCACAGACAGGAACACAGCCAAGCCAGGGCTCCAGATGTTGCCCTTGGAACCAGGCACCATTTCGGGAGCTGGCATCTGCCTTCTGCCAAACAAAATGTGTGTGGCCACATCTGCTCACCGCAGAAAGTTAACACACATTAAAAGCAGAGGAAAGGTTGCCATAAAGTAACAATTCGGCACCATGCACGAGGAAGATATTAAATATTAGATAACTCTTCTGTTAACCCTAAGCTCATTCTTCACTGTTCTTTCCTCACTCATAACTCATGGATATCCTCTCTCTCATTAATTTCATTCTGTTCATCTGAGAGCAATCTTGTTTGCAAATAATACCTGAATAATTTACAATCTACCTAAGTACATATAACAGGGAAGGAGAAAGTAGGTTGGAATGGACTAGTGTCTCCAATTAACTCCATAAAATGCAGCTTTTACTTTACAGCTCTTAAAGAAGACATGATATACATTTGTCTCTGAGACTCTGCCATTAAATTGCTATCTCCAGTACAAAGAGTGCATGACAACAAGGTATTTTCCAAGTGTTTATGTTCACTTTCATCTACTCTCACTTGGAATGATGAGACTTTTGAACAATAAGTTACAGTATTTTAACAGCCCAAGAACTTTTTTATGACCAGAGAAAAGTTCAATGAGGCATAATGTAAATGTGTGCTGTACCTGATTCTGTATATATGTCTAGCATTTTCATAGCTTACAAGACTTTTTCACTTATTTTGCATGTTTTTCTTAACGTATCTCTAGCAGTTGGTTAGAACAGGTACGATGCATCTTTTCAAGTTGAAGATACTGCAGCCAGAGAAGTTTAAAGGTTTCTTCAAAGTCAAGTCAAGGTAGTAATAAGAGAAAGACTTATGATGAGACTACCGTAAGCATATTGCTGATCTTAAACTTTTTGCTTTCTTCACCAAAATTACTACCCTTAGATTTTGAGGAACAAAGATCAATACATCTTTCTAACCTACATACGAATGGCAAGAAATTGGCTGGTTGTATTGAATTAGATCCTTTACCTTCCTTCCAGGAAGTTATTACTTCCTGTTGTTGCATAATAAATTGCCACCAATTTAGAAGCTTGAAACAATATCTATTTATTATTTCACAACTCCTGTGGGTCAGGAGTCCAGATACAGCCTGGCTGAGCTGAGTCTTCTGAGGCAGAGGTCAGGGCTGCATTCTGGAGGCTCTGAATATGAACTTCAAGCTCAGTCAGATTGTAGAAATTCAGTCCTTTGAAGAAGGTGAAAATGGATCTGGAGAACTCCATTTCCTGTCTGGCTGTTGGCTGGGGGCCACCCTCATCTCTTTTCTCCCATCTGCATTCAAAGAACATATCAAACCCCTGTTAGACTTCAGATTCCTTTGTCTCTTCTTCTGCCTCTCAAGTCTGCCTTTTAAGTCTCATGAGTTTAGATTTGGCTCAACTGGATAAACTCCATGTCCCAAGGTTAACTGACTTCAGGCTTTAATTACAGCTGCAGGCTCCCAGCTGTACCTAGATTGGTATTTGATTGAATAACCAGGGTTGAAGAATCCCAGATGGAGAAGGGCATCTGTAGAATTCTATTAGCACACCACTCAAAATGTGGTCCTCAGACCACCAGCATCAGCACCAAGGAACTTGTTAGAAATGCAGAGTCTCAGGTTTCACCCCAGATCTCTGAAACAGCAGTGTTAATCTCCAGGAGATTCATATGCATACAAATGAGAAGCACTTGTTTACACCACTGTTAACTCCCCCCACTAAGCCCCATTTTTCTTTTTGTAGCAGACACTGGGTTGGCAGGCCACTCAGAGTTTTGTTCAATCTTGTGAATGTTTCTTCTCTCCCTTTCTGACATGGAGAAAGGGGGTCAGATAAGGCCAAAGGCAACTTATGGATCATAGCCTGAAAGCACAAGCAGAACTGTGTCCCACTTAGCCATGGAAGGACAGGGATTTTTTTTTTTTTGAGAGCGTTTGCAATGGAGCTTTTGATGGTTTATTACTTCTTTGCCTTTAGCATTCTTGGTGGCACTTCTTGGCTGCAGAGAGTGGACAATCTTGACACTATTATGGAATCTTTTAGTGTTTGTTTATGGTGCACAGCTGAAATGTTTGAAACTTTAAATGAAAATAGATCCCACTGCAGAGTAAGGATAATAATTAGAAGACAAAAATCAATTCTGTTTCAGATGGAGGGAATTATGCACCATCTGACTGTTTTGATATGCTGCATTATTTAGAATGTATATCACAGGGGGTCAGCTTTCCACGAGTGCATATTGACTTCATGTCCACTTAGCTACAGAGATGGGACCAGGAGGAAATCCAAGTGCCATTGGCCAAGGGTTTTAAACATATGTTCAGCTGCCCAGCACTAATCAACATTACCAGGAGTCTGTTGAAACAATGGACTCCACCTCCACTTGGTGCCAGCATGCCCACAGTATGGCAACTCCTCAATTCTTGATATAATGCAGGTTAATGTAAAGTGGATGTGTTGTAGGAAGGAGGACCCCCTCCAGGGCCACAAGAGTGGGCTCTTGTCTAATACTTGGATAAGAATTGTCTGAGGATTCACGAGCTAACAAAGCAAGAGACTTTATTGGACAGGGCACCTGGGCAGAGAGCAGCAGGGTAAGGGTACCCAGGAGAATTGCTCTGCCTTATAGCTCCATATAGCTCCAGTCTTGGGTTTTATGGCGATAGGATTAATCTCTAGGTTGTCTTTGGCCAATCATTCTGACTCAGGGTCCTTCTGGTGGCATATGCATTGCTCAGCCAAGATGGATGTCAATAAGGATCCTGGGAGGTGGTCAGACACATGATGTCTCTCTTTGACCTTTCCTGAACTCTTCTGGTTGGTGGTGGCTCATTAGTTCTGTCTTCCTTACCAGGACCCCCTGTTGTAAAATAACTCACACAAATGGTGCCTGGCCAGGGTGGGCAGTTCAGTCAGTGTGCGTCCCCTAACAGATGTAATGAGAGACTAACCAGACCAGAGTTCTACTGGAGCTACTGTAGTTAATGGCAAAATGGACAGCTGCTGAGAAAAAAGGGAGAGTCTAGATCAGGAAGTGTATGAATTTAGTAGGTGACTGTAGGTATATTTGGAGAGAGGGCTAGAGGGAGGCCAAGAATGCAAGAAGCTACAAGACCCTTTTTAACTCAGAGCCAGAAGGATCTAGAATACATTTTGAAGAAGGAATGTAATTCACATAATATATGCCATGAAAGATTACATATTACATCACATTTAAACTGCACTTGGTGTATAATAGGTATGCTGTTGTGGTTTTTTCCCATGTTTTACATGGAGCATAATGTAAAATTTCTTTTTTGATGTCTGACTTTCTCCCTAATGGTAATGTGTCCAACACTGAAATAGGAGTATCATGGCTCAGACAGTAAAGCGTCTGTCTACAATGCGGGAGACCTGGGTTCAGTCCCTGGGTCGGGAAGATCCCCTGGAGAAGGAAATGGCAACCCACTCCAGTACTATTGCCTGGAAAATTCCATGGACAGAGGAGCCTGGTACGCTACAGTCCATGGGGTTGCAAAGAGTCAGACATGACTAAGTGACTCCACTTTCTTTCTTTCCTATTTATAGTTCTGATATTAGTGAGCTAATAGTATTACATTTAACAAACATGCACTGAGTTAGGGTTAGGATTAGCTCCAATGCTTTGGCCACCTGATAATGCAAAGAGCTGACTCACTGGCAAAAGCCCTGATGCTGGGAAAGATTGAAGACAGGAGGAGAAAGGGATGACAAAGGATGAAATGGTTGGATGTCATTGCCAGCTCAATGGACGTGAGTTTGACCAAACTCTGGAAGGTGGCATGCTGCAGTCCACGGGATTGCAGAGTCAGACACGACTTAGTGACTGAACATCAATTGAGTATCATCTCTTTGCCAGATGCCATAGTGAGTGCTTTGAATATAAAAATGTATGTTGTTCCTTCAAGAAGCTTTCTGTCTGGAGATATAGTCTGGCATGTAGAAAATTGTAAGATTGTATGATGTGAGTACTAAAAAGTACATGGAAATTGCTACATGACCACACAAGAGGAATGGCCACACTTGGGAGAAGTATCTGGATAGAATAGGTAAGTATTCAGAGAAGCGAGGACATTCTGATGTGGACAGAATGGACAATAAAAGCTCATCCAGCAGAGGGAGAAGAGGGATTCTCTGCAAAGTAAAATTAGTAGGTTAAAAAATACACAAAGAATAAGTGTGCATATTGGCATGGATGAGTTGTGACAACTCTATATAAATCAGGCAGCAGGTGAAAGTATCTGTTTTATAAGAAATAAAATTTGAAGAAAAAGAAATAGAAAAGGCTAAATGATTGTAATGCTTGATAAATTACACTATAAATTCTATTATTATACAAATAGTCTGCTCATTGTCTCAGGATTATACGCTCATCCCATTGGACAGTAAGAAGCAGTCTTGTCCACATTTTACAGATGCAAAAGTAGAGGCCCATGGAGGTGAAATGATTTGCTCAGGGTTTTACGGCAAGTCCAGGTCAGGGACTCTATTTCTACCATTAACCATCGACCTCCCACAGAACGAAATTCTTCATTCTATCTTTTTCTGGTCATTGTTTACTGGTTAATTCTCAAAGTTTGACTCTAGAATCTAGATGCATGAATTAAGACATGTGGGACAGAACACAGTGCCTGCTTCTGGCAATCAATTAATCGGTCTTTTTTTTTTTTCTTCTTTGATGAAACTACATTGGCAATACTCTCAAGTGAACTCCGCTTGTTAAGCTGTGACACTATCAGCCCCTCTGCTCTATTCTCCCAGCCCACTGACTAACTCCCTCCAAGCTAGAGCGCTACATCAGTCATCCTCAAAAATGCCTTCACCAGCCCTTTGTTCTAAAAGCTATAATGTTTTATTAATAATAATAATCAACATTGATGAGAACTTAATGTGTGGCAACCTCCAGGCTAACCATTTTGCATATATTGTTTAATATTAAAAACAATCCCTCCAAGGTAGGCACTCTTATCATCTCTCTCTTTGGGTAATGGAATAAAAGCCTTGAGTGACAAGGTCAGGTTTATTTACACAGTATGAAAAGCAGAGTCCTGATTCATACCAGTCTGTCTGTAATACACATGCTGTTAACCCCTAAGCTTATGCTGCCTCCTGCAGCAAGCCAGCAGTGAAAAAAAGTAAAAATAAGGAATATTTATTGAATACACAGAGGAGAAGTGACACAGGTGATGAGCTGTGAACTTTCTCCTTCTTGATTGTGACCTAGGCCAGGGAAGACAGAAGTGCATTCATGGAAAATTAATCTTTTGCCTTTAGGGAAATGCTGCATAGTATTTTCAGAAGGAAATAATTTATCTTTTTCTGATTTTTTATTTCTTTTCTTCTTTCCGTTTTTAATTTAGAAGCTCAGAATCCATCGTTTTGCTTTCCTTGGCTAGAATCATTTTAGGGAATGAGTATCATCATCTCCATCAGCAGCAGCAAATATGATCATTAGGCTTTAAATTGCCCTTACCCACTTGGTCGTTTCCTAGTGCAGTCGGATTAAACGTGCTTATTACGTTACAAAATAGAATGTGTTAAGTTTGCTCAAGTTCAGCTCGGGAGTTTACATCAGAGTGCTGTGATTATTTAGTATTTGGACTGAAGCTAAAATTGACATTTTCTTAGAATATAAAAAGATTAGATTAAACGGCTTCCCAAAATAAACAAAGACTAAGAAAATCCCAAGCAGCTTAAAAGTCTGAAAATAGAACTTTGACATCACATGTGTAATTTATTATATGTGCAGTGGCTCCAGTGTCCAATTCGTAGCCACAGCAAGTGCTACCCAGTGATAAAATTTGGTGCTCAAATCTATCAGCCCAAAGTCCTTGGGAATGTTCACAGCTGGTAGATATTCACCAATACAGACCCAAAAGTAATTTACAGTAGATGCAAGGAGGTGACTTCTTGCTATTGGAACTATCAGTTCTTGCTTTGGCATTTCTTACTTCTTCCTATCTTGATTTTATATGTAAATTAAAAATTACACCAATTACAATCTTTCTTCCATAATAGTATGTTGTAGTGTAAAGGTTCTCAAACCAGCTGTTCAAATGCAGATTTCTGGGCCCCACCTCAGAGCTGCTATTGCTTTGGCCACGGGGCCCAGGCAGAGGTATTCCATGAATGACACTCCCTGAGTATGTGCAAACGCCTTCCTAGCTAGGAATCTACATCCACAGGTGAGTTTGCTACAGCTGATCCACGGATTACATTTTGAGAAATATATATGGAGAAAAAAGTAATGGCTTTGTTAGGGGAAGCACACTGATTGAAACTGCCCACCCTGGCCAGGCACCATAGTAACCATTTGCATGAGTTGTTTTATGACAGGAGATCCTGGTAAGGAATACGGAACTAATAAGCCACCACCAACTGGAAGAGTTCGGGAATGGTTGAAAGGAGACACCATGTGTCCGTCCACTTCCCAGAACCCCTCTTGCCAGCATCCATCTTGGCTGAGTGATGCATGCGCCACCAGGAAAGACCCTGAATTAGAATGATTGGCCAAAGACCACCAGGAAACTAATCCCAACACCATAAAACCTGAGACTGAGAGCCAGAGCTGTTCTCCTGGGTTCTCTTACAGCTCTCCACCCGGCTGCCCCTTCCCAATAAAATCTCTTGCTTTGTCAGCACATGTGTCCCCTCGGACAATTCATCTCCAGGTGTTAGACAAGAGCCCAGTTTTGGGCCCTGGAAGGGGTCCCCCTTCCTGCAACAGCTTCATAGTCAAATAACTTGGATTTGAATCCTGAATTCTGGCTACCAAGGTTGAGACAGTCTCTTAAATCCCCAAGTAGACTCAAATTCATTTATAAAACAGATTTGCCTGGCAGAGTTGTTTAGAAGATGAAATTAATATATGTTCTTCACTTTGCATTGTGCTTATACAGTCGGCTCTCCATATCTGTGAGCCAGATGGAGAGGAACGACTGTTTTCATTGTACTATACCATTTGACAAGGGAATTGAACATCGGTGGATCTTGGTATCCATGGGGGGTCCTGAAACCAATCCCTCATGAACATGTAGGGACAACTCAATATGTCCTTAATGAAATAGTCTATTAAAAATGTTGTTAGTTAATAAAGTGAAAAATATGGATGGTAGCTAAAATAGCCAAATTATACAGTTCACAGTAGCACATTC
Source organism: Neotragus moschatus (assembly GCA_006410615.1). NCBI lineage: Eukaryota > Metazoa > Chordata > Mammalia > Artiodactyla > Bovidae > Neotragus > Neotragus moschatus. The sequence continues at coordinate 1,113,896 of SJYA01002742.1, read as the reverse complement.
TCTCATATAAGACAAAATAATGCATTCCACATCTCAACTGACTGTCCCCTCACCCCAAACACACACATCTGTGTACACTTATCAACTATGTTTTGGTGTCTAACACATCATAGTGTCCATTGTGCTGGAAAAAAGGAGATCTTTCCAAGAAGTTCCAGTTCCATGAAGACCCACAAAATATTAATTCAAATCTAGCACTTACTGATTGAGAAGTGTTAACATGTTCATTGACTATTGGATTGCTTTTATAATTCTACATCCATCTGCACAAATCCTATTTGCACCCTTTGTATCCCTGATAAAGGGTCTATAACTCAGAGGCTGTGAATCTGTTACCTGATACCTTATAATTAAAAAAAAAAACACACACATTAAATAGAGATTTTGACAATAGAAATTCATGACTATTCCTCCACTTTATGATTTTAAAGTCAATTATCATGACTAATTCACTTAACTGATTTCAATTTAATATAACAAATATTAAGAGGCGCCTATAAGCCACAGCAGTCTATATATCCCAGAGGGAATAAGAAACGTTGCCTCTGTTCATTTTCAGCAATCATCCTAGAAGGAGACACTGCATTAGGCATATTTCAACAAACACATATAATTAAACACATTCACCAAAACTGTGGAAAATTACCACAGGATTTCAGGAATGGTAAGTCAGGAGGAACACATGCACTCTGAGAATGTCAGAAAGCAAGACCTGTTACCAAGTGCCAAGATGAAGAGCTGCATGCGTGCTCAGTCATGTCTGCCTCCCTATGGACTATATCCCACCAGGCTCCTCCGTCCACTGAATTTTCCGAGCAAGAATACTGGAGTAGGGTGCCATCTCCTCTTCCGGGGATCTTTCCGACCCAGGGATCGAACCTACGTCTCCTGCGTCTTCCACACTGGCAGCCGGGTTCTTTACCACTGAGGCACCTGGGAATCCTAGGCATCCCCTTAAGAGTTTTGTCATTTGGGAAGTAGATTTCATGGTAATTGTTGAAAGATCCTTCTTTTGTCATGAGTTAAGACAAAGAACATGCCATGCAAATATTTAGGACTGTGTTTCTAATCTCTACTGCAGATTTAACATTCCAAATTTATAAGCAATGTGGAGGAAAGGAAAACAAGAATGTTTAATTATCTTGCTGAGACTCTGTAAGTCTATATATTCTTTTCCTTAAAAAAAAACAAAAAACAAAAACATGAAACGGGGATATTTTAAAAAGTGATTTTCATGCTTAGCAAGAAAATTCTCTCTGGGGTGTCATCCAGGTATACACCTTAAAGTGATAGTAGCCTAAACCCTTATCACCAAATTCAATTTAGCTACAGTCATCCAATAATGTGAATGGCATATCCTAATGGAGGAAAGTTAGAGAAATCTTAAATAGGAAATAATCTGATATCACATGTGTGCTCTTTTTCCTTCAGTATAACTTAAGACCTTTGAAAGCTCTAAGCTGCTGCATATCAATGAAGAATTTCTGACATTTTGAGATGGTAGAGTATAATTTATCCTGTTATCTTTGGCTGTTTGGAAATTGAAGATCTCGCTTTAGAGCTTGAGTATGCATAAGGCTTAATTCATTTCAAGTATGTACAGAGCCCACGTTCCTTATGGAGGAACACAAGCTCTATCACGAAGCAACCCAAACCCTAACTGCTCACAACTTCTGCATCTTTTCTTAGAAACCGTGGAAGCACAGTTCCCAAAAGGAATCTTTGAGGAACCTTGGTTCACAAATGCCTCCCACAGCCCCCTGGAAACAATCATGTGAGCATGCACACATACGATACCATCATCTGCAGGACTTTTAGTATGTGACCTCCCACGTTTCTAAGACATTGCATGTGACATTTCCTGTTCCTGTAATGCCATTTCCCATCCCTTATTGGCTCAGAGAATTCAGATTTAGATTCAAAACTTAGCTTGGATTGTCACTCCTATAATAACCATCCCTTCTTTCCACGAGATTCACAGGATTAATAATACCCTCCTTTGTGTCAACTCTGTATGAAACATCCATTTCTGTTACTCCATTCAACTATGGTTCTGTCTTGCCAACTCAGAACTGGCTTCATGGGTGTGTGACCAGTCACTCCTTGCCACTTCCAGGGATTATGCTTGGGAAATAATATTCTGCAGTTGCCATTTTCAAATATTTAAAAAATTTTTCTTTGAGTTTGTTCTTTCTAAAATGGGTTCATAGAGCTTGTGCTTGGGGCTTGGAGCCTCAGTTTATAGGTGGTCTTGCCTCCTACAGCCTCCCAGGAACAGGTTCTCAGCTGTCCATTCCCTCAAGCTGTGGGCCCCCAGCCCAGCGCAGTCTCCCCCAACTCTGCCCTACCCCTACTATCTCCTTCAGCTCCCTGCAAGTGTGGAAAAGCTTGGGGGCACATATCTTGTTGCCCACGCTGAGCTGAGGGCACCGCAGAGTATCTGGGTGATGAGTGGCCAGAAAAACAAAAGGCTGCTTTTTGATGGGAGTGAGCCTCTGTTAGCTATATCCAGGTATCTAGCATCTCTGCTGCACAGGTTTAAAGATCTTTGGGAAGTCCATCCATTGGCCATGGGTTGGGGTGGTGGGCTCATGAGGAAGGGGAAATGCTTACCTCAACTACCCAACCCCATCCCTGGCTAGGACACTTGGAAGGAGTCTGCAGCTGGCAAGAGGGGACCTGTCATAGAACCTACCTGTGATAGTCCTCTCTGGCTCCAGAGTACCCTCCTCCTCCAGAATGGAGCTCTCCCTTTGGTCCATGGGGACTATTCCTTTTCTGCTTCCAAGCTTCTGGGACTTAGTTTGCATCTGTCTTTTCTGGCAAGTTCAAGGCATCCTTCAGGGACAAGCCATGTAATAAAAGTATATAATTTTTCTGTTTCTGCAGAAGGCTTACATGCTTGATATTTGCATTTAAAACTGTCACTACACAATATAAAAATGAACAAGAAAATTAATGCTAATAATGTAAGGTTTTAATATTTCTCTACTTAGGCATTTGCTAGCAAAGTTTTTTTTTTTAAAGACAAGTTGAAAGGGAGAGACCATGGAAAACAAGGAAAATCTTTGTGTCTTTAATTGTACATGTTCCTGTTTTTCGAACAAAGGACTCCACATTTTCATCTTTTACTGGGACATGCAAATTTTCTGGCCAGCTCTGTTCCTACCTGAAATTGACGTCCTTAAGAATAGAGCCCAGGCTTTTTCATTTTGCTCTTCTGTTTCTAATATAATATCTGGCATTTGTCAGGGATACAAAACTACTTTCTGAGGTAATTTATATGAGTTTGTTATATGTGTATGTGCCTATATCTATATAATACCTAAATATCTATATATTTATGTCTTTGTCTAAGTTAGCATAAATATATACTGCAATATGTGATGATACACGCAGCAGATAGATATAAATGACTTAGAAAACTGATTTTAAACATTCTGGTCTTTCAGTTGTTACTCTTTACTTAGACACTACTGGTTCAATCTCTCCGAATTTAAAAGGTCATTAATCCAAATGATAATTTAATCAATATCATATTAAGAAGCTATAAAAACCAAATTCACATCAGGTAAGCAGATTCATAGCACTGTAAGCATTCAGAATGCGCCTAGTGTCAGCACATTTTTATGAGAAACAAATTCCTGTTTCCACCACACAGAACTCACTTAGGAAAATCTTGGACTGACTTTTTCCCATTGTTTATATTTTGATTCACTGTGAAAGCTAAGATGAATATGAATACTCTTACAATTTTTGGTTTGTCTACTTTCTAAGTGCTTATCATTTTTTAAACACCTGTGGCTAAATGTAGACAAAACAGAATTTAGTATAAGCAGATGTCTTTTAATATGAATTTTTCCAGAACATTAGGTTCTAAATAGCTCATTTTTTCTGCAAGCAACACTTTCATTTATTTAAAAAGTAGGAACTATGCTTAATGGTGCATGGGTATAGACACACAAAGTTGCATAAGTAGATATACATGCAGGTAGTCAACTATACACACCAATCACACACACATAGATGCATCTATGTACAAAGAGACACACAGTTATCTACATAGGCACACAAATACATTCTGGATTAACAGGTGCACACATATCAGCATGTACACACACACCAATGCAAACACATACACACACACAGGCAGACACACACAGATCTCTATATACAGAGACAAGACCACACTTACAGAGACTTATGCACACAAATACACATCCATATGCGTGTACACAGCTCGTATACACAAACTCATATGTGTACAAACACACAGGAACATATACATATACTCATAGATACAGACATATGTACAGATACAACCTCATGCATAGGCAGACACACAATTATCCACACAGAGACTTGAACTTCTTTTGCTCTTTCCCTTGGGAACTGAACAGAATTGTTTGGAATTTTAAAGGTGGCTCAGTGGTAAAGAGGAAAATGCAATGGCACCCCACTCCAGTACTCTTGCCTGGAAACGCCCATGGACGGAGGAGCCTGGTAGGCTGCAGTCCATGGGGTCACTGAGAGTTGGACACGACTCCGTGACTTCACTTTCACTTTTCACTTTCATGCATTGGAGAAGGAAATGGCAACCCACTCCAATGTTCTTGCCTGGAGAATCCCAGGGAAGGGGGAGCCTGGTGGGTTGCCGTCTATGGGGTCGCACAGAGTTGGACACGACTGAAGCGACTTAGCAGCAGCAGCAGCAGCAGTGGTAAAGACTTCACCTGCAATGCAGGAGACCCAGTTTCAAACCCTGGGTCAGGAAGATACCCTGGGGAAGGAAATGGCAACCCATTCCAGCATCATTGCCTGGGAAATTCCATGGATGGAGGAACCTGGTGAGCTACAGTCCATGGTGTTACAAAGGGTCAGACACGACTTAGTAATTAAACAACAACAAAAAGATGAAAGCTTGATGGGATTCTTTAACAAAAGGAGAGATGCAAAAGAAGAGAAGAAGGTAAAAAACATAAAATCATTTCCTATACAAAATCTATACCCCCCCAAAAAAAAGCCATTACCCTTGTATCTCTCCAATAAATAAGGAACCCTAGCTAAACATCTTACATGTCAGGTCCTATTAAGTGCCATATTTCAAACGAAGCATGCATCATTTTGACATGGATGAGTAGACCAGCCTTTGTTTTATTTTTCTAATACACTGTAAATTCATTGCGCAATTACAGCAGTAACATGGTGTGTCATTAAAGTTCAGAGAAGATACTAATAACTTTAAGGAAATAAAGATATGCCCCATTAGAAAACTGGACAGCTGCATGTAAATCAATGAAGTTAGAACACACCCTCACTCCATACACAAAAAATGAACTCAAAATGGCTTAAAGACTTAAAGATAAGACATTATAAATTTCTAGAAGAGAACATTTGGCAAAACATTCTCTGACATAAATTGTACGAATATTTTCTTAGTTCACCCTCCCAAGGCAATAGAAACAAAAGCAAAAATAAACAAATAAAGCCTAATCAAATTTATAGGTTTTGGTACGAGAAAGGAAGCATAAACAGAATGAAAATACAACCTATGGACTGAGAGAAAATATTTGCAAATGATTCTACTGACAAAGGCCTGATTTCTAAAATATATGAACAGCTCATACACCTTAGTATCAAAAACGAAAGCACCAATTGAAAAGTGGGGAGAAGATCTCAACAGACATTTCCTCAAAGAAAACATACAGACGATCAATAGGCACATGAAGCTATGCTCCACACCACTAATTATCAGAGAAGGCAAATCAAAACTACAATGAGCTATCATCCCACACCGGTCAGAACGGCCAGCACAGAGAAGTACACAAACTGTGAATGCTGGAGAGAGTGTAGAAACAAAGGGAACACTCCAGCACTGTTGGCGGGAATGCAATTTGGCACAAACACTATTGAAAACAGTATGTACATATGCACGGTCAGTTGCTTCAGTCGTGTCCAGCTCTTGGTGGCCCTATGGGCTGTAGCCCCCCAGGCTCCTCTTCAGTGGGATTCTCCAGGCAAGAATACTAGAGCGGGCTGCCATGCCTCCCTCCAGGGGATCTTCCCAACCCAGGAACTAAACCCACATCTCTTGTCTTCTGTTGGCAGGCAGGCTCTTTACCACTAGCGTCACCTGGGAACCCCATTGAAAATGGTACAGAGATTCCTAACAAAATAAAAAGAGTTGCCACATTCTCCAGCACCTCACTTTTGGGTATATATATACAGAAAGATGAAAACTCTAATTCAAAAAGATATATTCATCTTAATGTTCATAGCATCACTATTTACAATAGCTTAGACATAGAAGCAACCTAACCTTCATTGACAGATAAATGGATAAAGAAAATTTGATATGCATATACAATGAAATATTACTCAACCATAAAAAAGAGCACAATTATGCCAGTTTCACCAATATGGATGAACCTAGAGATTATCATACAAAATGAAGTCAGACAAAGGCAGATATCATATGATACCACTTACATGTGGAATCTAAAATATGACACAAATGACCTCATTTACAAAAGAGAAACAGATTCACAGACATAAAATAAAAAACCAAATGTACGGTTACTAAAAGGGGAAGGGGAAGAGGGATAAATTAGGAGCTTGGGATTAGCAGATTAAAATCACTATATAAAACAGATAAACACAAGGTCCTACTGTGTAGCACAAGGAACTATCTTATGACAAACTGCAGTACAAAAGAATGTGAAAAAGTTTATGTGTGTGTGTATAAACTGAATCACTTTGTTGTATACCAGAAGCTAGCAAAACACTGTAAAACAACTATATTTCAATACAAAATATATTCCGCATAAGCCCTTTCTTCTCCACTTCACTCTGTGTATCTGTGTGTGCTTCCAAGTCGAAAGACAAACGCTTATTTTGAGAAACTGCAAAATATCTGTCTTCCGTGTGATTGCCCTCTTCCTGTGTTTCCCCTTGTCTTTACCATTTGCATTGGTTTCTGGCCTTGTTTTGTGGGGCTGTCTCTATGTGTGTATGCCTCTTTGTATTTCACTCTGTTTATTTTCTGGGGAGGCCCAACATTTAACAGGAGAAGCTTAACGTAATTCAGTAATTAGATGTCAATGTCACAATATAATTGTAAACAAGAATATGTAGATTATGAGCAGACTTCTGACGAGATGGATGGATTAAAAAGCACAGCAAACACTTCACTGTCACCCTGTGGGTCTCCCTTCTCCCTGAGATTTGTAGAGCATCAGATGTGGGTTCAAGAAGACAGAATGGCGTTGGGTATTATAGAAGCCTGTCACTGTGATCATACAGATTGTGGTTTCTGCTACTCAGCAATGTAAACTCTGTTCGATTCTCTAACCAGTGAAATACACACACACACAAACACACACACACACGCATAATTCCTCTTCTAACTTATAACATAGGAACAGTAATTAGCTTCTTAATGGAATTGCTATAAGACCACATTTATCCGTAACTATATATGGAATTAAATATGTTCTTTGATCTAAAACATTTATCAACAATCCCTAGCATTTGAAACTCTAAATAAAGTTTATAAAATGTTTAATTATTAAAATACATATTTTCCATACTAAATTGCAGTGCTTAAAAATTCTTCTAAGTTTCTCTTTGGTTATCCATCCTTAATTTTAAGATAGAAAAGCTGGGAGTAAAGGTAATTACTTTCCATATTTTTGCTTTTGCCAGATTGTATTTACATAATGGCACACATGCACATACCTACTCTACTTTTCAGTATCAATAGGATTCTCATTCAACCAGTAGCAATTAAGTGCTAACAATAATGTGTCAAACACTTCCTTTACTTTCAGAGGTTGTCCAGGTCATTTAATGAAGAAAAAGACCTCTATTATCCTGCTAACATAACAGGTGAAAAAACTGAAATGCAAAGAAATTATATTTGTGGTATCTCCCACCTATCTATCCAGTTAAATCTCCTTTCATCATAATTTACCCCAAATTTTGTCTCTCACCCCAGCTTGCACAAACATATACCCATATACTCTATTTATATGTCCCTGTGGCCTTCTTATACTTAGAACAAGTGAGACACTGTCAACGACTCCTTGCTCTGTCTTAAATATCTTGAAAATCTCTCACTAATTAACTCTATGCATCAGATGAAATGCTGGAAATGACCTCCACTTCTATGAAGATATCTTTGACTCACATAGGCAAATGTTGGTTCTCAATCAGTTCAGTTCAGTCACTCAGTTCAGTTCAGTTGCTCAGTCATGTCCAACTCTGCGATCCTATGAATCGCAGCATGCCAGGCCTCCCTGTCCATCACCAACTCCCGGAGTTCCCTCAGACTCACACCCATTGAGTCAGTGATGCCATCCAGCCATCTCATCCTCTGTCGTCCCCTTCTCCTCCTGCCTCCAATCCTTCCCAGCACCAGAGTCTCAGTCACTCAGTCATGTCCAATTCTTTGCAACCCAGTGGACTGCAGCACACCAGGCTTCCTTGTCCATCATCAACTCCTGAAGCTTGCTCAAACTCATGTCCATTGAGTCAGTGATGAAATCCAACCATCTCATCCTGTCATCTCCTTCTTTTCCTGCCTTCAATCTTTCCAAGCATCAGATTCTTTCACAGTGAGTCAGTTCTTCACATCAGGCCAAAGTATTGGAGCTCCAGCTTCAGCATCAATCCTTCCAATGAATATTCAGGACTGATTTCCTTTAGGATTGATTGGTTTGATCTCCTTGCAGTCCAAGGACTCTCGAGCCTTCTCCAACACCACAGTTCAAAAGCATCAATTCTTCAGTGCTCAGCTTTCTTTATGGTCCAACTCTCACATCCATACATGACTACTGGAAAAACCATAGGCTTTGACTAGGTGGACCTTTGTCAGCAAAGTAATGTCGCTGGTTTTTAATATGCTCTCTAGGTTGGTCATAGCTTTTCTTCCAAGGAGCAAACGTCTTTTAATTTCATGATTGCAGTCACCATCTCCTGTGATTTTGGAGCCCAAGAAAGTAAAGTTTGTCACCATTTCTATTGTTTCTCCATTTATTTGCCATGGAGTGATGGGACCAGATGCCATGATCTTAGTTTTCTGAATGTTGAGTTTTAAGCCAGCTTTTTCACTCTCTTCTTTCAATTTCACCAAGAGGCTCTTTAGTTCCTCTTCACTTTCTGCCATAAGGGTGGTGTCATCTGCATATCTGAGGTTATTGATATTTCTCCCAGCAATCTTGATTCCAGCTTGTGCTTCATCCAGCCCAGCATTTCTCATGATGTACTCTGCATATAAGTTAAATAAGCAGGGTGACAATATACAGCCTTGACATACTCCTTTCCCAATTTGGAACCAGTCTGTTGTTCCATTGCTGATTCTAACTGTTGCATCTTGACCTGCATACAGATTTCTCAGGAGGTAGGCAAGGTGGTCTGGTATTCCCATCTCTTGAAGAATTTTCCACATCTTGTTGTGATCTACACAGTTAAAGGCTTTGGCATAGTCAATAAAACAGAAGTAGACGTTTTCCTGGAACTCTCTTCCTTGTTCTATGATCCAACAGATGTTACAAATTTGATCTCTGGTTCCTCTGCCTTTTCTAAATTCAGCTTGAACATCTGGAAGTTCACAGTTCATGTACTGTTGAAGCCTGGCTTGGAGAATTTTGAGCATTACCTTGCTAGCATGTGAGATGAGGGCAATGGTGCAGTAGTTGTTTGAGCATTCTTTGGCTTTGCCCTTCTTTGGGAGTGGAATGAAAACTGACCTTTGCCAGTCCTGTGGCCACTGCTGAGTTTTCCAAATTTGCTGGTATAATGAGTACAGCACTTTCACAGCATCATCTTCCAGGATTTGAAATAGTTCAACTGGAATTCCATCACCTCCACTAGCTTTGTTTGTAGTGATGTTTCCTAAAGCCCTCTTGAGTTCGCATTCCAGGATATCTGGCTCTAGGTGAATGACCACATTATCATGGTTAGCTAGATCATGAAGATCTTTTTTGTATAGTTCTATGTATTCTTGCCACCTTTTCTTAATATCTTCTGCTTCTGTTAGGTCTATATAATTTATGTCCTTTATTTGGCACATCTTTGCATGAAATATTCCCTTGGTATCTCTAAGTTTCTTGACGAGATCTCTAGTTTTTCCCATTCTATTTTTTCCTCTATTTCTTTGCATCGATCACTGAGGAAGACTTTCTTGNTTTCTTAATATCTTCTGCTTCTGTTAGGTCTATATAATTTATGTCCTTTATTTGGCACATCTTTGCATGAAATATTCCCTTGGTATCTCTAAGTTTCTTGACGAGATCTCTAGTTTTTCCCATTCTATTTTTTCCTCTATTTCTTTGCATCGATCACTGAGGAAGACTTTCTTGTCTCTTCTTGCTATTCTTTGGAACTCTGCATTCAAATGGGTATATCTTTCCTTTTCTCCTTTGCCTTTAGCTTCTCTTATTTTGTCAGCTATTTATAAGTTCTCCTCTGACAACCATTTTGCCTTTTTGCATTTCTTTTTCTTTGGGATATACTTGATCACTGCCTCCTGCACAGTGTCACGGATCTCCATCCATAGTTCTTCAGGCACTCTCTCTATCAGACATGGTTCTCCATCTCCAAGGAATATTCCTCCTTACCATAATTCTGCCTCTTCTCCAAATTTCCCTTCTCATAGAAATTATCTGTAACCATGATTGTCCTCCCCAATAGACTGTTTCTTGAAATCAAGGACATAACAGGATATATACTTAAGGTGCATTGTAAATAAACCAATGCTATACCAAGGTCACAGAAGTGTAACTCAAGCTTGCGAATTTTTAGTTTTGTTTTAATAGATATAGCAGAGCGACCTTGATATTGAATTCTTATACTGACTTCTTCCTTTCCAAATAATGTTTTCTCTCCACTAAAAGGGACTTACTGTTCAGAGAAGAAAGAGTCTCTGGCTTCATAATAATTCTCCACATGCTGGAGGAGTTTGTGATAAGGTCCTGGATCGCATGTAATATTACTGACCTTTACTGCCTCTATTCTGAACATCCACAGGAACTGTCTACAGAATGAGAGCAACTCAAAATAGAATTCTATTCATTTAGTTCCAACGTACACTTTAGAGGATTAGTTCCTAGTAGCATTTAATTTGTCATTTTCTGGCTTTCTTTCCTAAATAATGATTACTTACTCATGTTAGTGCATAAATAAACAGAATGGTTAAAGAGTAAAATGACACCTCTTTCTTTTTCTTATCTAAGCACTAACAAATTCTCAACCATGGCTTTACATTTAATCTATTGTTTTGATATTATTGGGAGACAGAAATTGAGATTATTGGTAAATTCACAAGTATTCCCCTTCCAGTACAGATTTCTTGATATTTAGGTTAATCAGGTGAGAGATGACCAGGGTAGACTTGACCCAAGATGTACCAATAACTTCCTGCTATCTACAGAGGTTGGTTCGAACTACTGGCATGAAACTCTAGCCAGGTCAATTACGTCCTCTTCTCCCTGGATAGAAAAATGTAATTTGTACTTGAGCAAAATGTTTCTCTGGATATGTTTGCTTTTTAGAGAGAATCGAATTCACGTCCATGGAGTCAGTGAAGCTATCTAACCATCTCATCCTCTTTCGTAGGTAATACTAAAATAAACAAGAAAATCCCCCTTTTGATCATAATGGCAGAAACCAAACTCTATCTAGCATTTTATTACTCTGTGTGGCCTGTGGACCAGTAACATTGACATCGATTCAAAGGTTCTCTGAAAGAACTTCTGCTTTCAGGCTCCTCTTCAAACCTACTAAGGCAGAGCCCACATTTAAAAGAAAGCTCCCTGATGTTTTAAATGTGCATGAACAACTGAAAAGCACTGGCATGGCTGCATTGTCTTCCTGCTTCCTATGTTACACTGTCACTAGACTTTTTCAAACTTCTACCCTTTCAGCCACAGGGCCTTTGAAAATACCTTTCTCCCTACCTTGAAAACTCTTTTCTATTCCTCTTCACCTAGTTAATTTTTCTTTAAACCTTAGATCTCAGTTCAAGCATCATTTTTCTCATAAGCATATTTCTAACCAGAGTGAAAAACCCTATTATACATGCATGTATAATAGGGAGTGTGTGCATACATGCTAACTCCATTTAGACTATAGCCTGCCAGGCTCTTCTGTCCATAGGATTCTCCAGGCAAGAATACTGGAGTGGGTTGCCATGCCCTCCTCCAGGGGAAATTCCCAACCCAGGGATCAAACCCACGTCTCTTAAGTCTCATGCATTGGCAGGCAGGTTCTTTACCACTGGTGCCATTGTGGGAATAATATAAGTAGGTATAACGTATATAAGCTTCGTGAGTCATTGATAACAATGGATTTTTTTTCTTATATTGTATTCCTAGTACCTAAACTGTTACATCGGAGAAGGTGATGGCACCCCACTCCAGCCCTCCTGCCTGGAAAATCCCATGGGCAGAGGAGCCTGGTAGGCTTCAGTTCATGGGGTCGCTAAGAGTCGGACACAACTGAGCGACTTCATTTTCACTTTTCACTTTCATGCATTGGAGAAGGAAATGGCAACCCACTCCAGTGTTCTTGCCTGGAGAATCCCAGGGACGGGGGAGCCTGGTGGGCTGCAGTCCATGGGGTTGCTAAGAGTCGACACAACTGAGCGACTTCACTTTCATCTTTCACTTTCACGCATTGGAGAAGGAAATGGCAACCCACTCCAGTGTTCTTGCCTGGAGAATCCCAGGGACGGGGGAGCCTGCTGGGCTGCCGTCTACGGGGTCACACAGAGTCGGACACCACTGAAGTGACTTAGCAGTAGCAGCAAACTGTTACATATTAGAATCTCAGTGTATACTTGTTAAATGAATGAATACAGGGATGAATGATGAAAAACTTTTAGAGATAAATAAGCCTTAAACCCAGAGAAAATGACTGATTAACCTAAAGTCATGTAAAAAGTGGTAGATCTGAATTTATAATCCAGGTTCCTGCCCTGATGTCTCAGAATGGTATCTCCGAATTCTATTTCCCCTACAAATTATTCAGCCAAATCAAGAAAATTAGAAATAAAACAGATGCCAGATGGGAACAAATCCACCTTGAAAGATCACAGAAATGAGAGAAACTCTTTCTAAACACCTTCTTCTCTTTTATCAGAGAGACTGATGAATATTCTACTGCTGAATGGGTGGCTTGAATAATGCAAGCCAATCTAGTACTGAGTGATTACACTTTTGTTGGGATGCTAACTTCTTTGGCTGCAGAGAAAATAAACTGTGATGGACCAAAGAGCCTGCAGCAGCTGATGAGTTTCTGAACCAACTGGCAAGTCAGAAGTTCTTGGCAAGTGCAAACTCAGGTCATCAGCTGATATGAGATACAGGCCTGGTGGACTCACCAGTCATAGAATGAGTTCAGTTTATCGAAATAAACTTTGTGGCATTTCTATTTGGGCGTTCAGCACAGTTCTTATGATTGGAAGGCTTTGATCAGTAGGGCAGTGTAGGGCAGGGCTTGTGGAAACTTTAGCCAATCATCATTGCAGCCTGCCTTGGCATAAAAGGGATGCAAAGAGATGAATGTATGATGTATGTCTTTATGTGTTTCTGCAGCTTATCTGAACAGCTTCTATACCGTTAAACTTATCAACTGGACCTGGTGTGTTAATTGCTCAGTAGTATCCAATTCTTTGTGACCCCATGGACTACAGGCCTCCAGGCTACTCTATTCATGGAATTCTCCAGGCAAGAATGCTGGAGTGGGTCACTGTCCCTTCTCCAGGGGATCTTACTGATCCAGAGATTGAACCTGAGTCTCCTGCATTGCAGGAAGAGAGCCACCAGGGAAGCCCTATACCCTGAAAATTTCCCATTTCCAATGAATTGTCTCTAAGTATTCTTATCCTTCAGAGAAGGCAATGGCACCTCACTCCAGTACTCTTGCCTGGAAAATCCCATGGATAGAGGAGCCTGGTGGGCTGCAGTCCATGGGGTCACTGGGAGTCAGACACGACTGAGCGACTTCATTTTCACTTTTCACTTTCATGCATTGGAGAAGGAAATGGCAACCCTCTCCAGTGTTCTTGCCTGGAGAATCCCAGGGAAGGGGGAGCCCGGTGGGCTACCGTCTATGGGGTCGCACAGAGTCAGACATGACTGAAGCGACTTAGCAGCATTCTTATCCTTATATAGACAGTATCCCAGAACATTTCTCCTTGCCCATCTTAGACACCCCACCCTCCACCATCTCCTGATGTGTTTATTAATGTCCTAGCTACCGAATTGCTCTTTTGTATCACAGTAAGTGTCCCGTGTTCGTATTTCTTTTGAACTTGGATATCGTGCCACTAATACTGTTATCAAAAGCTTTCCTTAGGCATGACTAAATTTCTGTAATTTTTTGATCTGTTTATTTAAACATTTACTTTGTGCATACAAGATACCACATCCTGCTAGATGCTATAAGATGAAACACAGCACTCCTGCTCATATGCATGTAATTAAATTGTGTTTAATACACACTATGGTGTAATTACAATACAATGAGGTATTTCTATGGAGACATAGATGGCCTCTGGATATGTTAAATAAAAACCTCAAAAGCCCCATGCCCACTAATGTAATATTGTAAGTCAACTATACTTCAATGTTAAGACTTTGCCAAACAAAACAGGAGACCATTCCTGACTCTGGACCCTTCTTGAGCGCTAGGCTATTTCCTCAGGTCTGCGTTCTCTCTTTCCCACATCATCCTCAGATCTTTAACTTCGGAACAACCCATCCAGTGCACCTGTGTCCTCCCTTCCCCTACTCTTCGCTTACTTCTGCCTGTCTGTTTATAGAAACAGAAAATTAGAAAGTTCTGCTCCATTTGTAACTCTCGCCAGATATCAAGTATCTTGACGGAAGTAGTTTCAATTCATCTCTATAACCCTGGTATCTCATACTGTCTCCATTCAGAAGTACTCAGTAAACAGTGAACTCACTGGCTTATTTGAATAAATGCAAGACAAGCTTTAAGCGTCATTTTCTTCAACTGGAACTCCAAATAGGATTAACTTTGTCATCCCTCAGAAATGAAGTCATTTTTAATATGCCTTTCAGTGACGGAGAAGAAGAGAAAAAAAAAAACATTTTGCAAATTACAATAACTTGACAGCTGCTCACTAAACAATACCGCGTTAATTTCCGATGTTCCACACATGGCTGAGTGGAAGATCCCTTAATCCCAGGTCCCATTTTGTGCTTGCCTCATTGTCTCTGTCTCCTCATTGTATCGCTTGCAGAAATCACCAGTGGCTGTGTATTCTCTTAAACCTGATTATTGCTGGAGAAGTCACAGATTAGGTTAATGCAGATCTGCTTCCCAGAGGTATGTTAAAATGGATTTAGGTTCTTTATTATGAGTGACTGACTTTGAGAAATCCCCTTCTTTATCAGTTACTACCAGAGAAACAGAACTTTTCAAGAATGACAGTAAACGAACCACACATTCTTGAGTTCTACAGGCATAATAACTTTTAAAGGGATTGAGGTTCATTTGGCCATTTATGTATTGGCATCATCAGATGACCCTGGGAGCTTGGGCCCAATGCAACAGTGTGCCACAGCTTTAAATTACTGGCTTCAAAGGCCTGCATTTGGGGAACTTTTCTGAGCAAATTCTCTTAGTTTTAGTCATGATACTGTGATTCCTTTGTTCTAGGCTTACTATTTCCAACAAATGATTACCTTCAAAGGAAACAGAAGGGAGAGTCTTTCTTGAAGGGGCTCTTTGCTTTTCAAAAAACTAAAGTATGTTATCTTATTTTTGAAAACCTAATAACCTGCTTAGGAAAAAAACTAAAGATATCTTTCAAATACAGAAATTGAGTGGTGCAAAATATGGTCTGATAGAGAAAAGGCATGGTAATCGCAATGGAGCTAGCATCTTGATGGGCAAAGTGTTCTCATCCAGTAGTAAATAAAGGGATTGGGACAATTCAGATCTTTTTGCTACACAGAGCTATATTTCTTTACCTGTTTATTTTGGCTCTGAAAAAATTCGTATATCAACAGACATTTTAGAAATCACTGATAGACTATATCTGGAGTGCTGCTTCTAAGAATGATGATGTGGGTTGGAAAATTGTGGAATGAAAAGGACACTGTGATAGCACGGCCCACAAAAGCTGAATGGTGCTTCTACATTTTTAGGAAGATCTTCTCCTGGGGGCTAATTAAGCCTAAGACCACAAATGATTTCCAGAAGCATGGAGGTGACAAGAGTGAACACTGAGCCATGTTCCTTATCAGGACAGTCACTGGGATGTTGTGTGATTTTCTAATCCTATTAAAGTCACACTTCATTAGGACTCAAATAATAATGATGAGTAGAAGAAACTTTTTATGGTTCATTCAAGTTCTGAATACTGTTCAAAACGAAATAAGAAAGAAGACTGGTCAGATGGAACCAAAATGTGACGATGAAGTTCTTCAGTGCTTGCAAAGTGAATTACAAGAGAGCCTGACACATAGAAGCACCAACTCAGCTTAGCAATTCTTACTACTATTATTACTAATTATCATCACTAATTTCTTGAATGTTCTCATTCTAAGGACTTAATGAGAAATAAGCTGACATTAGCAGTCATAAAACCTGGGTTCAAATGACCACTGATTAGCTGGGTGGCCCAGAGAAAGTTCCTTAACTCTGTGAAATCTCCTTGTTTTCCACCAACAGCTGAGACTTCACAGTGAGCTATAACTTATCTTTGTTTACTAAGTCCAAACTACACTAGTCTTTCAGTTCCTCACAAATATCAGTTTCCAGCTCCAAAGAATCACACTTTCTCTTCCTTCTTTTAAGAACAGACCTTTACAGATGTATAAGAACAGTCTTTGGGACTCTGTGGGAGAGGGAGAGGGTGGGATGATTTGGGAGAATGGCATTGAAACATGTATAATATCATATAAGAAACTAATCACCAGTCCAGGTTCAATGCAGGATACAGGATGCTTGGGGCTGGTCCACTGAGATGACCCAGAGGNGAAAAGAGATACAGATATATAGAACAGTCTTTTGGACTCTGTGGGAGAGGGAGAGGGTGGGATGATTTGGGAGAATGGCATTGAAACATGTATAATATCATATAAGAAACTAATCACCAGTCCAGGTTCAATGCAGGATACAGGATGCTTGGGGCTGGTCCACTGAGATGACCCAGAGGGGTGGTACAGGGAGGGAGGTGGGAAGGGGGTTCAGGATGGAGAACACGTGTACACCCGGGGCGGATTCATGTTGATGTATGGCAAAAGCAATACAATATTGTAAAGTAATTAGTCTCCAACTAAAATAAGTAAAAGAAAAAAAAAAGAACAGACCTCTGTCCTTTGCTGGCCTAGGTTATAGAGCTCTATAACTTTAGAGCTTTGCTTAAAATGAATTCCTTGGAGTCCCTGATAATGAAACTGTTCTCTTTCATAGGTCTTTATTTTTTATAGAACTTATTGAAATCTGTAAACTGTATTTTTCTTTTTTTATTGTTTGCATCTTACCCTAGACAAAAATTTTCATGAGATCAGTGTTTAGGTGTGATCTTGTTGTATTCACCTTTGCACACCCAAAATGTAGCACATGTCTGACACCTAGTAGGTTTTCTCCAAATAGAAGAAACTAATTAAGAGATGCTTACTCCTTGGAAGAAAAGTTATGACCAACCTAGATAGCATATTCAAAAGCAGAGACATTACTTTGCCAACTAAGATCTGTCTAGTCAAGGCTATGGTTTTTCCAGTGGTCATGTATGGATGTGAGAGTTGGACTGTGAAGAAGGCTGAGTGCCGAAGAATTGATGCTGTGGTGTTGGAGAAGACTCTTGAGAGTCCCTTGGACTGCAAGGAGATCCAACCAGTCCATTCTGAAGGAGATCAGCCCTGGGATTTCTTTGGAAGGAATGATGCTAAAGCTGAAGCTCCAGTACTTTGGCCACCTCATGCGAAGAGTTGACTCACTGGAAAAGACTCTGATGCTGGGAGGGATTGGGGGCAGGAGGAGAAGGGGATGACAGAGGATGAGATGGCTGGATGGTGTCACTGACTCGAAGGACACAAGTCTGAGTGAACTCCAGGTGTTGGTGACGGACAGGGAGCCCTGGTGTGCTGCGATTCATGGAGTTGCAAAAAGTTGGACACGACTGAGCGACTGAACTGAACTGAACTGAATACATGAATGAACTCCACCAAACACCTGAGGTTCATTCTGTCAACTCCATAGCAACCCTACAATGCCAATGTCAAAATAGGTACTGATATCACTATTACCATAAACACAATTTTTCTAATATCACTATAATAGTGATATCATTAATATCACTGAAAGTGAAAGTGTTAGTTGCTCAATCATGTTTGATTGTTTGCAATCCCATGGACTATAGCCTACCAGGCTCCTCTGTCCATGGGATTCTCCAGGCAAGAATACTGGAGTGGACTGCCACTCCCTTCTCCAGGGGATCGTCCCAACCCAGGGATCAAACCTGGGTCTCCTACATTGCAGTCAGATTCTCTACTGTCTGAGCCACTAGGGAAGAACACTAATATCTCTATCACCACTATAATAGTGATATCAGCAATATCACTATTATCATAAACATAATTTTGCTCCTTACCCCAGGCAAAGATAAAAAAGTGTCAGTACATCCTGAAAATTCTCAAAGAAGAGCTAATTATTTTCAGGTATTGAACATCCAGACAATTGAGTAGAGGAACCTGACCCAAATTATGTCAGGAGTCAATGTTGCATGCCAATTTTCCAATTCCTTCCCCATAATGAATGATTCCTCTGGAAGAAAATAATTGTGTGCTGCTAAATGTAGCTGTAATTTATGTCACGTTATTTATAAGACTGATATGCATAATATTCCTCTAGTCCTACTATAAATTGAAACAATTCAGGAACATATTACCTACAGACACTTACAGAGAGATGTCTTTACAGTAGCTGCACTGTTGATTCGAATAAGAATAGAATAGGGAATTTTCTCCAAGATAAAGACCTGTCGTGGGAAAAAAATGAAAAACTAGCCTCCTTATTGTCACACTGGAGTGATGACCAACGAATAACTGACATATGAGGTATAATAATGTCCTGGACTTCCCTGGGGGCTCAGCGGTAAAGAACCTGCCTGCCAGTGTAGTAGACATGGGTTTGATCCCTGGTCCAGAAAGATCCCACATGCCTCAAAGCAACTAAGCCTATGCACCACAATAACTGAGCCTGTGCTCTAGAACCCAGGAAACACAACTATGAGCCCAGGAACCACAATTATTGAGGTCATGAGCCGCAACTACTGAAGCCCATGCTGTACAACAAGAGAAGCCACTGCCAGGAGATGCCCTTGCAGGGCAACTGGAGAGCAGCCCCCATTCACCCCAATTAGAGAAAAGTCCACGTAGCAATGAAGACCCAGCACAGCCAAAAATAAACAGATTAATTAATAAAATTATTTTTACAAATGTCCTAAAGATTGTAAGCCACTTAGCTTTAGTCACAGATCTAGGATAAAAATAATATACAAAGAATTGTAAGTGGACACTGCAACCAGAAAATGTGGTTCAAACTCCAGTCCTTTGTGTATTACCTCTATAAGGTAGGACAGATTCATCAAAAACCTCAGCTGCTTTGTCCATAAAATGGGAATCATAATAAAACTGACCTTGTAACGTTGTTGGAAGGATTAAATGAGATCATGTTTGTGGCAAAGCCCAGTGATGACAGTCTTAGTCTGCTAGGGATGCTATAACAAAAGACTATAGACTGAGCGGTTTATAAACACCGAGATGTACTTCTCACTGTTTTGGAGGATGTAAGCCTGAGGTTAGGATGCCACCATGGTCTGGCTTTTAGAAGGCCCTCTTCTGGGCAATGAGACTGCCAACTTCTCTTTATGCCCTCACATGATGGAAAGGGCCAGGAAACTCTGTGGGGCCTCTTCCACAAAAACACTAATCCCAATCACGAGGGCTCCCACCTTTATAACCTGATTCTCTCTCAAAAGTCCCACCTCCAAATATTATCCTCTTGGAGATGAGGATTTCAAAATACAAGTATAGGGGGACAGAAACATTCAGACCTTAGCAATGGCCAAGCAGAAAACACCCAATGGACAATGATGATGAAGACAAAGAGGAGGAGGAGGAGAAGAAGAAATGTGATTTTTGTTTTGGATGAAATGATTTAAGCCCTTTTTAATGAGTTTAGAGCATGATTATTGAGAATACACAGAGACAGTGGTTTCAATGTACTGGCCTATTATTTTGTATTAAGGGGAGGGGAGAGGGTCTGACCTTACTTGATGACCATGATAGAGAACGTAGTGAAAATGGAGGCAAGATGAATAAGATGATAACACCAAGGGAACCATCTCAGTTTTACTTGGTCACAGATGAGATCTTCCTAGCAAGGATTGGGTCACAGACTGATACACTTTGTCTAAAAGGACCCATATTAGGCACTTGATGTGAGGATGGAATAAAATGGCTCAGAGTATTCATGCATATCAGATTTTATTACTCGCATGGTTTTACTAATGAGGGATCTGATACTTAGAGCCACCGAGCAATTCAGCAACTTACCTAGAAAAACTTAGGGTCAGCTCAATGATGACGTTAGGCCAGGGGTTTAAGAAACTGCTCAATGGTTTTCTTCTCTGAGAAAAACAAGAGGAAAAACTTCATACCTACTCCACTTGTGGTGGGAGCCAGTGATGCTGCTGAAGAATACCAGGTTTAAAATCAGTCTGATGGTGTGCACGCATGAAGCAAGTTGCCTTTGAGTGGAAATGTCTTTTCTCAGTGTTCCATAAAAGAGAGAACCCCAGTGACCCTGGAGAACGCCTGTCTGTCTGCAGGCACTTCATCAGAAGCAAGTGCCAGACCTCACTTTTGCAGCCAGAAAAAAGTGAAATTGTTTATCTCTCAGTGGTGTCTGATCTTTCTGACCCCATGGACTGCAGCCCGCCAGGCTCCTCTGTCCATGGGGATTCTCCAGGCAAGAATACTGGAGCGGGTTGCCATGCCCTCCTTCAGGCGATCTTCCCAACCCAGGGATCAAACCTGGGTCTCCTGCATTACAAGCAGATTCTTTACCATCTGAGCCACCAGGGAAGGAAGGTGAAGGTGCTGGTCACTCAGTCATGTCTGACTCGTTGTGACCCCATGGACTGCGGCCCAGCAGGCTCCTCTGCCCATGGAATTCTCCAGGCCAGAATACTGGAGGGGGTAGCTGTTCTTGTCTCCAGGGTACCTTCATGACCCAGGGATCAAACCAGGGCCTCCTGCATTGCAGGCAGATTCTTTACCATCTGAGCTACCAGGTAAATCTATCTACTCCCTTTGCTCACTGCAACCCTTGCTTCAGGCCTCTCTGGAAGATGCACTGTTTTGCCTCTAAAAGAACTTATCCTTTCTTTTTTTATGATGTGAATTTCTTGGAGCAAGGACTATACTAACAACAGTGACTGCTACCACTGCGGTTGCCAACTATTGAATGTCTATGCATCAGGCGTAATACTAGATGCTTTAGATACATTCTCTCTAACCTGTTAAACAAACCTGAAAATGGAAATTATCATCTACATTTCACAGAGGGAAAATGCATTGTCCAATGTCATGAAGCTATGAAAATGAAAGCATGGAGTTAATTTAGGTCTGTCTGGCTCCAAACCTGTGCTTCTCTAACTACACCACAATCCAGACAGGTTTATAATTATCCTAGTACTTTCTACTATCATTATTATTAGGGCAATTAAAACCTAATAAATACTTTGGTGATTCACAGTTAATCATTATTCAGTTCATCTAATGGCACATTAGATTTATATTGTTCAATGTAGCCGAACACTGGTGGCTCAGACGCTGATGAATCCACCCGCAGTACAGGAGACCTGAGTTCACTTCCTGGGTTGGGAAGATTCCCTGGAGAAGGAAATGGCAACCCACTCCAGTATTCTTGCCTGAAAAATCCTATGGACAGAGGAGCCTGAAGAGCTATAGTCCAAGGGATTGCAAAGAGTCAGAAATGACTGAACAGCTAACATATTCATAGAGTTAAACGTGCATTTTAAGTGACTTGCTTCATTGGTCCTGAAGAGGAGCAGAATATACCACCTGAAAAGATACCATCATGATGATTGGGAATGAAAATTACTTAAGAAACGGCAGGAGCAAGAAGGATACTCTGACTTTCCTTTGTCCCCCTGAAAGGAGGACATCAATCTCCCATGCATTGTACAACACAGGGAATGTAGCCAATATTTTATAATAATTGTAAACAGAAAGTAACTTTTAAAAAAATGTTGAAAAGGTAAAAATAAAAACCTTCCTTGTGAAAGTTACCTTCTTTGTTCCAGGAAATAGAGCAGCGTCCTTATCACTAGAGACAAGGAATTCAAGCGCCAAGAAGGCTGTGTAAGCAAACCTTGTGACATTGTCAATAACCAGCTACCCCAAGCCCGAACTCCTCTATTTGGTTGCCTCTTTCCAAATTTTTATTTTATATTTGTCTAAAAGCTGCCTGATTTAGTCACTTCTTTGACTCATATATATCTCATACACCAGAAATCATTTTTTTTCTCCTGTTACTCTCTTACGTCATTTTAATTATTAGGCCAGTCAAAACAACTAGAGGAGAAAAAAAAGGAAGTTTCTTTCCCTGACAGTTCTCATACCAGTTTTGTGTTTCTCACATGTAGGTCTTCCTTCCCCCACACTTAGAAGACCACCTAGATACACCTGGATACTAGGAACTGACGTTGGTATTTATCATGATTTTTCTTGTTTCAAAGCATTGGTTGATGGGAATAATGCCACAATTAATCTAACTATGGCTAAGATAAATGAGCAGAATTCCAAATAATACTAACCCACTGCAGTATTCTTGCCTGTGGACAGAGGAGCCTGTGGGCTACAGTCCATGGCGTTGCAAAGATGGACACGACTGAGTGACTAACACACTCCCCTCATAAGTATGGACTAGACTTAGCGACTTACTTCCAAAAATAGAGTCTTTAAAGGAAAAAAGTAATTTAATAGTGGAGAAACTTGACAGACACACCTTAACAGAGCGAATGACATAATCAGTAGCCAGACATAATATCACACACCCTCCGATTTGATGCAATGAGATGACATCTCAGCAGATTTTTTCCCCCGAATCTATAACCCTAGTTTAATTATGAGGGAGCACTAAGCAAGTTAAAATTGGGGATATTCCAGCAAACAGTTTACAAATGCTCTTGGAAAGTGTCAAACTCGTGTGCACGTGCACGTGCACGCATGCTCAGTTGCTAAGACATAGCCGACTCTTTGTGACCCCATAGACCATAGCCCTCCAACTCCTCTGTCCATGAGATTCTCCAGGCAAGAATAATGGAGGAGTGCTCTCCTCCAGAGGATCTTCCCAACTTAGGGACTGAACCCAGATCTCCCACATTGGCGGCAGACTCCTTACTGTCTGGGCCATGTGGGAAGCCCATCAAAGTCATACAGAACAAGAAAGACATAAACTCTCACAGAGGAGGCTAAGGAGATATGCTGACCAAATGTGAGTGGGTATCCTGAACTTAGTGGTAAAGAACCTCCCTGCCAATGCAGGTAGATAGATGCAAGAGAGGTGGGTTTGATTCTTGGGTCGAGAAGAACTCCTGGAGGAGGACACGACAACCCACTCCACTATTCTTGCCTAGAGAATCCCATTGATTGTGGAGCCTGGCAGGCTACAGTCCACTGGGTTGCACAGAGTCAGACACGACTGAAGAGTCTTTGCATGCACGCATCCTGAACTCTATTCTGGAACAGAAGGAAACTAGTAGAAACGTTGGAGAAGCCCAGATTAAGTCTGTAATTTAAGTGACAGCACTGGAACAATGTTAAGATCTGAGTTTTGACAGCTATGGTTAAGTAAGACGTTAACATTAGGGGAAGCTGACTGAAGGATATATAGGAATTCTCTATACTATTTCTGGAACCTTCTGTGTATCTAAAATTATTCCAAAGTAAAAAGAAAAAGCAGAAAAGTTTATATGTATTCTTTCTTTGCTTTGTTAACTTACCCTTTCTTACAGCTTCATATCAATAAAACTCTCCTATTATAATCTAATTGAAACCTCTGAGGTAGCATTTGGAGTTTTCCCCACTCAAGGGGTTTAATATGCCAGCTTGCACGAATTGGCTGGCCCAGATTCATAACACATGTTAACGTATAGCTTTCTGTCATTCCAGCTTCCCTGTTATCTCTTTAATGTAAAAAACAAACACATCCTTAAATTTAAAATAAGTAAATTTAATTATTAAAAAAAAACAACCAAACACACAAAAAAACTATTTTCTTCTAGCCAGCTAATGGGCAAAAACACTCCACATGAGTTAGATAAAAAATGATTTTAGGTGCAGTCTTGAAACTGCATTTTCTCAAAAAGGAGACAGCAGTTTGCCTGGTGTGGGAGCAAAACTGGTATGTGAAGAAATGTGCTCAGTGGTGGTCAAGGTATATGTGGCTCAGGAAGGGGGATAAGTGACTTCAGAGGTTATGAGGTGCTCACTTGAATTCTTTCAAGTCAAAAACAAATAAGTATTATCTAATATGTGCTGTCCATGATCATACGGAAAATGGTCTGCCTTTACCTTTTACCCCACTTAATTTTTTAAATGATGGCTTTATGAAAGCAGAAAAATAACACAATATTGTAAAGCAACTATATCCCCCAATAAAACCTTTTTTTTTTTTTTTTTTCAAAAAAAGAAAGGAATGTAAACATTAGAATTCTCAATACTGAGAATAAATCTGGCACCCATTATCTGGATTCTTCTGTGGGTTAGAGATGCTAATGAGCAGTCAGCATTCACAAAAGCCTCACCTTAGCATAATGAGAGATTAGCAAACTAGATTGCATTGCCCCTTGAAATTGTGCATTTGAATCATCTCTTCCTACAAAGCAGCTCTGTCCAAATGACACGTTCTATAGCAGGTCAATAACTCATTCTGTCTCCCTGAAGGTTTCTCTCCCTATCTCTGAACCCAAAGTGCATTACTCATAAATATTAACATTTTGTTAGTGAGGGATCCTAGACCAATTTGAATTGTTGAGGTTGGGATGTGATTTGACTTGAAAAGAGTAATGAAGTTACGAGTCCAAGGATAGAAACAAGTTTTGTAGACATCTGAAACAAGGCATAAAATAGGTGACAACCTTTGGTTTCCTTCATTGCAATCTATATAAGAAAAATCACAATGGAGATATTAAGGCACATTTTTATAGTCTGAAAATAGGATAGTGACCCTGCAAGCTTCTTGTTGTCGTTTTTTTTATCTCCTCCAAAATCACAAGAATAGCCTTTTTAGGACGTCCCTGTTGGTGCAGTGGAGAGGAATGTGCTTGCCAGTGCAGAGGACACGGGTTCTATCCCCAGCCTGGGAAGTTCCACATGCCACAGAGCAACTAAGTCTGTGCACCACAACTCCTGAGCCTGTAATCTAGAGTTCCTGTTCTGCAACAAGAGAAGCCACTGCAGTGAGAAGCCCCTGCACCACAACAAAGGGTAGCCCTTACTCTTAGCTGCCAAGACCCAGGGCAACCAAAACCAAAGCAAGAATTTAAAATAAAATAAAAATAAAATAAAATAGTTTTTTAAAATAAAAGAATGCCTAACACATGCTAACTGTTATTATGACCATTTCTACATGTATTATTTCATGAAATCTTTGCAAAAACTTAACTGAATAATAATTGTTATTCTCTCTGAGTCTTATCCTGTTATTTAACCTCTCTAAGAATTGCAGAGGTGAGATTTGAACTGAGAGCTATTGAAATCCAGAGCCTAGGATCTTAACCACTAAGCCCAACTTTGGAAGTTAACATTGTATGGGAGAGAACAGGGTGGAGCAGAAAATGCTCTGTGTCTTGCTTTGTAAAGCTATTCCTTTGCTGTTTAGAGAATCCTTTTGAATTCACGTTTCTCTCAGCTTAACTGTGGCACACATCATTAGACTTAAATAGGTAAACTTAAACAATTTTTTTACATGCTTTTTTGGGCAAAATCACATGCTGTATTAGATACCTTCAAAGGCATTTGTGAGCAGTGCACATTTGATATCTCTAAATGTATCTGTATTGATGGGCTCTTTGACTACTTAATGTTTTAAGGTAATTAAACCACAAAAACTCATTGAAATAATGTTTGGGGCTGACTTAAACCCTTAAAAGCCATTAGCTGTTAACTGCCAAGTTGCTCTGAGTCTCTGTCTGCATGAAATTGAATCATATTTGAGAGGTTTTGTAGGCGAGTGGCAAGATTCATAAAACCCTGACAGTTTTACATCTTTCATCACAAACCAGGAAATCAGAGGAAGGGATTAAAAACTGAATTTGGAAGAGAAAATGGCACTTGATTTTCAACCAGTGTGTTTCTAGAATCTTCAGCTAATTAACCCCACCTTGCCTTCATTAGGGCAAAATTGAAAATATTCATTTAACCATTTGTATCATTCATTTCAAGTCAAAGAACACTCATGCTATACCTATAGGGATTGGTACAGGGGACACAGAGATTAATAGGGCAGTGACCTTGCCCTCAAGAACCTTTAGAGTCAAGAGAGACAAGCAGATGAATAAATAACATGCAGCATAGTGTGGTGAGCACACCAAGAGAGGAATGCACAAAGCAAAGAAGAGAGGATTATGAATGGGGTCAAGGAAGGCTTCCTGGAAGAAGTTGAATTTAAAGGCACAGCGGGCAAAGGAAATAGCAAAGTATTTCAGACTAAAAGAGAAAAAGAAAAAAAAAAAAAAACTGGAAACAAGGAGGGCGTATACGTACATAGAGCTGTTTCATCTTGTAGAGCAGAAATTGAAGCAATATTGTAAAGCCGTTATATTCCACTTTAAAAAATGAAAACAAAAAACACAGGAAAAAGTAGTGGCATTTCATACTCAGATTAAGATTTCAGAGTATCTCATACACAAGCATGTGCTCTCTCTCTCTCACTCACTCAAACACACGTGCACACACACACACACACACACACACACACACACGTCCCTGGCATTTACAACACTTGGCATTCTGATTAATTATGCGACCGCCTGGTGACCCTGTTCATGGACGACTCTGTCCACAGCTGAAAATGTTTTTGTCTCAGGGTAGATCATGGCATGCTCAAAGCCCTATTCCTCCTGGCCCTTATGCATGTCCACCACCAAGGCGGCTGATACAAACCTTTCTACCCTGTCTTTCCTCTCCCTGGGCTTCCCTGGCGGCTCAGATGGTAAAGAATCTGCCTTCAATGCAGGAGACCTGGGTTGGATCCCTGGCTCAGGAAGATCCCCTAGATGAGGCCATGGCACCCCACTCCAGCATACTAGCCTGGAAAATCCCATGGACTGAGGAGCCTGGCGGGCTATAGTCTATGGGGTGGAAAAGAGTTGGACTCGAAATTCACTTTCACTTTTTTCCCCTCTCCTGGTCAGCAAAACTCTCTCCTGACAAACACACCTGCAGCCCTGTCCTCTGTTCACTATGTACGAGATTGGGGTCTGGACCTCAGAAGAGCCAGAAAAGCATTAGAGTTCTGAGTTACATATTTAGATAGACAGTGAATAGATTTCAAATATATTCAACATTATCTTAGCTATAAATGAGGTTATATAGGCAAAGAACATAACCTGGCATTCTCGGTACTGATTTGATAGGCAAGGTTATTAATTTCCATCAGTGTATGATAAGGACCTGCTCTGTTAGGAACTGAGGCCTGGGGACAAGCATGTATATCTGGACTGAAATACAGGTTCCCCTAAATTTATTTTTTTTTCCCTGAGTCTTAGCTGGCATTTCTTCATCTATAAAGGAGGTATTGATCCTTACTTCCTGTGTTTGTTATGTGGATTGATAAGATAATGTATATAAAGTATCTTTAATGTAGGCAATGCTTTTGAGAGTTATATAATAAGTATTACTCACTTTAGTTAA
Organism: Neotragus moschatus; assembly: GCA_006410615.1. Taxonomy (NCBI): domain Eukaryota; kingdom Metazoa; phylum Chordata; class Mammalia; order Artiodactyla; family Bovidae; genus Neotragus; species Neotragus moschatus. Next base: position 1,085,913 of record SJYA01002742.1, on the reverse strand, counting down.
TGCTTTGGGTTATTAAAAGATGGCCCAAATGATACAATGACTTCTCTTTGTCTACAGGAAAAAAAAAGGTGCCTAAAAGTGACTAAAATTGATTACACAACTCTCATCTTCTACCTAGTAAATTCTGACAACCATTTGACGATATGCTTCTTCCTCAAAGATATATCTCATAAAAAGTGGATGAGCTAACTTTTCTTGAAATTGTGGTTGCATTTTCTCTCATTCTGCCCTCAAAATTCTGTTAAGAAATATTGAAGAAAGCATTGGACAAGTTGCTTTTTCCAAGTTGCTTTAACCAAGAAGTTAGCCCAAGGTCCTTTTTCTGTCATTTTGTTCTATTGCTACATTTCATCCTTTCCCCAACATTCGTTGGTACAAGCCTACCTTTTATTTACTAAGCTCCTCAAGTCTTAAGGGAAATAAATTCTGTGAGAATTCTGATGACTGTTTTCCCTAGGTTCCGGTTAAAGCATGTTCTAGGAGTGTTCTCAAGTCCCTTAAGGTTAAACAAGGCCACCTTGGTTGCCCAACCCCATAGCCACTGCTGACATTTTATGTTTTAGGACAATGATACTCATGTGGACTATAGCTCCAATACCCCAGTGATCTAAATTCAGTAGCAAAACACTCTTAAACCTGCACCCTATCACCTTCTTTATTACCTGCAGGTTCCTCTCCATAATATGCAATCACTAACTTTATGTGCTGGTTGATATGCCATCTGCTTCCTATTCTAGAATATGAGGTCTTTGAAATCAATGACCCTATCAATATTATCTAACATTTGATTTTTCACTATGCCCCAGTTACTGTGAATAAACTGGTGAATGTGCAAATGAAGATTAAATGGAATTATACACTTAAAATAATTTTAAACTTGGAAATGCCATGAAGTATTGCATCCTTTTTTGGTAATCCCTCCATTGTACAGCAGCTCATTGTATATACAACCACCACCCCTCCCACTACTATTCCCAAGTTACTATGGAATACTAATTTATGCTTAATATTTTACAGACAGTAACCCACAATCCTCATAAAATATTTACGATACAGCATTATCATTTCCTTTCTCCCTTCCATCTTATAGATAGAAAAAAAAACTAAGGAGCATAGAACATAAGAAATTACGAAAGAAGTGGTAGGAAACATGCCTGAAGGAAATTATCACCTCACAGGTATTAGGTACATTTTCTCCATTAAGTGTTCTGATTCTGACTTTAGGTAATAGAACAACATTGAGTGATACCTAGATTTTTTAAAAGGATTCTCAGACTACGTGAAAGAAAAGATGAAAAGAACGTGTGCACACATCCACATTCGTTGTACTTATATATGTAGAGAACACAGCAGGAGAATACACAGAAGGCTAACTCTGACTCTGAGATAGGAATTAGGGCTCCAGGGTAGAACGGATCTGCTTTGGATGTATTTTGTTACTTTTCACTATTCTTTCCTCACATGCGTGCAGTAACTTTTTAAAAATAAAATGGAAAAAAAGGAGAATCAAGGAACTGAACTATACTGGTGGCTGTGAAGGAGGAGAAGTGATAGATTTAAAACTTCCAGTGGGGATTTCCCTGGTGCTCCAGTGACTAAGACTCTGCGCTCCCAAGGCAAGGCGCCCACTTTTCACCCCGGTCAGGGAACTAAATCCTACGTGTAGTAACCAAGTGTTCACATGCCACAACCAAAGTTCCCGTGTCCCACAACTAAACTTGGACTAAGCCAAAAGAATAAATATTAAGGAATAAGAAAGACTTTCACTGCAAAGATGGTTCAAGCTGAACTTTAAGCTATTAAGACTTACTAAGTTTAAAATAAAGATTTTGTCAATTTTTTGGTTAATATTTTGGGGAATACTATTAAGTCAGCAAAGGTGAAAGCCTCTCAATAGCACCATTTTTTTCAGATAATTTAAATCTATGATAGGTATATATTTCATTTTTTACAGGAATTTTTTTTTTAATAGAGCATTTCACAGATATAATGTTCTGGACAAAACACTTTATCACAGGATTTTCTATAGCAGGATCAAGCAAACAACAGCTTGTGAACCAAATCCAGCTTGCTGCCTATTTCCATAAATAAAGTTATGGCAGAACAGAGTCATTTCTAACTGTTTGCATTCTGTCTATGGATGACATGGGATGAAAACAGCAGAGCTGAGAAGTTGACAGACAACTTAGGGTTTGCAAAGCCTTAAAAATTTGCTAGTTGGTCCTTTAAAGAAAAAGTTTGCTAAGCTCTGACTCAGGATAAAACTGCCAGAAACTGCTGGTCGAGTAGAGGTAACGAATAACATAAAGAGACTGAACAGACTTCAAAATATTCAAATGTTTACCGGGGTTAGACAGGAAATATGCAAGACTGGAAGAGAGGAGGCATAAAATTACAAAGAATGGTAGAGAAAGACGCAAGTAGAGATTAACTTACTAAGTAAAGTTTGAAAGACAAGTACCATATGATATCACATATATGTGAAATCTAAAATACGACATAAATGAGCTTAGCTACGAAACAGAAACAGACTCACAGACATAGAGAACAGACTTGCCAAGGGTTCGGGGAGTTGGGAGAAGGATGGAGTGGGAGGTTGGGGTTAGCAGATATAAGCTTTTATACATAGAATGGATAAACAATACTGTCTTACTGTATAGCACAGAGAATTATATTCAATATCCTATGATAAACCACAGTGGAAAATCATATAAAAAAGAATATATATACACACACACAAATGTATAACTGAATCACTTTATAGTAGAGCAGAAAATAACACAGCATTGTATTGTAAAGTGAAGTGAAGTGAAGTGAAGTCGTTCAGTCGTGTCCGACTCTTTGGGACTCCATGGACTGTAGCCCACCAGACTCCTCCCTCCATGGGATTCTCCAGGCAAGAGTACTGGAGTGGGGTGCCCTTTCCTTCTCCAGGGGATCTTCCTGACCCAGGGATGGAACCCCGGTCTCCAGCATTCCAGGCAGACACTTTACCATCTGAGCCACCAGGGAAGCCCCCATTGTATTGTAAATCAACTATAATTCAAGGTCAAAAAAAAAAGAGCTTTCAGCTAGTCTCAGGAAAGACAATGAAATTCATGTCAACAGGATAAAAACTCTTATGGTAATATAACTTGGAGAACTCCCATCTAATTCGCTTATTTTGACCAGAGATGGAGGTTAGCAATTGCCAGTTTGTCAATTGTATGCTGCATGGATTCCAAAGAAAATAAAAGAAAATTCAGTACAGTGACAACAGGAAAAAAAGAAGAAGAAGAAGAATGATAAAGACAAAAGGGAGAGCAGACTCTTCTCAAAGAGAGCAGCCAACTGCCAGTTGAAGTCATATAAAAGTCTGGGCCAAATATTGCCAAATCTAATTTTTCCACCAAAATAATGAACATTTTTGCATTGCTGTTAAACTTTTTAGTAATTTTTTTTTAATTTTGGCTAAATAAAACACAACTGTGTATGACAGCCGATTAATGGCCAATCTGTAATCTCTAATCTAAAGAGAATTCGAGGTTACTGGCTTGTTTAATCAGGTGGTGTTATTGCTTTCATTAAATGCAATTATGTCTGTAAACTGTTGAGCAAATTCTTAAGATTCAATATTTATTCTCCAAATGCACTGCTACCAAGATTATCAGTAATAATAACAATAAGAAATGTGATTTGAGCATAGTTTTCTGCTTTCTTGAGTCAATACAGCTTGCAAATAGATAATTAATTAAATTTGTAATACACTGATACTCTTACAATAATGAGAAAAGCAGTGTTTTCTAGCCATAAAAAAATTTCTATGGTAGAGAAGAAGAAAAGCCCAGGTTTTCAGCAAAAATAATTAACTGAAAGAAAGTGTGGGAAGTGAAGAAGGACTGTGGACTAAAAACTGGCATACTGGGAAAAATTAAAAAAAAAAAAAGTAAACAAAGCAAGCAAGCAAGAAAATGTGACAACACAAAGAAATGGAGAGGGTAAAGAAATGGGAAGACATGATACATTTGAAGCCATATTATTAACATGATATTATTAACAGTAACCAAAGCTGAGAGCTGGCAGATTTGTGACCAAGCTTCCTTCAAAAATTAAATCAGGGACATCCCTCATGGTCCAATGGTCAGGACTCTGTGCTCCCAATGCAGGCGGCCAGGGTTTGGTCCCTGACTGGGGAATCAAGATGCCACAAGGTGTGGTTAAAGAACATTTTTTTTTTCAGTGTATAAATAACTAAGACTTCAGTTTGGTTCAGTTTAGTCACTCAGTTGTGTACAACTCTTTGCGACCCCAAGAACTGCAGCATGCCAGGCCTCCCAGAGCTTACCTAAACTCATCTCCATTGAGTTGGTGATGCCATCCAACCACCTCATCCTCTGTCGTCCTCTTCTCCTCCTGCCCTCAATCTTTCCCAGCATCAGGGTCTTTTCAAATGAGTCAGCTCTTCACATCAGGTGGCCAAAGTATTGGAGTTTCAGCTGCAACATCAGTCCTTCCAATGAACACCCAGGACTGATCTCCTTTAGAATGGACTGGTTGGATCTCCTTGCAGTCCAAGGGACTCTCAACAGTCTTCTCCAACACCACAGCTCAAAAGCGTCAATTCTTCAGTGTTCAGCTTTCTTTATAGTTCAACTCTCACATCCATACATGACTACTGGAAAAACGATAACCTTGGCTAGATGGACCTTTGTGGGCAAAGTAATGTCTCTGCTTTTTAATACTGTCTAGGTTGGTCATAACTTTCCTTCCAAGGAATAAGCATCTTTTAATTTCATGGCTGCATTCACCATCTGCAGTGATTTTGGAGCCCCCCAAAAATAAAGTCTGACACTGTTTCCACTGTTTCCCCATCTATTTGCAATGAAGTGATGGAACCAGATGCCATGATCTTAGTTTTCTGAATGTTGAACTTTAAGCCAAGTTTTTCACTCTCTTCTTTCACTTTCATCAAGAGGCTCTTTAGTTCCTCTTCACTTTCTGCCAATAAGGGTGGTGGTCAACTGCATATCTGAGGTTATTGACATTTCTCCTGGCAATATTGATTCCAGCTTGTGCTTCAGTCCAGCCTAGCGTTTCTCATGATGTACTCTGCATAGAAGTTAAATAAGCAGAGTCACAATAGACAGCCTTGACGTACTCCTTTTTCCTGTTTGCAACCAGTCTGTTCCATGTCCAGTTCTAACTGTTGCTTCCTGACCTGCATACAGATTTCTCAAGAGGCAGGTCAGGTGGTCTGGTATTCCCATCTCTTTCAGAATTTTCCACAGTTTATTGTGATCCACACAGTCAAAAACTTTGGCATAGTCAATAAAGCAGAAATAGACATTTTTCTGGAACTCTCTTGCTTTTTCAATGATCCAGCAGATGTTGGCAATTTGATCTCTGGTTCCTCTGCCTTTTCTAAAACCAGCTTGCACTAAGACTTAAAACTGTCCAATTGGAAGTGCAAGTAAATAAGAACAAGGGAGCCTTCCCTTTCTAATCTATATATAATTTTATTGGTAAAACACTTTGATTAGAATTAAAATGTAGCTGGTATTAAGAAGGCAAGATGTTCTCCAAATGAAAAATCAGCTCAGTAATAATGAGTTGAAGTATTTGAACACAATTAAGATCTTTCTAGATTTTGTGAAAGATTCGTAAACACACACACATTATATATAAAGCCACAAGTGTACGTTTTTCTTTTTTTTTGAGAGAGAGTGAATGAAGTCATTCAGTCGTGTCCGACTCTTTGTGACCCCATGGACTGTAACCTACTAGGCTTCTCCGTCCATGGGATTCTCCAGGCAAGAATACTGGAGTGGATTGCCATTTTCTTCTCCAGGGGATCTTCCCGACCCAGGGATCGAACCTGGGTCTCCCGCGATGGAGGCAGACACTTTATCTTCTGAGCCACCAGGGAAGCCCAAGAAACATAGGTACTACAGTATATATAAGAAGCACATACACAAACAAGAACATTCCAGTTGAAATGAAACCCTTCTCCATAAGCAACATTTTTTTAAGTCAAGCTCTTCTACACATTGAGAAGCAGAAGATTTAATATACTTTATAAAAAGATATAAAAATGAAATGACAGAATCTTGGCCAGCCACATTGTGCTTTATTAAATTTTTAAATGTTCACCATCATTGCTGGAAACTAAGTGCAATCTGCCAAATGAGAATGACTTGGTGTGGCAGTACTAAGTATTTCAGCATTCACCCTGAGGTTGAGGAATGATATGAATTCCCTTAAATAATGTTGTTGGCACCATGTCCTTGTCTCATGATTTGACTTGCTTTCAGAAAGATGTTTAATATTTTTGCAATTGGTTTCTTTCTAACTGAAGTGATGGTTAATCTGATCACAAACTGACTTTAGGCAGGTTACTCCTACCAGACAGCAGTCATGGCGTCATTCCTGGACCTGATTTCTGGGAACACTAATGATACATCTGTCGTCTCCTTAGGTTCATTTGAATAGAACCCAAATATGTCCACATCCATGAATGTGATGAAAGTGTTTAAAAGGTATAAATTATTTTTAATAAAATTTGAATGCAAGTCTCACAGATAAGATGGATTTAAATAAAATGTTACCGACACACTTTGCCTAAGCAAAATTTCACTGCATTTTAAATTTGGACCACCTCAGCATTTGGCGTGATCATTTCTTCAATTCTCATAAACCAAGGTTGAACATACCCTTGTATCAAGACTATTAACTTGAATATTGGCTTTTAAAACCTTTTGAAAATACAGAGCTTCAATGTGTGTTGTAAAATTTTATCAAATAACTCAAAAATTCTTTTCCATTATTGCACTTTCTCCCAGTGTGGCATCTTTCAAGAGAAAAAAAAAAAAAAAAGAATCCTATCATCACCACTAAATCCTTCTTAAAGTTCTCATTGATCATAGCCTTAGAACAAGATTATTTAAAAAAAATAGCCCTACACTGAGATAATGTGTAAAAGATTTTGGAAAATCTCAACACTCCATTTTAGATTAAATCTAGCAGGTATTCAGGCTCACGTTCCATTCCATTGATAAAGATGGATTATCAGTGTTCTCTTCTTAATTAAAGACAAACAATAACTACCGCTTCTTTAGTTGTAGCACAAATACCATAACCTTTCCCAACCGTATTAAAAATCTTGTGTTTGATCTATTTGTCATTTAGGTGAATAATACAACTATTGTGCCTTTAAAGAATCAAGTATTGACCTAGGAAGAAGCAATCTCCTTTGGAGTAGGATTGTGGGTTTTTTCTTTCTTTCTTTTTTTTTTTTTTTTTATCATGATTGGATTTAAAACTTTGCTACTATTGCCACTAACTAGTTCAAAGCTGACAAAGGAGAATAGTTGAAATTTAAGTCAGTTTTTGAGGGTGATAATGGATATGTAACTTTGTTTAATTAAAGTACTTCTAATTTGGGGGAAAAGGCCAATTAGAAAGACATTTCACGCTTTTAAATTACATAAGCAGTCCTGGAACAGAAGTGTTAATGATGGCAAATCTTCAAAGATACTTTCTGTTGATGTTATTATGTTGCAATATGTTGGCATCCACAAGCCAAAAATCAAAGCAATATTTACTCTTTAGTAAAATAATATTTTTTTCTTAGATCAAAGAACAATTTGCACATGGAATAACCATTTTAGCACCACTATGATCTAGTACTGAAATAGAAGAAACAATGTGTCAATCCACATCTTCAGTTCAGTTCAGTTCAGTTGCGCAGTCGGGTCCAACTCTTTGCGACCCCATGAATCACAGCACGCCACCTGGCCTCCCTGTCCATCACCAACTCCCAGAGTTCACTCAGACTCACAACAATCGAGTCAGTGACGCCATCCAGCCACCTCATCCTCTGTCGTCCCCTTCTCCTCCTGCCCCCAATCCCTCCCAGCATCACAGTCTTTTCCAATGAGTCAACTCTTCACATGAGGTGGCCAAAGTACTGGAGTTTCAGCTTTAGCATCATTCCTTCCAAAGAAATCCCTTCAGAATGGACTGATTGGATCTCCTTGCAGGCCAAGGGACTCTCAAGAGTCTTCTCCAACACCACAGTTCAAAAGCATAAATTCTTCGGCGCTCAGCTTTCTTCATAGTCCAACTCTCACACCCATACATGGTCACTGGAAAAACCATAGCCTTGACTAGACGCAAAGTAATGTCTCTGTTTTTGAATATGCTATCTAGATTGGTCATAACTTTTCTTTCAAGAAGTAAGTGTAAAATTTCATGGGTGCAGTCACCATCTGCAGCGATTTTGGAGCCCCCCAAAAATAAAGTCTGACACTGTTTCCACTGTTTCCCCATCTATTTCCCATGAAGTGATGGGACCAGATGCCGTGATCTTAGTTTTCTGAGTGTTGAGTGTTAAGCCAACTTTTTCACTCTCCACTTTTACTTTCATCAAGAGGCTCTTTAGTTCCTCTTCCCTTTCTGTCATAAGGGTGGTGTCATCTGCATATCAGAGGTTATTGATATTTCTCCAGGCAATCTTGATTCCAGCTTGTGCTCCTTCCAGCCCAGCGTTTCTCATGATGTACTCTGCATAGATGTTAAATAAGCAGGGTGACAAGATACAGCCTTGACGTACTCCTTTTCCTATTTGGAACCAGTCTGTTGTTCCATGTCCAGTTCTAACTGTTGCTTCCTGACCTGCATACAGATTTCTCAAGAGGCAAGTCAGGTGGTCTGGTATTTCCATCTCTTTCAGAATTTTCCACCGTTTATTACGATCCACACAGTCAAAGCTTAGTCAGCATTTGATAGCTCTAGAATCACACAGTGAAAGCAATTAAAGGGAGTCATCTACCACAACCCGGTCTTTCTCTAGTCTGGTAAACAAAGAGAGACCCAAGAATAAGTGAATCTTTCAAAGATGTGTTAATGGGAGCTGGAGATCCAGATGTTGGGAAATTTCAAAAAAACTCGTGTTTCTTTTTTCTTTTTTTTTCCTGTTTTGTTTTTTTCGGAAGCAGCTGCCAACAGAGAATAAGACTGCAACCAATTAATTAGGAAAAAGACCTGTGAGAGGAAAAGGGGGAGGAGGAGACTGGGTATACCATCCCACCCCAAAGAAATGGAATAAAAAGAGAACAGAAGAATTGCTAAAGAAAACTTAGAGGACCGTTCTGTTCTCAGATGTGTGTGCATGCCCAGGCATGTCTGACTCTTCATGACCCTGTGGGCTGGGGCCTGCCACACTCCTCTGGCCATGCGATTTTCCAGGCAAGAATACTGGAGTGGGTTGTCATTTCCTTCCCCAGGGGATCTTCCTGACCCAGGAACTGAACCTCATCTCCTGTGTCTTCTGCACTGGCAGGTGGATTCTTTACCACTGGCCATCTGGGGAGCCTGCTCTTGGAGTTTTCCTGAATCTAGTGATGAGTCCTGGAGTCAAGGCTGCTGATCAGAGGAGTCGAGTGACTGCCAGAGCCAGCCTGTCTGGCTGCGCCTCTCCCAGGCGCAGACACTGGCTCGAGCAGCCCATGGGAAGCACCATCTCCCTATGCCAAGGCTGTGAAGGAGTGTCGAGTGCAGCCGCTGAGGCCGTGAGTCAAGTTTGCTCCCTGCAGCTGGAGATCGGAGAGGAACATTTTCACGGCGACTACAATTTCCTAACCTACTGAATGCCACTTTTCTCATCTATCTACCAGTCGTCTCCTGATATGCATTACCAGCTGTGGCAATGTTTCCTGTCCTTTTGTTTATTAGCCACTAAGTCATGTCTGTTTGTGACCCTGTGGACTGTAGCACACCAAACTCCTCTGTCTGTGGAATTCTCCCGGCAAGAATACTGGAGTGGGTTGCCATTGCCTTCTCCAGGGGATCTTCCCAACCTAGGGACCTAACCTTCATCTCCTGCAATGCAGGCGAATTTCTTTTACCACTGAGCTACCAGGAAAGCACTTCCTATCTTTTAAAGAGAAGTTTCATTCAGCCACAGGTAACAACTCATTGTTGGAGAGAAACGAGGGAAGTCACATTATGAGGAGGCCTTGATACGATGAAGGGGAAAGAGGAAAACTGTAGGTAATGGTAATGTTAATAATAAATACCAAGAGAGACTTCCCTGGTGATCCAGTGGCTAACACTCTGCGCTCCAATGCAGGGGCCAAGGTTCCAGCCCTGATCAGGGAGCTAGATCCCACATGCCACAAATAAAGAACCCTCATACCACAACTAACACCTGGCGCAGTCAAATAAATAAATAAACAAATGAGTATTTATTTAAAAAATAATAATGAATAACAAGAATTGTAAGTGCCTCTGTTCACAAGTTAACAGCCATTTCACTGAGTTAGCTTTAATGTTCATATGAAGTCATAACAATGCCACAAGAGGTTTTTTGTTTTTTTTCTGTTTTAGAAGACTAGAACTCCAGTTACACTAGAAGAATAGAACAGTCTCTATGCAAAATCACTTATCAGCTAGTGTCAAGTCACACAACTCTAAATCTTATTTCCTATCCTGCATAGTAAGATAATAACGGCTACTTTCAAGAAGGTATTATGAAGATTCAAAGGAGCAGTAACACCTGGGGTACCTACTATTTGCTTTCTCATACTCTTTCCTATATCCTATTAGATTGTTCTGGGTAGGCTTGTTCCTTACTCAGTATTTTCTGAGTACCTACATTGCAGAAGCCTCTGTTAGAATCTCGGTTATTTGTATATTAGTTTATCAATATCCTTAACTAGAGAGCAATACCATAGCATAGCAGTTAAGAAAATAAATCTTGGAGTCAAATGTCAACCTAATTCAACTTTCCTCTTTTTGACCTCTAATTACCCTCCTAACTAACACAAATGAGCTGTAATCTTTTTTACTTAATTTTTCTTTTAAGTCTCAGTTTCTTCATTTCATATAAAGAAGGCCAACTTTAAGCTTTCAAAGTTCTTTGGATAAAATGACTTTATATCTGAATTATATATAAATAGTACTCTTGCCTGGAAAATCCCATGGACGGAGGATCCTGGTAGGCTGCAGTCCATGGGGTCGCTGAGGGTCGGACACAACTGAGCGACTTTCTTTTCACTTTCCTGCATTGGAGAAGGAAATGGCAACACACTCCAGTATTCTTGCCTGGAGAATCCCAGGGACAGGGGAGCCTGGGGGGCTGCCATCTATGGGATCGCACAGAGTCGGACACGACTAAAGTGACTTAGCAGTAGCAGCAGAAGATATTACTGTAATTATTATGATTATATCATGAAAAAAAAAGCAGTCCTAAATGGTAATGCTCTGGTGCACGGTCTAAAACGAAACCTTGAATTCCAGGGTTTTCCTCTTTTGTCTCTCTGGTAATAGTAAGCATGGATGTTGAAGTCAAGAAGGTAACTAGAAAAATGAAAGTTACTCCTAAGCTGGCTCACCAAAATGACCAGAAAGTACAGCAGTGAAAGTGTTAGTTGCTTAATCGAGTCCGATTCTCGTGACCCCACGGACTGTAGCCCTCCAGGCTCCTCTGTCCATGGAATTCTCCAAACAAGAAAACTGGAGTGAGCAGACATTCCCTTCCCTAGGCAATCTTTCCAGGGAATGAACCGGGGTCTCCTGCAGTGCAGGCAGATTCTTTATCATCTGAGCCACCAGGGGAGCCCATCATGGCATGACTAATGTAATGTTTTCTAATATAAAATTAGAGATTAGGCTCCAACCCTTAATTTGGAAAAATTAAAATATTTCCTGAAGATAAATTTTATTGAAAGCATCCTAGATTTATATGTTGAAGAAAAGCATGGTTAAAGGAAAATGACAGTCCAGAAACCTAAAATCCACAAATGCAATCCATAATATGATTTACTTCATTTCTGTAAACTTCTTAACATGGCAGGAGAACAGTATCTATTTATTTGAAACATGGACAACTGGCTGCTTTGAAGATTTAAAAAATATTTTTGTGACAATTCAAATAGGCATCAAGTTTTGAATAGTCAAATAGGGAACAAAGGCTCAAGTAGAAAATACATGATCAGAAATGCAATTGCTTTCCTCCCTATATCCAATTTTAACACCATATAATGAGAATAAGTACTGAAATGAGACTTGAAGCTTCCAATTCCTTCAGCTTTTGAGGAAGATTTTCAAGGCTTCAGTTACCAATTCATACGGCTAAAGAAATATATTCCCTGATGAAAAATAACTCCAACTCTACCCTATCCTCCTTCTGTATCTGTATATGAGAAAAGTGAAAACGTTAGTTGCTCAGTCATGTCTGACTCTTTTGCGACCCTGTAGGCTGTAGCCCACCAGGCTCCTCTGTCCATGGAGTAGTTCAGACAAGAATGCTGCAGTGGGTTGCCATTCCCTTCTCCAGGGCATCTTTCCAATCAGGGATTGAACCCGGGTCTCCTGCATTGCAGGCAGATTCGTTACCTTCTGGGACAGCAGGGATGCCCCATATCTGTATATATACCAAGATAATTTTCATTATAGCAGTCACCTTAAACTCTACTTGTTATTTTATTTTATTATTTATTTATTTTAATTGGAGGTCAATTACTTTACAATACNCAATCAGGGATTGAACCCGGGTCTCCTGCATTGCAGGCAGATTCGTTACCTTCTGGGACAGCAGGGATGCCCCATATCTGTATATATACCAAGATAATTTTCATTATAGCAGTCACCTTAAACTCTACTTGTTATTTTATTTTATTATTTATTTATTTTAATTGGAGGTCAATTACTTTACAATACTGTATTGGTTTTGCCATACATCCACATGAATCCGCCACAGGTATACACGTGTTCCCCATCCTGAACCCCCCTCCCTAGTCCATAGGTCACAAAGGACCGGACATGACTTAGTGACTAATCACACACCCAAACTGAGGAACGTTCCCCACACACAGCGCTTATCCCTAGAAACTTTATTTGTTCTGTCTTTGCCTTCGCCTCAGAAAACTCCACCTCCTCCCCAGTCTAGTCTGTCATGCAGAATAATCTAGATCTCCTTCATCTTGGTCCTGCTTCTATATTCATTTTGCTTCCTGCTTTATTTTGCTCAGTTACTTGTATTTTATTTATACCTTGCCTCATTCCACAAAGGATTTGCTGTACTACAAGATGCCTTGCAATATAAAAAGAAAAGAGAAAATAAAAGAACAATATAAAAAAGATTATAATGAATCCAACTCTATTCAACTGGAGTCAAAAATGGGGGCAGGGCAAATGAGTTAAGATATTAAGGCCAGGTTAAGTCTGTCTTAAAAATGTGAATTCTAGACTTGGGCTGAATGGTGAAAAGAAAACAAAAAAATTACTTCAAACAAGTATTCAGACTCTTTATTAACCTGCTCTTTGGCTCTGAGCTTCCAGGCAGCCAACATTTAAAGGGAAACATGTCCTTTGATCATTCTTATCTTCAAAATACCAGCTCCTTGGGGAGAAGCAAAGCTTTCCTTAATGCCTCAGTGTACAGTAAACTTTGATGTGCACAGATATTGAGAAATAATAAAGGGAGGGCAGAGAAATTAGCTCAGGGGTAAGACTCTCTGGGGCTTCCCTGGTTATTCATATGGTAACAAATCCACCTGAAATGCAGGAGACACTGGTTTGATCTCTGGGTTAGGAAGATCCCCTGGAGAAGGGAATGGGAATCTATTTCAGTATTCTTGCCTGGAAAATTCCATGGTCAGAGGAGCCTGATGGGCTATACTCCATGGAGTCAAAGAGTAGGGCATGACTGAGCAACTGTCATATCTTTCAAGACTCCAGGCTTGAACTAATAACTTATAAGTTAACAGAGACCTGAGAGCTGGTGGATGCTAAGATGGGAGAACCAGGAAACACGTGTCTGGTGAACAGAGGTGCTTAGAGAAGAGGGAGTTTAAGTGGAAAGTCAACATCCTCCTTCAGCTTCTTTTGGATCACCCCGGGGCCCCATTTCTCCCATGCTTCATCTTTGTGGCTGGATTCCTTGTATTTACATACTCAAGGTTATGCGAATGCAGCCTCTTCACTGAGCCAGGATCACACATATTGGACTCTGGGGCAGAAAGAGCTCTGGGCTAGAACTTTAATATGCCACTCACTGAAACAGCTATTTCCCTTAATGGTCTCTATCCGAAGAATAGTGCAGTGAAGGTGACATTGGCTGTTAACCTATTCTGAGTGTGGGAGGCCCACACAAATGATGCCTGAATTGTTCCTCAAGAACAATTTGGGTGTGAATAGAAACTGCAAAATAGGCTCTGTCACCCACGGATAAAGGACCCTTATCATACATGCAGAAGTTATTCTTCAAGATTCCCTAGTTAAGCAAGCAGGCTTATAACCATGAGTAGATATATATGAGGATGATTTTTCAAACCAGTAAAACGAAAGTAACAGGCTTTACCACTGATTGTGTTTATTAAATTGCTCAGCTTGACATTGTTAATAGTCTCAAAAAAACAATTTGGGTGTGCAAAGTGACCCAGAATAGAGCCTATTATGATGCCTAAACTGTTTTAAATATCCACTGAGTTGATTTTTTTTTTCTGTGAGTTGCCCTTCAAGGAAGGAGATTTTAAAGGCATGGGAGGTAGCTTTTCTCCTGCCTGAATCACAGGCTAATTGCAGGCTAATCATTAAGACATCCATGGCTTTCCAGTGAATATAGGTCACAAAGACACATCTCAGTCTTGCCTTAGGTCTGTATCCCAGACTGCAGAAACAAGGGCACGTGTGTGTGTGTGTGTGTGTGTGTGTGCACGCGCACGCATATACAGTACATGTCTCTACACTATATACACAGGATATACATATGCGTGTCTATTGATACACTGACACATATATTTATTATATACATATTTATTTATATACATGGTATGTGTATTATTTGCACCAAAAGTGTTTTCACTTGATTCTGCAATCACTATTCACTCAGAAGAGGGATAAAAATGATAGCAGTATTTGGAAAAACTTTGTGTTAGAGGATGTTCCTAGTGAATTAGACTCAATCCATTGACCTAATTGCCAGTGTGTATTAGTTGCTCAGTTGTGTCCGACTCTTTGAGACCCCATAGACTGTAGCCCTCCAGACTCCTCTGTCCATGGATTTCTCCAGGCAAAAATACTGGAGTGGGATGTCATTTCCTTCTCCAGGGGATTTTCATGACCCAGGGATTGAATCCAGGTCTCCTGCGTTGCAGGCAGAATCTTTACTGTCTGAATCACCACGAAAGCCCTCATAATGCTAGAGACATTTTAAATAACATGTCGAGAAGTAAAAGCATTCATAGAAATGGGAAATGGGAGATTGGGGGAGAAAGATGAGAATATTTAGGAAAAGGAAAAATCTCAGAGGAAAAGCTGTTTGAAAGTCCAATGCTCTGTTTGAACTAGGGCTGAAACATGCAGTTTTGCTTTTAGGAAGCTGAGGGATGGAAACCCACCCATGTCACTGGAGAAACTAGAGATGGGCTGTGGATTAGGGGACATAAAAGAGCAAGGTCTGGAAGGGATAAACATTTAATATGCACCAGATGTTAATATGTGATAGCCAGATGTTTCAGTTCAATTCAGTCGCTCAGTCGTGTCCAACTCTTTGCGACTCCATGAACCGCAGCACGCCAGGCCTCCCTGTCCATCACCAACTCCCGGAGTTCACTCAGACTCGCTTACATCGAGTCAGTGATGCCATCCAGCCATCTTATCCTCTGTCGTCCCCTTCTCCTCCTGCCCCAATCCCTCCCAGCATCAGAGTCTCTTCCAATGAGTCAGCTCTTTGCATGAGGTGGCCAAAGTACTGGAGTTTCAACTTCAGCATCATTCCTTCCAAAGAAATCCCAGGGCTGATCTCCTTCAGAATGGACTGGTTGGATCTCCTAGCAGTCCAAGGGACTCTCAAGAGTCTTCTCCAATGCCACAGTTTGAAAGCATCAATTCTTCGGCGCTCAGCCTTCTTCACAGTCCAACTCTCACATCCATACATGACCACTGGAAAAAACATAGCCTTGACTAGATGGACTTTTGTTGGCAAAGTAATGTCTCTGCTTTTCAACATGCTATCTAGGTTGGTCATAACTTTTCTTCCAAGGAGTAANTCATTCTGTCCAAAGAAATCCCAGGGCTGATCTCCTTCAGAATGGACTGGTTGGATCTCCTAGCAGTCCAAGGGACTCTCAAGAGTCTTCTCCAATGCCACAGTTTGAAAGCATCAATTCTTCGGCGCTCAGCCTTCTTCACAGTCCAACTCTCACATCCATACATGACCACTGGAAAAAACATAGCCTTGACTAGATGGACTTTTGTTGGCAAAGTAATGTCTCTGCTTTTCAACATGCTATCTAGGTTGGTCATAACTTTTCTTCCAAGGAGTAAGCGTCTTTTAATTTCATGGCTGCAGTCACTATCTGCAGTGATTTGGGAGTCCAAAAAAATAAAATCTGACACTGTTTCCACTGTTTCCCCATCTATTTCCCATGAAGTGATGGGACCATATGCCATGATCTTCGTTTCCTGAATGTTGAGCTTTAAGCCAACTTTTTCACTCTCCTTTTTCACTTTCATCAAGAGGCTTTTTAGTACCTCTTCACTTTCTGCCATAAGAGTGGTATCATCTGCATATCTGAGGTTATTGATATTTCTCCCGGCAATCTTGATTCCAGCTTGTGCTTCTTCCAGCCAATGTTTCTCATGATGCCTAGCCAGATGTTTGCTAGGCATTTTAATATATACTGCCTCCTATAATATATATGATAAACTTCCATTCTAAAATCCAAAGTCTTTCAATAATACATTATTGTAACTTGTTAGTGTGAAATCTGATCTGACCTACTCACTGTGTGGCAGGCATGAACTGAGAAGATGTAAATGAATTGCAATATTTTAAAACTATGTCTTAATATTTAAAAAATTGAATTATTCATGTCAGTGCTATATAATGTAGAATATGTACTCAATATTATGTTTCTAAACTCTAAGTTTTGAATTCTGAACTGTTTGACACCAAGAGCTTAGACTAGAGATTGTTGTCCTTTTTTAGTAATGGTAAGACCTCAAAGTGTAATATCTGGTTATAATGCCTTTTTGAGTATTTTCTCATTTACCCTTATAACACCTCTTTAGGTAGATATGATGATTCTTGTCCATATATAAGGCTCTTTGAGGATTGTTTAGTTGCTCAAGTTTACACAGTTCATAAATATCAGGAATGTCCTTCTGACTTTAAATGTCCCACCAAACCCTGTGATTCTTATCAGAAAAGTGTCTGGATAAGCATAAATACAAGAGAAATGTAAAAAGTGATGCCAAAAAGCTATTTCTGTGATATCAGTACTCAAGGACAATGATTCAATCAGTCCCAAATCTGTTTTTTCTTTTCCTTTTAATAAAGCAGATAGAGAATAATAATGTTAAAAAAAAATACATTTTAAGAAGAATTGGTAACATCACAATTCCAGGAGTACTATTAATAGAAGTCCATATTTGGGGTTTCTGAATCAGCTTTGCAAAGATAATACCTCTCTTTGTCCTTTGATTCATTAGAACCAAATCAATAGTGAATAAAGATTACATGTTTCTACCTCCCCAAAGATTTTGATAGGTGTAAAATTATCAAACCCTGGCTAAAACTACCCATTCACATTGACAATGAAAGTGAAAGTCGCTCAGACATGTATGAGTCTTTGTGACCCCATGGACTATACATCCGTGGAATTTTCCAGGCCAGAATACTGGAGTGGGTAGCTTTTTCAGGGGATCTTTCCAAACCAGATACTGAACCCAGGTCTTCCGCAATGCAGGTGGATTCTTTACCTGCTGAGCTACCAGGGAAGCCATTAACATTAAAGATACTCAATAAATACACATGAATGAATCATTGTTTAATTACCAAAACATTTGTTTGACTGCACTTTTTTTTTCTGTTTTCTTGTTGTGTGTACCATGTACCATATGGAATCTTAGTTCCCCAGCCAGGAATCACTTAATTCCCCTGCAGTGGAAAGTGTGGTGTCTTAACCACTGGACTGCCAGGGAAGTCTGTGGTTATACTTTAAAAAAAAATGTATCATTAAGCCTCAAAACTTTATGAATGGTTATAAATTATAAAATTCCTCACAAAGTGGTTGAAAACTGCTGCAGTAAACTATGACTTCTACACTTGCTTCTCCAAGAATTAAAACAGGACTTATTTGCATAACAGCATCAAAATAGCATCTCCTCAGAAGAGTCACATTAAAAGACAAACTGAGGCATATTAAAAATGATGAGTTTGAGCAAAAAGCAATTTGAATCTGGAAGCACCTAGCTGGAGTGGTAAGGTGTGGTCCTCAGAGAAAAGCCAGGGGAGACTTACGCAGAGCAAGTGTGGAAGCAAAGAAAGAGACTTATTCACTATTTCTTAGCTTAAAACCCAGTTGGTTGCACTCAGTGTTTTGATTTTGTAACCTTGAGATATTTACAGGTTTAAATTTTGCTTTGTTACATAGGCCACCACAATAGAAGAACCACCTCAGTCTAACAACCTCCTTGTTTAACAGGAGAGATACACTCTGTGTGTCTATGAATTAACTACTATACACATGTACATGCAGAAAGAAGTACAAACAACCCATTTCTATCTTCAAATAGAAATAAAATAGGGCTGACTTTTTCACAAGAAAATCAAATGCTTAACAAAGACAAGTTGATATGTAAGTAGAACACAAAGTCTTTTTTTTTTTTCGGCAGTCATCAGTTGTAATTAATTTAATGCCATGTATTTAGCACAAAGTTGTGTAACATCTTTATAGGATAGATCTTGAAATAGTAGATTCTTTCCTTCTATATTCCAATGGCTTGGTTAGTCACATAATCATTTAAACAAAGAGCATTTAGCCTGCTCTGCCTAGGAAAGCATCCACATTTGGCAATCCAAAATCAAATGTTGTGAAGATTACCCTGCCACATACAGCGAGATGTGACAATTTAGAAAGACAATGGACTTGTTAATCTATTCAACGGAGTTTCAAAGTTAGTAGCATTTGAAAGAATAAATAAAACCTAAAATCTACAGCTGTTGAGACAGATGAGCCAACAAGGGGACCAGTTATCCATTCACTTCTCTTTAGCAAAGAACAGTTCCTTTGCCAGTGGGTTAGATCCTCCTTTTTGTCTTATTTATGTTGACTGTAAAGAAGGCAGAATGCCAAAGAATTGATGCTGCTGAACTGTGGTGCTGGAGGAGACTCTTAAAAGTCCCTTGGACTTCAAGATCAAACCAATCAGATTAGCCTTGAATATTCACTGGAAAGACTGATGCTGAAGCTCCAGTATTTTGGTCACCTGTTGTTAATACACAACTCATTGGAAAAGTCCCTGATGCTGGCAAAGATTGAGGGCAAAAGGAGAAGAGGGCATTGGAGGATGAGATGCCTGGACAGCATCACCAATGTAACAAACAAGAACTTGGGCACAGGAGATGGTGAGGGACAGGGGGCCTGGCGTGCTACAGTACATGGGGTTACAAAGAGTCAGACACAACTGGGTGTCTGAACAGCAACAACAATGTTGACTTGCAGCCTTGTCATTATTTTCTCAATGTATAAATATCCCTGATCATACATTAAGGGACAAGTTGAATAAGTTATATGATATTGGGATTTGTCACTCTGCCAAGAAAAACTTGCATGAGATTTTTAAAGTCTACTTAAGGTGCACATAGTTCCAGAATTTTCTGAGCAAGATCTTTATCTTCTGCTAGAAGAATTCCCATGTGGTGTTACTGTAAATTTTTGTTGCTTTTACATTGGAAAAATACTTTAAATTGTAAGCTATAGTTTCACCAGCAGTTTTCCAGAACGTAGAGGTGTTCGCATGGATACCTTCCAAGGAGGTATTTGCCCACCATACATGATCTGGCAATTTGGTATTTCTACAGTCCCAAACTATGAAATATACTAATATAAAGCCAATATTGATATAAGAAATGAAAGATTTAAATATTACCATTTATAATAAAAATAATTTCATTGTTTTTATCATTTTAAATCTCAATGGTTCTATTCCTTTTATTTGCCTTAAATTAAAAAAATTATTTCCATAAATATTCCTATTTTCCAAGTAGTCAGTTAGTATATGTTTCTAGTTAATGCCACTTATTCTATATATCTCAAAGTATTTAAATTTGCTTTTCATATTTACTACTTTTTCCCTCATAATCTTTGTTATTTCTCTTATTTGGATAATCAGCTATATAGATTAGGGTTGCTAGATTAAGTAAAGGATATCCAGTTAAATTTAAATTTTATATGAACATAAAAACTTTATTTTTAATATAAGTATGTCCCACACACTATTTGGGACATACGTACTCTAAAAAGAAAGTTTATTTGTTTATGTGGAATTTGAACTTAACTGAGCATCCTACAGTTTTATTTGCTATATCTAGCAACCCTGCTAAGAAAGTAACTTGATCACAGGTCAGTCGGGCTCTAAAGTCACCATCTCTATCACCACTCTTTCTGTTCAGAAGATGTCTGATATCCATGGATTGATTCAAACTTTCAAAAAGTAATTTTACTTGCTATATTCTAATTTACTTTTGTTTCTAGTTCCTTCAGAAAATAAAAACAGTGAGAAAATATATCTCAGTTCCTTTTTTTAAAATAACATTATTTCAAGTTCTAGCTGGAAAAAAAAGTATGTACTTCCCTTAGAGGGTAATGATGATGGTTGAATAGGGAAGATACAGATGTTTCAATTCTAATCTTTCTCTCTACCCTAAACTAAAAATGTGCATACAGGACACTTTGCAGTCCACAAAGAGAGCCAGACGTCCTGCTTAAGGCCAGCAGAGCCTTGTGTAGCACATTCTAAGAGGATTCCCAGCAAGCCTAAAATTCTGGAGTCACTCATTTTAGAAATGAGCTTATTGAAGTTGAGGAAGGCAGGGTGATTAATTTGCATCAAACATCAAAATTATTCAGTAGAGTTACAGTCTGAATCTACAGTTATTTAACTTACATGGTTACGCTTATTTTTATTTTCCATTCACTCAGTGGATATTATGAGCATAATGAGTGTCTATTAAAATGTTGGGCACAGCACTAAGCTCTGAAGAGATACCAGGCTGAACAAGACAGACAAGGTAAGTGTGTCATGAGCTGTTTGAGTTTCCTATCGCTGATGTAACAAAGTACCACAAATTGAGTAGCTTGAAACAGCACAAGTATCTGTTCAGTTCAGTTCAGTGGCTCAGTCGTGTCCGACTGTTTGTGACCCCATGAACTGCAGTACACCAGGCTTCCCTGTCCATCACCAACTCCTGAAGCCTACCCAAACTCATGTCCATTGAGTCGGTGATGCCAACCAACCATTTCATCCTCTGTCGTCCCCTTCTCCTGCCCTCAGTTTTTCCCAGTATCAGGGTCTTTTCAAATAAGTCAGCTCTTTGCATCAGATGGCCAAAGTATTGGAGTTGCAGCCTCAACATCCGTCCCTTCCTGAACACTCAGGACTGATCTCCTTTAGGATGGACTGGTTGGATCTCCTTGCAGTCCAAGGGACTCTCAAGAGTCTTCTCTAACACCACAATTCAAAAGCATCAATTCTTTGGCACTCAGCTTTCTTTATAATCCAACTCTCACATCCATACATGACCACTGGAAAAACCATAGTCTTGACTAAATGGACCTTTGTTGGCAAAGTAATGTCTCTTCTTTTTAATATCCTGTCTAGGTTGGTCATAACTTTCCTTCCAAGGAGTGTCTTTCAATTTCATGGCTGCAGTCACCATCTGCAGTGATTTTAGAGCCCCCAAAACACAAGTGCATTACCTTTGCAATGGCTCCTCCTCAGTCAATGGGATTTTTCAGGCAAGAATACTGTAGTGGGTTGCCATGTCCTTCTCCAGGGGATCTTCCAGACCCAGGGATCAAACCCAGGTCTCCTGCATTGTAGGCAGACGCTTTACCACCTGAGCCACCACAGAAGCATTACCTTGCGATTTCAGAGGTCAAAATCCTAAAATGGGTTTTACTGGGATAAAATCAAGGTAAAGGATTCTAACAATTTTCTGAGTTTCAGGAAGCTGTTCTCTTTTTGCAGTGATAACATCAAACATCATTGATCACAGATCCGATAACATAATAATAACGAAAATTTTGAAATATTGCAAGAATTATCAGAAAGTGACAGACACGAAGTGAGCAGATTTGGTTAGAAAAATGATATGAATATGCAAGGTTAACACATGCCTTTAATTTGTAAAAAATACAAAATATCCTAAGTATAATAAAATGAAGGATGTCTGTATTACTTGGTTGAAGTGAAGTGAAAGTTGCTCAGTTGCGTCTGACTCTTTTCAACCCCATGGACCGTAAGGTCCATGGAATTCTCTAGGCCAGAATATTGGAGTGGGTAATCTTTCCCTTCTCCAGGGGATCTTCCCAATCCAGGGATCAAATCCAGGTCTCCCACATTGCAGGCAGATTCTTTATCAGCTGAGCCACAATTATTTGGTTGGAAGTCCCTTAATATCAAAAATCTGCCTGTAGCCAGATGAATCTCTGTCACATCACCTCATTCTTTTTTTTTTTTTAACTGAATATAATGGAGAATCATATTTAAGGTATAACTTTACAGGATCAAGACCAATCTCCATTCACTACACTGAAAAATATTATCATGAACTCATATAAACTTGATATGCGTGTGTGTGTTAAGTCACTTCAGTTGTGTCCAACTTTCTGCGATCCTATGGACCTTAGCACACCAGGTTCCTCTGTCCATGGAATTCTCCAGGCAAGAATACTGGAGTGGCTTGCCACACCCTCCTCCAAGGGATCTTCCTGACCCAGGGATTGGACCCATGTTTCTTATATCTCCTGCATTGGCAAGAGGGTTTTTTGTTGTTGTTGTTGTTGTTTTATTTTACCACTAGTGTCACCTGAGTTCCCATCTACAGACAGAAAACCAAGGTGACCCATTAGCCTCCCAGTGCTGGATGGAAAGGATCAACTCCCTCTCACTTGGTCAAGCCTGTCCAATTTTCTTGATGATTCATATCTGAGGATCCGGAGATGCTCTGAAAGTAAGGAAGTTCTCACTTGGTCACCACTGATAAGTTTTATGAGGGACATCACATCATTCTGACACAGACTCTTCTGCCTCCTTCTTCCATGCATAAAGACCTGGTGATTATATTAGGTACCAGGACAACCCAAGACAATCTCATCCCAAAGTCAGCTGATCAGCAATCTCGATTCCACCTGTAGCCTAATTTGTCTTTTCCTCATAACCTAACAAAATAACATCTCCTCTTCTGGTGTCCCCTTCTTCTCCTGCCTTCTATCTTTCCCAGCACTGGAGGATGAGATGGTTGGATAGTATCACTGACTTGATGGACATGAGTTTGAGCAGGCTCCAGGAGTTGGTGATGGATAGGGCAACCTGGCGTGCTGCAGTTCATGGGGTCACAAACAGTTGGACACAACTGAGCGACTGAACTGAACTGAACATGCTAACAGGTACCAGGCATTAGAACGTGGACGTATTTAGGGTTCTGTTATTCTGCCTACTCTAGGGGTTTTCACTATGAAGCATAAAAAGGGAGATATAATTCTTACCATTATCTAAAAATCATTACATTTTAGGTAAAACTCCCCATGAAGATGAAAAATATAAGATAAATGTAAAATATAGAAATATAAGTAAGAGAGATGACAAGTTAAAAATGGCAGAGCAAGAGGCGTGGTCAGTTTTGAAGAAGACAGGGTAAGTTTCTCTTGAGAGCTGGTTAATTAAGCAGATACTCAGACAAAGCACATGTCAGACAGAAAGACTTAAAAGTACTGAGGCCATAAACCAGAATATGTGGGTGTGTGCCAAGTCACTTCAGGTGTGTCTGACTCTCTGCTACCGTATGGACTGTAGCCCACAGGGCTCCCCTGTCCATGGGATTCTCCAGGCAAGTATACTGAAGTGGGTCACCACGCCCCCGTCCAGGGGATCTTGACCCAGGGACTGGCCAGCACCTCTTAAGTCTCCTGTATTGGCAGGCAGGTTCTCGACCACTAGCACCACCTGGGAAGCTCATAAACCAGAAAAGAACTGAAATACTCTTCAAACAGAAAGGTGACAGAAACATAGTGAGATCAAGGAAAGAGAGTTGTATGAGAGTAACATCCAAACTCCTTAACACGGTTTACCTGATCTAATTTGATCTGCTCTCTGGCTGTTTCTCCACCACTCCCTCGGTGTGTTTACTAAGCTGCTTGGACAGTTTTAAGCAATGTTTCCACAACAGGGCTGTATGCTTAAAAGTTAACTTTGGGTGTCTTTATGGAGAATGAGGTGGAGGGCACAAGAGAGGCGTTGGTGGAACCGTCCAGGAGGTGACGGAAATGGCTCATGGGAGAGAAGGTGCTGGCCTTGGAGAACGAGAGTAGTGGGCAGGATGGGATATTCTCTGGAGGAAAGTTCTGCAGTGGGGTTTCTCAGCCTTGAAATTATCGACATTTTGAGGCAGACGATCCTTTTTGAAGGGAACCGTTCTGCACATTGA
The DNA here is from genome assembly GCA_006410615.1 of Neotragus moschatus. Classification (NCBI taxonomy): domain Eukaryota; kingdom Metazoa; phylum Chordata; class Mammalia; order Artiodactyla; family Bovidae; genus Neotragus; species Neotragus moschatus. Next base: position 1,061,438 of record SJYA01002742.1, on the reverse strand, counting down.
GAACCACTGATGTACAAGACGTGGTGAAGGCTTACATGAAGGATGTGAGGGAAGAAGAGGAACCAGCGTGACTCCTGAGTTTCTGGCTTTCATGACTGGAAAGGCATGGCCTCTTTCCTATTGTTCTCAGTGCACTTAAAGCTGGTTTTTATATAAATGAGAAGATTGGTGACATTGATGCTTTTAAAAGTACCTAAAGGAGAACAGTTTGTAAGGAAAACTTAAAACACTTCTTTAAAAAAAAAAAAAAAAAAAAGTAGTTCTTCTAATAATAAAATGGCAGGTTTGATCCCTGGAAGTAAAATATTATGAGCCTCTTTCCTCAGACACAAAATAACCAGTTTGGGTTCTTATGTCTAAGGTGATTTCATTATCTCTAACCTCCAAATCTATTTTAAAGAGGTCTCACTTTGACTGATGGCAGGGAGCTGGGGAGCATATATGGGTAGAAATAGTGTGTGTGTGTGTTGCTTTACACAGAACAGGAAATTCAGTGAGTTATGCTCATCTGAAGCACAAAACCCTAACAAACACGTGTTTTTGCATTTACATTTCATTACTACTTACTTACTTGTAATTATATGACCTGTCACCACAACTTGACTGTGAAATTTCTTTCTGGCGTAGACCATACTTTATTGTCCTTTTTTACTCACAGTTCCTGGCATATAGGCAGTTGTAGTGGATATTCATTGATTTTTATGCACAGAATAGACTAGACCCACCCATCCATCTCTGGCCTCTATGAAAGTTCCCTTTCAAATCATGCGGTTCTACAGAAGCTTGCCAAACATGGTACCAAAGTTTCCCAGACTCAGGAATAAGTCCATCCTAATTTCCTGACCAGCATGATTGGTTCAGCTGAGAGCACTTGTTTATCCTTGGATCAGTTAGAAACCTTTCTTGATTCTTCTCGTTATAGTTAGTTTGAATTGAAGCTTTGGAGAGTATGAGCAGGAAGGACAGGACGCTAAGCTTTAAGCACTTGAATGTGGTATTGCTATATATTGTGAGAGTGTTGGTCTGAAAACAAACCTGAGATTCAAAGAGAAGAGAAAACAAGAGTGAGAGGATCTGCCCTTTACCCCCTTTCTGGAGTCATCACTAAGCCTGGCTCCTTTCTAGGAGAGGAGAGTCAACAAATTCTTCATGGATAAATTTGTGTCATGCTACAGTCCATTGCCAAACAAGAGTCCTGCCTGATGTGCTGGGCAGTTAAAACAAGTTTTATCGATAGCAACACTAGTGTGAGTAAGTTTGGGGTGTAACAATTGTAGTTTCCCCTCTTTCTGAACTGGAGGGAAAAAAAATAACAAAATTATTTAAAAGAACTATTAATATCTCACAAAACATCTCATTTATAAAGACAAAATAAAGAGGAGTTTTTAAAAGGGGATACAACTGAAAAGATAACAAATACTGAAGACTGGGTGTTGATTGGCTCTTCGAATTAGCTTGGAATCCATTCATTTATCAGAATCTTGACAAATGGCTCCCTATGGAGAGCAAAGCTGGCAAACGGTCTGAAGAGATCCAAGCTAGGGAGAGGAAATTCCCCTAATCAAACAGAGCTTATGGCATCACTGTTTATTGATTAATAGTTAAATTCAGCATTCATTTGTTCAGTCAACAGCTGCTTGCAGAGTGCAGACAGTGTGCTAAGAACTAGGGCAGATGCTAGAGATGCGAAAATGAACATAACATATCCCTGTTTTCAAACAGTTTCATGAGTCTCAGGTATAAGTCCTACAGCAGCAAACAAGTTAAACACAGGGAGGAAGCTGGTCATTTGCAAGACAGTAAGAAACTGTGGGAGATTAGGAGCACTTGTGATCCCAAGCTCTTAAAATTCTCCATAGCTGTTCTGTTTACAAAAATATGTCTGGGGACTAGATCAAGTCTGTATAGCCTAATGGGCTCTCTGCTGTCCAACCCCTGGTCTTAATATTTAAGCAAATAATTGAATATCATGTAAAAGGTTCTGTGGGAAAAAGAAAACTGTCAGATTCTCTGAAATCACTTGTAAGTGGCATACTGGAAGAAGTGGTACCTCAATGCTAAAGAAGAGTAGGCCTTATGCAGGTAAATGAGGAGACAATGCCAGTCAGAAGGAACCACATGTTGTAAGGCCTGGAGTCTGGAAGAGGGGGTCTTAGATCCCTGGGACTAGGAGGGGCTCTCCTGTGGCTACAGTCTCAGGGGAGAAGGAAGAATGAGGCTGTGGACTTCAGCTTTTTAGCAAGGTTGTGTCCAAGGTTGTGCGCTTTTTGGTGAAACAGATAATCTCAAATCTAACACATTCAATAAACAATAAAACAAAGGAAACCAAGGTACATCTTAAAATGCTGAGTTCAGACTTGCAACTAACTGCTGTCTCGAGATTTTCTTCCGCTGGCTAAGCTTCTTATGGTTGGCACAAAACAACCTTGTCAAATGTTAAGCTTGGTTCCAGTAGGAAAAATTAAGACACTGGAGTCCCAGTTATTTACTACAACGGTGCTGAAATCCTGCTTACCTGACAATGCATACAGAGAATGCCCTTAGGTTTCCTTATAAAACTCACTATTTGGTTTAAGCACATTAATAAAACTGATAGGAATCAAAATGAAAGTCTAAAGAGAGACAAGAGATTCTTCTTACTTTCGACTTATCTAAAATCCCAATTTATGCTCTAAAGATTAGAAACTCTTTTAGGGCACAGACAATTTCCAATTCCTCTTTCTGCCCTCTATGTTTTGAATAATAGTACTTGAAGTGTACTCCTTATATATGTCCAACCAACATTTAACAAACAGAATTGAACATTTCATTATTGTCCACTGCTGCATAACAAATTGGGGCTTCCCAGGTGGCTCAGGGTAAAGAATTTGCCTGCTAGTGCAGAAGCTGCAGGAGATACGGATTCGATCCTTGAGTCAGGGAGATCGCTGGAGGAGGAAATGGCAACCCTCTCCAGTATTCTTGCTGGGATAATCCCATGGACAGAGGAGCCTGGGGGGCTACAGAGCCTGGGGTCGCAGAATTGGACACAATTTAATAACTGAGTGACACATAACAAATTTTGCCTAAAGTGAATAGCTTGAAACAATAAATATTTATGATTGCAAAATTTCTGTAGGTTAGGATCTAAGAAGAGCTTGGTGGGTGGATTGGCTCAGAATCTCCCTTAAGCTGCAATCAGTGTTTGCTGAGGCTGTAGTCATCTCAAAGCTCAACTTTCGGAGGACCCATATTCAAGTTCATTCATGTGGTATTAATCATCAGGCCTCATAGTGCTGCCTCCCAAGCTCATGCATATGGACCACACCGTGGGGCTGCCATACAACCTGGGAGATGCCTTCACCAGAGCAAGCAATCCAGGAGATGATGTAGAATATCTAACATGAAAGCTACAGTTCTTTATAATCTAATCTCAGAAATGACAGTTCATCATTTCTACCATATTTTATTCTTGACAAGTAAGTCAATAACCCCAGCCTACACGCAAGGACAGGAAATTACATAGGGTATGAACACTAGGAAGTGGGGTTCATGGTGGACCATTTTTGAGATTGCTTGCCAAAAACATCTTAAAGAGAAACTGGGAAATAGAGGACACTGCTACTGTGAATAAAGTCAGGATGCTGCTACTGAGGAAGAAGTAGATAATGGATAGGAGAGGGTTAATTACTGTAGATTGAACAATTTTGCAAAAGATATGATCTACCTCATGATATTCAATATCATCAGTGAAATCAAATGACTATGAAAATCAATGAAACAACTCACTATTTTTCATAGTAAGGAAGCAAATCAGACAAGATAACATAGAAGTGTAGAGGTAGGGACTTCCCTGGTGGTCTAGTGGCCAAGACTCCACACTCCCAATGCAGGGGGCCAGGGTTTGATCCCTAGTCAGAGAACTAGATCCCACATGCCATAACTATACATCCTGTGTGCTGCTGCTGCTGCTGCTAAGTCGCTTCAGTGGTGTCCAACTGTGCAACCCCATAGACAGCAGCCCACAAGGCTCCGCTGTCCTTGGGATTCTCCAGGCAAGAACACTGGAGTGGGTTGCCATTTCCTTCTCCAATGCATGAAAGTGAAAAGTGAAAGTGAAGTCGCTCAGTCATGTCTGACTCTTTGAGACCCCATGGACTACCAGACTCCAGCCTACCAGGCTCCTCTGTCCATGGGATTTTCCAGGCAAGAGTATCTGAGTGGGTTGCCATTGCCATCTTCTACATCCTGTGTACCACATTAATATGCGATGCAGTCGAATAAATACATATGCCCTCCCTAAAAAAGAAATACACAGGTAGAGAAAAAAAATAAGACAACATATCCCCAAAGCTCACAGAAATTTGGGGGAGATGCAGGTAATCATACTACTATGGGATTCATTTCAGTTCAGCTCAGTTCAGTCACTCAGTCGTGTCCGACTCTTTGTGACCCCGTGAATGGCAGCATGTCAGGCCTCTCTGACCATCACCAACTGCTAGAGTCTACCCAAACCCACTTCCATTGAATCGGTGATGCCATCCAACCATCTCATCCTCTGTCGCCCCCTTCTCCTGCCCTCAGTCTTTCCCAGCATCAGGCTCTTTTCAAATGAGTCAGCTCTTCGCATCAGGTGGCCAAAGTATTGGAGTTTCAGCTTCAAAATAAGTCCTTCCAATGAACACTCAGGACCGATCTCCTTTAAGATAGACTGGCTGGGACTTCTTGCAGTCCAAAGTAATCTCAAGCGTCTTCTCCAAAACCATAGTTCAAAAGCATCAACTCTTCAGTGCTCATCTTTCTTTATAGTCCAACTCTTATATCCACGCATGACTACTGGGAAAATCATAGTGCTGACTAGACCAACCTTTGTTGGCAAAGAAATGTCTCTGCTTTTTAATATGCTGTATAGGTTGGTCATAACTTTTCTCCCAAGGATTAAGCATATTTTAATTTCATGACTGCAATCACTATCTGCAGTGATTTTGGAGCCCCCCCAAATAAAATCTGATACTGTTTCCACTATTTCTCCATCTATTCACCATGAAGTGATAGGACTGGATGCCATAATCTTTGTTTTCTGAATGTAAGCTTTAAGTCAACTTTCTCACTCTCCTCTTTCACTTTCATCAAGAGGCTCTTTAGTTCTTCACTTTGTGCCATAAGGGTGGTGTCATCTGCATATCTGAGGTTATTGATATTTCTCCCAGCAATCTTGATTCTAGCTTGTGCTTCATCCAGCCCAGCATTTCTCATGATATACTCTGCAATAAGTAAATAAGCAGGGTGACAATATACAGCCTTGATGTACTCCTTTTCCTATTTGGAACCAGTCTGTTGTTCCATGTCCAGTTCTAACTGTTGCTTCCTGACCTGCATACAGATTTCTCAAGAGGCAGGTCAGGTGGTCTGGTATTTCCATCTCTTTCAGAATTTCTCACAGTTTATTGTGATCCACACAGTCAAATGCTTTGGCATAGTCAATAAAGCAGAAATAGATGTTTTTCTGGAACTCTAGTGATTTTTCAATGATCCAGCAGATGTTGGCAATTTGATCTCTGCTTCCTCTGCCTTTTCTAAAACCANTATTTCCATCTCTTTCAGAATTTTCCACAGTTTATTGTGATCCACACAGTCAAAGGCTTTGGCATAGTCAATAAAGCAGAAATAGATGTTTTTCTGGAACTCTCTTGCTTTTTCCATGATCCAGAGGATATTGGCAATTTGATCTTTGGTTCCTGTGCCTTTTCTAAAACCAGTTTGAACTTCTGGAAGTTCACGGTTCACATATTGCTGAAGCCTGGCCTGGAGAATTTTGAGCACTACTTTACTAGCATGTGAGATGAGTGCAACTGTGCAGTAGTTGGAGCATTCCTTGTCATTGCCTTTCTTTGGGATTGGAATGAAAACTGACCTTTTCGAGTCCTGTGGCCACTGCTGAGTTTTCCAAATTACTTTCACAGCACCATCTTTCAGGATTTGAAACAGCTCAACTGGAATTCCATCACCTCCCCTAGCTTTGTTCGTAGTGATGCTTTCTAAGGCCCACTTGACTTCACATTCCAGGATGTCTGGCTCTAGACTAGTGATCACACCATCATGATTATCTGGGTGGTGAAGATCTTTTTTGCACAGTTCCTCTGTATATTCTTGCCACCTCTTCTTAATATCTTCTGCTTCTGTTAGGTCCAGACCATTTCTGTCCTTTATCGAGCCCATCTTTGCATGAAATGTTCCCTTAGTATTTCTAATTTTCCTGAAGAGATCTCTAGTCTTTCCTATTCTGTTCTTTTCCTCTATTTCTTTGCATTGATCACTGAAGGTGGCTTTCTTACCTCTTCTTGCTATTCTCTGGAACTCCGCATTCAGATGCTTATATCTTTCCTTTTCTCCTTTGCTTTTCACCTCTCTTCTTTTCACAGCTATTTGTAAGGCCTCCCCAGGCAGCCATTTTGCTTTTTTGCATTTCTTTTCCAGGGGGATGGTCTTGATCCCTGTCTCCTGTACAATGTCACGAACCTCATTCTATAGTTCATCAGGTACTCTCTCTCAGATCCAGGCCCTTAAATCTATTTCCCACTTCCACTGTATAATCATAAGGGATTTGATTTAGGTCATACATGAATGGTCTAGCAGTTTTCCCTACTTTCTTCAATTTGAGTCTGAATTTGGTAATAAGGAGTTCATGATCTGAGCCACAGTCAGCTGCTGGTCTTGTTTTTGTTGACTGTATAGAGCTTCTCCATCTATGGCTGCAAAGAATATAACCAATCTGATTTCGGTGTTGACCATCTGGTGATGTCCATGTGTAGAGTCTTCTCTTGTGTTGTTGGAACAGGGTGTTTGCTATGACCAGAGCATTTTCTTGGAAAAATTCTATTAGTCTTTGCCCTGCTTCATTCTGCATTCCAAGGCCAAATTTGCCTGTTACTCCAGGTGTTTCTCCACTTCCTACTTTTGCATTCCAATCCCCTATAATGAAAAGGACGTCTTTTTTGGGTGTTAGTTCTAAAAGGTCTTGCAGGTCTTCATAAAACCGTTCCACTTCAGCTTCTTCAGCGTTACTGGTTGGGGCATAGACTTGGATTAACTGTGATATTGAATGGTTTGCCTTGGAGACGAACAGAGATCATTCTGTCATTTTTGAGACTGCATCCAAGAGCTGCATTTCAGACTCTTCTGTTGACCATGATGGCTACTCCATTTCTTCTGAGGGATTCCTGCCCACAGTAGTAGATCTAATGGTCATCTGAGTTAAATTCATCCATTCCGGTCCATTTTAGTTCACTGATTCCTAGAATGTCAACATTCACTCTTGCCATCTCATTGACCACTTCCAATTTGCCTTGATTTATGGACCTGACATTCCAGGTTCCTATGCAATATTGCTCTTTACAGCATCAGACCTTGCTTCTATTACCAGTCACATCCACAACTGGGTATTGTTTTTGCTTTGGCCCCATCCCTTCATTCTTTCTGGAGTTATTTCTCCACTGACCACCAGTAGCATATTGGGCACCTACTGACAGCATATTAGAAGCGAAATAAAAAGGAGCTAGTGACTTTGAAGACAAATTTGTATAAGTTACTCAACTGGAAGAACTGAGGGGAAAAAACTGAAAAAAAATCAAAAACAAGAGAGACTAAGAGATCTATATAGTACATTTTTTTTTCTAATTTATAATTTTACTTCATTTATTTTTCTCTGTGCTGGGTCTTCGTTGCTGTGAGGGCTACTCTCCAGTTACAGTACACAGTCTTCTCATTGTGGCTTCTCTTATTGCCAAGCACAGGCTCTAGGGCACAAGGGCTTCAGTAGTTGCAGTGAGTGAGCTCAGTACTTGTGGCTCCTGGGCTCTAGACCAAAGGCTCAACAGTCATGGTACACGGGATGAGTGGACCCGAAGTATGTGGGATGTTCCCCAATCAGAGATCGAACCTGTGTCTCCCGCATTGGCAGGAAGATTGTTTATCACTGAGCCAGCGGGGCAGCCCCTCATATTATTTTTAAGCAAAAGATCAAAAATCTCAAAGAGAAGAAAGAATGAGGGAGAAAAATCATTTTAAATAATGGTCAAAAAACTGGTGAAAAAATCAATTTGCAAATCCAATGAGCTCAACTCTAAGCAAAGTAACAAATGAGAGAAAAAGAAAAAAGAATACCAAACTGTCAAAAATTAAAGATGCAATCGATACCAGAAGACAATTAAAAAAGGATCTTTAAAGCAATTAAAGACTGTCAACCTTTAGAAGACTGTCAACTGCTGAATCTACATCCAGCAAAAAATATTCTTGAAAAATAAGAGTAAATATATACATACATTTACTAAGAGTAATACAATTATAATAAATTATAATTATAAAAATGTAAGAGTAATATATTTACTCTTATTAAATGCATATGTATCTACTGAGTGTGTGTGTGTGAACATACATAAGTTGAAGACTTTAATCACTAGACCTAAAAATTATGCTGTGTTAAAAGGAAATTCTTCAAGTTGAAAGGAAATGACATCAAATGAAACTTAGATCTATACATATAAAGAAAATCCAAAATAATTATGTAATTAAAAAGACTCGTTTCTCTCCCTAAAAAAAGGCAAATGACTAAAGCAAAAATAGCACTGTGTTGAAGCAAAAGTTAACATACCAATAGCACAAAGGTTAAATGTAATTATGTTTTTTAAGGTTCTTTCATTTTACATCAAGTGGAATAATGTTAATAGTAAGTGAACTGTAAAAGCTAATCATGAATACTGGAATCCCTACAGCAGCCATTTATACAAAGCCATACAGCTTAAAAAGCCCAATGGCAATTTATTTTTAAAAATTTGATCAACATAAAAGAACTGTGGGCAGTAAGAGAAGGAAGAGAGGAGACAAACTGATATAAGACAGTGACACAGAAGACTTTTAACTTAACCATATAAGTAACATTAAATGTAAAGTTACCAAATCCTCCACTCAGAGGCAGAAATTATTAGATATGGTTCCAAAGCAACAGTTAGAACTGGACATGGACAACAGACGGGTTCCAAATACGAAAAGGAGTACGTCAAGGCTGTATATTGTCACCCTGCTTATTTAACTTCTATGCAGAGTACATCATGAGAAACACTAGGCTGGAAGAAGCACAAGCTGGAATCAAGATTGCCGGGAGAAATATCAGTCACCTCAGATATGCAGATGACACCATCCTTATGGCAGAAAGTGAAGAGGAACTAAAAAGCCTCTTGATGAAAGTGAAAGAGGAGAGTGAAAAAGTTGGCTTAAAGCTCAACATTCAGAAAATGAAGATCATGGCATCTGGTCCCATCACTTCATGGGAAATAGATGGGGAAACTGTAGAAACAGTCTCAGACTTTATCTTTTCGGGCTCCAAAATCACTGCAGATGGTGACTGCAGCCATGAAATTAAAAGATGCTTACTCCTTGGAAGAGAAGTTATAACAAACCTAGACAGCATATTGAAAAGCAGAGACATTATTTTGCCAACAAAGGTCCGTCTAGTCAAGGCTATGGTTTTTCCAGTGGTCATATATGGATGTGAGAGTTGGACTGTGAAGAAAGCTGAGTGCCAAAGAATTGATACATTTGAACTGTGGTGTTGGAGAAGACTCTTGAGAGTCCCTTGGACTGCAAGGAGATCCAAGCAGTCCATTCTGAAGGAGATTGGCCCTGGGATTTCTTTGGAAGGAATGATGCTAAAGCTGAAACTCCAGTACTTTGGCCACCTCATGCGAAGAATTGACTCAATGGAAAAGACTGTGATGCTGGGAGGGATTCGGGACAGGAGAAGAACGGGACGACAGAGGATGAGATGGCTGGATGGCATCACTGACTCGATGGACGTGAGTTTCAGTGAACTCCGGGCAATGGTGATGGACAGGGAGGCCTGGTGTGCTGCGATTCATGGGGTCGCAGAGTCAGACACGACTGAGCGACTGGACTGGACTGAACTGAACTGAACCGAAGGGAGGGAAGGGTGAAGGAAGGAAAGAAAGGAATAAATCCATTAAATATGTGCTATCTAAAAGAAACATACTTTTAAACACCACGAATATAAATAGTAAACACAAGGGAAATGGCATGAATAAATCAATTAAGTAAATAATAAATTAAGCCAACAAAGTTATAGGAAGAAATTAATAAATCCAGTTATATTTGCTATACCCCTCTCGCAGCTACTGAAATGATTATAAAGCAATTCATAGGCAATAAATCAGGTGCAGCAAACTGCAGGATCTCTACCCATCTTTGTAAATGAAATTTTATTAGAACAATGCCACATGCATTTATTTACATACTGCCACAGTTGCTTTTGCACTACAAGGGCGGGGTAGTTAAAATAGAAACTGTGTAATTCACAAAACCTAAAATATTTCCTATACTGCCCTATGCAGGACATTTTCTGACCTCAGATATCGATTATTACTAGTTACCAACTTAACTGTATAAGACCATACATCACACCATAAAGTAAGTCCACATTTCAAAATATGAAAATTTTATAGAGTTTAATCTGTAATTACAACAGAATTACATTAAAAAAAAATCAATTACAGGGACTTCACCAGTGGTCCAGTGGTTAAGGCTCCACAATTCCACTACAGGGAGTGCGGGTTCAATCCCTGGTCGTCAGGGAAGTAAGATCCCACATGCCACACAGCGCGGCCAAAAAAAGAAATCAATTACAATAAGCTATTCGGGAAAAACCAAAATATTTGAAAATTAAGCAACACACTTCTAAAAAAGTTCGTGAGTTAAGGAAATCAGAAAATATTTTGAACTGATAATGAAAATATAACATAGAAATTTGTGGAAATTATAATTTTTAAGTGCTTATATTTAAAAAGAAACTCAAATTTAAACATCTAAATTTCCAAATTAAATATCTAAATTTCTAGCTTAAGGAGCCAGGGATTAAAAGAATACATTAAGCCAACTGAAGATAAGAGTGAAGGAAACTATCAAGACAGGCACAAGTCAATTAAATTATTGAAACCAAAAGCTGTGGAAAGAAATCAAATTGCTAAACTCATAGCAAGAATGACCAAGGAAAAAGAGCATTAAAAAGGGGTCACAACACCTCCTACAGAAATTAAAAGGATCACAAGGGACAGTTAAAAACTTTCTGCCAAGAGAGCTGATAATCTAAATGAGATAGATATATTGCCTACAGAAAAAAGACAGAAACTCTATATAACCATATAACTCAACATTCAAAAAACTAAGATCATTTCATCCAGTCCCATTACTTCATGGCAAATAGATGGGGAAACAATGGAAACAGTGACAGATTTTATTTTCTTGGGCTCCAAAATCACTGCAGATGGCAACTGCAGCCATGAAATTAAAAGACACTTGCTCCTTGGAAGAGAAGTTATAACAAACCTAGACAGCATATTGAAAAGCAGAGACATTATTTTGCCAACAAAGGTCCGTCTAGTCAAGGCTATGGTTTTTCCAGTGGTCATATATGGATGTGAGAGTTGGACTGTGAAGAAAGCTGAGTGCCAAAGAATTGATACATTTGAACTGTGGTGTTGGAGAAGACTCTTGAGAGTCCCTTGGACAGCAAGGAGATCAAACCATCAATCCTAAAAGAAACCAACCCTGAATGAATATTCATTGGGAGAACTGATGCTGAAGCTGAAGCTCCCAGAACCGACTCAATGGAGAAGACCCTGATCCTGGGAAGAATGAAGGCAGGAGAAGAGAAGAGAGGATGAGATGGTTGGATGGCATCACCAACTCAATGGACATGAGTTTGAGTAGGCTCCAGGAGACGGTGAAGGACAGGGAAGCCAGGTGTGCTGCAGTCCATGGGGTCACAAAGAGTTGGACATGACTGAGTGACTGAACAACGTAACTATATATTTACCAAAGAAATGAAACCTGTTAACAAAAATTTCCCCCACACACAATATAAAACCCCTCCATGCCTACATGGTTACCAAACATTAAAGAAATAACAGTAGTCATATATAAACTATTTCTGAAAACAAAAATTCTTTTAGAAAGCTAAACATGATATCAAAAGGCATTAAAAAAAATGATAATCACAGACCAACACTCCTCCTGCACACAGACACCAAAATCCTTAACAAAATATTAACAGATCAAGGTCAGAAACATATAAAAAGACAATATATTTATGATCAAATAAGATTAACTCAGGAATGCAAAACTGGTTTAACTTTCAAAAATAAATACAATTCACCACAGTAGCAGAGTAAAGTCATTTCAGTAAATATGAAAAGGAGAACATCTGACAAAATTCAACACCCATTTATAAAAATTAAAATGTCAGTAATCTGGAAATAAAAAGGAACACCCTCAATGTGACTTCTTTTAATCTACAGAAAAACCACTGCTAACATTCTATTTAATGTTAAAAGATACTGCTTTCCCCTTAAGATGTGGAACAAGACAGGAATGACCATTATTAGCTTTTCTCTTCAACACTAAATTGAAAAGGCTAGATAGAGCAATAAGGTAAGGCAAAGAAATAAAAAGCTTACAAAGATGGGAGAAAAGGGAGTAAAACTGTCTTATTAGTCACCGATGTGGTTATTTTTGCAGAGAAAATCCTAAAGAAGCCACAAAAAGGCAACTGGAACTAAGTGTAGTTCAGCAGGGTCAATGTACATGCACATAAGAACTGTTAAAACAACTATTGTATTTCTATATACTAGCAGCAAAAAATAAAATTTAGAAAATAGCATCAAGAAGAAAAATCTTCAGGAATAAATATAACTGCAAGATTTCTATGAAGATCATTAAAATGTTACATGAACAAAACGATATTACATAATAAGTGTATTACCATAACATATTGATAGAGAAAAACCTATTTTACTCCACTGAGGTAGAGATCTTGTATATATACATACATGTATGTAACATTTGTTTACAGTAAATATCAAAAAAGATGACCCAATAAAAGGAAAGGTAAACAACTGTATTAATCAGCCACTGATTTGTAATAAACTCCAAAACTTTAGCAGTTGAAAATATTTATTCTCTCACACAGTTTCCAAGAGTCAGAAATCCAGGAGCAGCTTAGCTGGTGGGTCTGGCTCAAGGGTTTCTCAGGAGATTGCCAACTTTAGCTGGGTCTACATTCAACTGAAGGCCAGGGGATCTGCTTCCAAGAGAAAGCCTCAGCCCTTTGTCACAAGGATGTTGGGAGACAATATTCCATTTGTCTTTCACATTTCTGCACACCTGAAGCTGAGGATTTCACTGCCCCTTGTTCCAGGCTTTCCAAAGATGTTTATAAAGTGAATAGATTGGGAAAATAAAGTCTCCTTCAGAGCAAAGAGCAGGTATGCTTACTTTGCATTAAAAAATGTCCAGGTGCCCTCCGTTCAGAATTCCTTTGTAATGCAAGCACTGAGGTGCAGTTGTCATCTGATCCTCTCACATGAATGAGATCTGGAGACTGAGCTGGTGCAAAAATGCTCACAGCACCCAGGCTACTACAGCAGCTGTGACAACGAACTGTCTTCCCACTCAGACCCAAGATTCCCATGCCTTCTAACAGCATCCATGAAGCCGCAGCAGGCTAACCTGTTAACTAGCAAGCAGGGTATAATTTCAGTGGGCCTCTCTACAACATGGTAGCTGGTTTCTCCTACTGTTAGCAATGAAAGACAGAAAGAGACCAATACACAAGTCGCTGTGCCTTTTATAATCTAATTTCAGAAGGGACTTTAACCGTATTCTACTGGTTACACAGACCAACCCTAAAATCATGTGCAAGGTAAATAAATACAAAAGGGTGCAAATACAAGAAGGCAGGGATCAAGGGAAATCATGTTAAAGGCTGACTGTCAAATTCAATATTGTTATAGGTCATTTCTCCCTAACTGTAATTATAGAGCAACACAATCCAAATCAATATCCCAAAAGGTTTTTTTCATAGAAACTGACAAACTAATTTTAAAATTTATATAGAAACACAAAGGAACTAGATGGCCAAAGAATATTAGAGGATTCACAGATGTGTATNCTTTCACAGCATCATCTTTCAGGATCTGAAATAGCTCAACTGGAATTCCATCACCTCCACTAGCTTTGTTCATAGTGATGCTTCCTAAGGCCCACTTGATTGCATTCCAGTATTTCTGGGTCTAGGTGAGTGATCACACCATTGTAATTACCTGGGTTATACAGATCTTTTTTGTACATTTCTTCTGTGTATTCTTGTCACCTCTTCTTAATATCTTCTGCTTCCGCTAGATCCCTACCATTTCTGTTCTTTATTGAGCCCATCTTTGCATGAAATATTCCCTTGGTATCTCTAATTTTCCTGATGTAATGGGCCATATTTATTAACTAACTCAATGAAATTGAGAGTTAGATTTTTGGAGAAGGGAAAAAAGAAACCTGAAATAAGCAAGTATGTCTTTGGTTTTTCTTGTTCTCAGAATACTTAATGGTATGAAATAGATTTTTTTTTTTTTTTAGTGGACTGAAAGAGGAATAAAAAATGAGTGTGTTTACATATCTTGTCTCTGCAATGTAGTGATCTATTGTTTTATGACTGAATTCCCTTCTGGAGGAAGTTGCCGCCAGCTATTGCAAAAGACACCAGCACCTTCCATCCATAACACACACTGTGTCTTGACAAATTGCACAAGAAGCCTATAAGGGAATTGGCATAATAGGCTTACTCAAAATGCTGATTTGCAGCCCAATCATCCTCTCACAGTAAGAGTTAAATGGAGAAACAATTAGTTGAAGTCAGTAAAGTATAGAAGTAGAACAGACAGCGACTAACCTGACTTCATGGTAAAACACTAGGAGAGGTACTGCTAGGAAACCAGATGACAAAATCTTTAATTTTGTGTAAATGATCAGAAATGAGATTTTAACTTTAAGAAAGAGATTCTGATTCTTAGTGATGAACTGACTGTGGTTATCAAGGTGCTGTTTCTTTCCTTTCTTTTTCTTATTTTTTCAATCCTTGTGATCTTACTAACATTAAACTCCCATCATCTAAGCTAAGAGTGTGTCTCTAGCTCTTGGCATTTTATATCTGAGCGGATATTACTGAAGCCCTTTATGCCTTAATAGCAAAACTATATTCTTTAGAGAGAACTTTCTTTAATTCTTTTGTCTCCCAGCAGATTCTTCACATGGTAAGTTCTGTGTACGCCACACCAGATAGTAAAATCCACAAGGGAAGGAAGTATATATATCTAATTTACTAATGTTTTCTATATAGCCCAATTCCTGGAATACAGTAGGTTCTTAATAAATATTCATCAAGTGACTGTTTAATGAATTGGCATCATTTTCAAAGCCTCATTATAAACAGGATATGAATTTTCATTCTTCCCTGCCTTGATTTAATAGCTCAAATGCCTTTAATAAATCATACATTGCATAAATATCCTGTCACTAAAGACAAAGACACACTGTATTCTGTTTGCTTCTTTCTTTTTTCTTTCTTTCACACCATTGATGCTTTACTGCTTAAACAATGATGACATCCAGAATGATACTTATATTCAAAATTTTTGGAGAAGAAAAAGACAATACTGAAACAAGCAAGGTAATTCTTAGTTTTTCAGTTTTTAATAGGAAAATGAAAGAACTTATGTGATTTGCTTAACCTTAGAAACTATATCACTTATCTTTGTAAGTAAATGCATCAAATGCCTCTAGGGCCCTTTTTCACATAGTGTCTAGATGACTTTCAAAACAGCTATAGCTGCAGCAAAGTGAGAGTCAGTTCCTCAGTTCAGCTGTGTTCAGTCGCTCAGCGATGTCCAACTCTTTGTGATCCCATGGACTACAGCACGCCAGGCCTCCCTATCCATCACCTTACTCCCAGATTTTACTCAAACTCATGTCTATCAAGTCGGTGATGCCATTCAAGCATCTCATCCTCTGTAGTCCCCTTCTCCTGCCTTCAATCTTTCCCAGCATTAGGGTTTTTTCAAATGAGTCAGTTCTTCACATCAGGTGGCCAAAGTATTGAAGTTTCAGCTTCAGTATCATTCCTTCCAATGAACATTTAGGACTGATTTCCTTTAGGATGGACTGGTTGGATCTCCTTGCAATCCAAGGGACTCTCAAGAGTTCAAAGGAATCAATTCTTGGGCACTCAGCTTTCTTTATAGTCTAACTCTCACATCCATACATGACTACTGGAAAAACCATGGCTTTGAGTAGATGGACTTTTGTTGGCAAAGTAATGTCTCTGCTTTTTAATATTCTGTCTAGGTTGGTTTTAACTTTCTTCCAAGAAGCAAGCATCTTTTAATTCCTTGGCTGCAGTCACCATCTGCAGTGATTTTGAAGCCCCCTTAAAAGTCAGTTCCTAGGCAGGTTGATAAGAAGTCCAGGGGTCCCTGAGAAGAGTGGGGTCTGTGGTTCTCAAGGTAGAGATAGGGGTCTTGAATTCTCAAAGAGGAGGAAAGGACAACTTTTTTTTTTTTTTTCCCCTCTACATTCCTTAGTCTTAGTCACATAAAATTTTTTTTTTCTTTAAACCTGGAACTGATGATTACACAACAAACAACTCAGTTTAAACTCTGTATTAGGGATTATATAACAACAATGTATCCTGCTTGAGGGCAGTTTCTCTTTCCTGAAAAGCTTCTGACTCATCCTGATGGGGCTTTCTTCATAGCTCAGTTGGTAAAGAATCTGCCTGCAGTGCAGGAAATGCAGGTTTGATCCCTGGGTTGGGAAGATCCCCTGAAGAAGGAAATGGCAACCCATTTCAGTATTCTTGCCTGGAGAATTCCATGGAAAGAGGAGCCTGGCAGGCTACAGTCCATAGGGTCAAAAGAATTGGACATGACTTAGTGACTAAATTACCATAAACCACCAATCCTGATAACTTAGAATGTATATTATGGGATTGGGTCTGGTAGATCTTTCTATTGTTAAGTTCTAATCCTGTTATCCTAAAATGTAAATTGTGAGTGTGGGTCTTGTAAAATTTTTACAACCTTGAGACATTGTTTTGATCAACTGTAATAACCAATTAAAAAGTATATAACTCCCTTGCTAATATTAGCAAAGGAGGCACTCTCCATCCCCCCTCTGATGTCTATGTCAGAAGGTTTCTCTGTCCCTTTTTCACACTTTAATAAAACTCTGCTACACAAAAGCTCTTGAGTGATTAAGCCTAGTCCCTGATCCTGAAGTTAAATCTTCTTCGGAGATTGTGAATCAAACATCATTCACCGTAAGCTATCAAAATCAACCTTGCACAAATATGAGCCGGTGGCATTTTACAAGAGCCACATCACTTAATTTTCCGTTTCTTCCCTAGGTCTTTTCTAAAAGCAAAAACAATTGCATGTATCCGCTAAAGACTCAGAAAAAGCCCAGCCTAGAAGAGAGTAGACACCCTGTTTTGGAGGAATATAGACAGAGATTTACTATAAGGAATTGATTCACATGTTTATGGACACTGGTAAGTCCAAACACTTGAAAAGCTGATATCCTAGTTTGAGTCTTAAGGTCAGTAGATGCTGAAGAAACAGAAAGAACTAATATTCCTATTCAAAGTCCTGAAGGCAGGAGAGTCATCTCTTGCATAGGAGAGGGTCAGCATTTTGCTCTAGTCAGGCCTCCAACGGATTGGATGAGGCTCTTTCACATTCAGTTCAGTTCAGTTCAGTTCAATGGCAGTCATGTCCGACTCTTTGCGACCCCATAGACTGCAGCACGCCAGGCCTCCCTGTCCATCACCAACTCCCAGAGTTCACTCAAACTCATGTCCATTGAGTCGGTGATGCCATCCAACCACCTCATCCTCTGTCATCCCCTTCTCCTCTCACCTTCAATCTTTCCCAGCATCAGGGTCTTTTCAAATGAGTCAGGTCTTCGCATGAGGTGGTCAAAGTATGGAATTACAGCTTCAGCATCAGTCCTTCCAAAGAACATTCAGGACTGATTTCCTTTAGGATGGACTGGTTGGATCTCCTTGCAGTCCAAGGGACTTTCAAGAGTCTTTTCCAACACTACAGTTCAAAAGCATCAATTCTTCAGCTTTCTTTACAGTCCAACTCTCACATCTACACATGACCACTGGAAATAGCCTTGACTAGACGGACCTTTGTTGGCAAAGTAATGTCTCTGCCTTTTAACATGCTATCTAGGTGGGTCATGACTTTTCTTCCAAAGTTTAAGCGTCTTTTAATTTCATGGCTGCAGTCACCATCTGCAGTGACTTTGGAGCCCAGAAAAATAAAGTCTGACACTGTTTCCACTGTTTCCCCATCTATTTGCAATGAAGTGATGAGACTGGATGCCATGATCTTCATTTTCTGAATATTGAGCTTTAAGCCAACTTTCTCACTCTCCTCTTTCACTTTCATCAAGAGGCTTTTTAGTTCCTCTTCCCTTTCTGCCATAAGGGTGGTGTCATCTGCATATCTGAGGTTATTGATATTTCTCCTGGCAATCTTGATTCCAGCTTGTGCTTCTTCCAGCCCAGCATTTCTCATGATGTACTCTGCATACAAATAAAAAGCAGGGTGACAATATACAGTTTTGATGTACTCCTTTCCCTATATGGAGCCAGTCTGTTGTTTCCTGTCCAGTTCCAAGTGTTGCTTTCTGACCTGCATAGAGATTTATCGAGAGGCAGGTCGGGTGGTCTGGTATTCCCATCTTTCTCAGAATTTTCCACAGTATATTGTGACTCACACAATCAAAGGCTTTGGCATAGTCAATAAAGCAGAAATACATATCTGTTTTTCTGGAATTCTCTTGCTTTTTCGATGATCCAGCAGATGTTGGCAATTTGATCTCTGGTTCCTCTGCCTTTCTAAAACCAGCTTGAACATCTGGAAGTTCATGGTTGATGTATTGTTGAAGCCTGGCTTGCAGAATTTTGAACATTACTAGCATGTGAGATGAGTGCAATTGTGCGGTAGTTTGAGCATTCTTCAGCATTGCCTTTCTTTGTGATTGGAATGAAGACTGACCTTTTCCAATCCTGTGGCCACTGCTGAGTTTTCCAAATTTGTTGGCATATTGAGTGAAGCACTTTCACAGCATCATCTTTTAGGATTTGAAATAGCTCAACTGGAATTCCATCANTGCTTCCTGACCTGCATATAGGTTTCTCAAGAGGCAGGTCAGGTGGTCTAATATTCCCATCTCTTTCAGATTTTCCACAGTTTATTGTGATCCACACAGTTAAAGGCTTTGGCATAATCAATAAAGCAGAAATTTACCTTAACTGTAAATGGATTAAATGCACAACCGAAAGACACAAACTGTATGAGCAGATGAAAACATGTGCATGTATGTACTTCCACTTACCATATCACTCTGCTTGACCCCTAAAATTGTATGTAATTATTTAATATTTTTAGGTTAATCATGTTCCCCTTATGGCTTGCAATTGTATTTATCTTTTATTTTTTGTCTGGTTATTGATTGTGAAAATTGATAAACATCTTTTACTATTGTGATTATGTAACTATTACTCACTTAATACCATTGTATCATGATTGGTAGACAGAAAAATGATAGAATTGCATATCACCAAAACTATCATTTAACAGAAAAGCTTGTAATGTCTTTTTAAAATCTAGATGCATATTAGAATTATCTTGGAAATTTTTGAAAAATACAAGTGCCCAATTTTGCTGTTTTTTTGGTCAGAGCTCCAGCTATATTTCTAATGAGTAGCCATGTTTAAAAACAACTGGACTATATGAGGATCTTTTACTTTTATGTAGTTTGTTTCACTTTGCTACATCATATTCAGTGCTCCCATTTTATTTCACTTATGTTTTCCAATTTCTCCATCTCTTTTTTTAATGTTTTTTCTCAAGCTTTTATCAAGCATAGTATAAATGCTTTTTATAAATATATATAATATGTATAATATATGTATTTTAGAAAACATATGAATTGTTATCTAACTAAAAAATGTGTAACATTTTCATTCTACTTACTTGACTTAGTATGAATAGAATTCTAGATTTCTAACTTAAAAAAAATAGATATGCAACAAGCAACAAAAATTCACTATATAGCATAGGGAACTATAGCCAATATCTTGTAATAAACTAAATGGAAAATACTTTCAAAGCTAACATGTGTATATAACATACGTAATAACGTGTATAACTGAATCACACACACAATAAAAGAATTCTACTTTTTGAAATTTAGTAATGTTTAACTTTTTGCAGGTTTTCTAAATGTCCTGTGGACATTTAATAACAAGTATGAGACACAAAATTTTAAATATATTTGTGTAGAAAATAAGGTTAACATAAATTAATTAAATGAAATCTATTATATTTATATTATTAATGAAATCATTCAAGATCTCCTATTCTTATATTTTCACACTTGATAAAATATTCCCAGAGAAATGTTAATATGTCTCACTATGATTATATATATGTTTCTTTTCCCTTATATTTCTTCTAATTTTTGCTTTATGGATCTTTGTTGTTAGGTGTCTAATGGTTTATGATGTCTATCTTCTTTGTGAATTCTACCTTAGATCGTTAAAAATATTCATCTTTGTTTCATTTTTTAAAAGGAGGATACATAAATTATATCATAGAATGGAATACTATACAACAGTGTAAAATAAAGAACTATAGTTATTGTACAAGAAATGGGTTGAATCTCAAAAAAAAGACAAGAAATTTCATGTGAACTCTTCCAAAGAATACAAAAGGAGAAAATACTTCCCATTGTCCCTGATATTAGTATATCGCTGATACTAAAACTAGCAAGGATATTACATAAAAGGAAAATTGCTAACCAATACATCTTATAAAAACAAATGCAAAATTCCTAAATAAGGTATTAGTAAATGGATTCAACAATATATAAAATATATCACCAACAAAAGAGTACAATGTTTAATTAACATGTGAAAATCTATCACCATTTTAACAGATATAAAAATTATTATCTCTGTATATACATAAAAGTCACTAAAATATAAAATTTGTTAATGATAAAACTCTTTGCTGCTACTGCTGCTAAGTTGCTTCAGTTGTGTCCGACTCTGTGCAACCCCAGAGACGGCAGCCCACAGGCTCCCCTGTCCCTGGGATTCTCCAGTCAAGAACCCTGGAGTGGGTTGCCATTTCCTTCTCCAGTGCATGAAAGTGAAGATGCTCAGTCGTGTTTGACTCCTAGTGACCCCATGGACTGCAGCCTACCAGGCTACTCCGCCCATGGGATTTTCCAGGCAAGAGTATTGGAGTGGGGTGCCATTGCCTTCTTGGTAAAAACTCCTTAGTATACTAATAATAAAAGAGAGCTATCAAAGTCTGATAAAAGTTAGCCATAAAAATTCTACAATTAGCATCCTTATAAATGCTAAAATATTGACCACTTTTCTCTTTAGTTAAGAAACTGATAAGGATATCCACATCACCACTTCTATTCAACATTATGCTTTTAATATTGCAAGAAAATGAAAACAAAGTTTCAAAATTGAAAAGGAAGAAATCATAATGTCAATATTCATAAATGATATGATTATATACATAGAAAATAAAAATAATATATAAACTATTAGGATTAGTAAGTAAATTAATAAGCATACATAACTAATAGTTTATGAATTCAGTATACAAAAATATTTTCTACATTTTCAAGTTACAAATGGAAAATGTAACTTTTAAAAGAACACCATTTACATAGTATCAAAACATCAAATATATAGGAATAAATCTAATAAAATCTATACAAGATGCTTACTCCTTGGAAGGGAAGTTATGACCAACCTACACNTAAGCATACATAACTAATAGTTTATGAATTCAGTATACAAAAATATTTTCTACATTTTCAAGTTACAAATGGAAAATGTAACTTTTAAAAGAACACCATTTACATAGTATCAAAACATCAAATATATAGGAATAAATCTAATAAAATCTATACAAGATGCTTACTCCTTGGAAGGGAAGTTATGACCAACCTACACAGCATATTAAAAAAGCAGAGACATTACTTTGTCAACAAAGGTCTGTCTAGTCAAGGCTATGGTTTTTC
Source organism: Neotragus moschatus (assembly GCA_006410615.1). Classification (NCBI taxonomy): domain Eukaryota; kingdom Metazoa; phylum Chordata; class Mammalia; order Artiodactyla; family Bovidae; genus Neotragus; species Neotragus moschatus. The sequence continues at coordinate 1,039,442 of SJYA01002742.1, read as the reverse complement.
CAGTGGTCATGTATGGATGTGAGAGTTGGACTATAAAGAAAGCTGAGCACCAAAGAATTGATGCTTTTGAACTGTGGTGTTGGAGAAGACTCTTGAGAGTCCCTTGGACTGCAAGGAGATCCAACTAATTCATCCTAAAGGAAATGAGTCCTGAATATTCATTGGAAGGACTGATGTTGAAGCTGAAATTCCAACATTTTGGCCACCTGATGCAAAGAGCTGACTCATTTGGAAAGACCCTGATGCTGGGTAAGATTGAAGGCAGGAGGAGAAGCGGACAACAGAGGATGAGATGGTTGGATGGAATCACGAACTCAATGGACATGAATTTGAGTAAATTCTGGGAGTTGATGATGGACAGGGAGGCCTGGCATTGTAGTCCATGGGGTTGCAAAAAGTTGGACATGACTGAGCAACTGAACTAAACTGAACTGTACCTTCTAATTCAGGAAGGATAGTCTTTCAAATAAATGGTATTAGAGCAACTGGATATACAAATATGAAACAATGAACCATATCTACTTCATGCCATACACAAATTAATTTGATATGGATCACAAACCTAAATGTTAAACAATAAATCTTCCAGTGAAAAACAGGAAAACATCATCATGACCTTGAATTAGACAAAACTTTCTTAAAAGAACAAAGAAAGCATTAACCATTTGTTCAAAAAGATTCAGAAACTGAGTTTCTTTAAAATTAAGATATTCTAGCTATCCAAAAGCATAATTTAAAAAGAGAACATGAAAGCCATAGAGAAGAAGAAACTGTAATTGATAAATGGGCTCACATCCAGAAAACATAAAGAACTCCTAAGAATCATTAAGAAAGACATAAACATTCCTTTTTTTTTTTTTTTAAGGGCACAATTCTTAAAGAGGTATCCACAAGAAAATAGATCAAATGGCTATGCACATATATGGAAAGATACACAATTGGTCATCAAGGGAAATGAAATTAAAACAACAGTGAAATATTTTTATACATCAACCACAATGGCTAAAATTCCAAATGAGTTATCATACCAAGTGTTGATAAAGAAACAGAGCAACTGAAATTCTCATATGTTGCACACTGCAGTGTAAACTGGTGAAACTACTTTGGAAAACCTTGCACTGCCAATCTTATAACCCAACAATTCCAATTTGAGGTATGTATCTGAGAAAAATGAATGTATTTGTACACCATAAGACATGCTCAAGAATGTTCATAATTCTTTCATTTATTATAACCAAATACTAGAAACAAACAAAATAACTATCAGTAGTAAAATGAATGCATAAGCCATGACATTACTGCACAATAATCAAAATAGTATTGTACCGGCACAAAATCAGACATATATATATAAATATGAAACAAGATACAAAGCTCAGAAATTAACTCATGCACTTGTGGTCAATTAATATGCAACAAAATAGGCAAAAATATACAATGAAGAAAAGATGGTCTCTTCAATAAGTGGTGCTGGGAAAACTGGACAGCTATATGCAAAATAATGAAATGAGAACATTCTTTACCACCATATACAAAAGTAAACTCAAAATGAATTAACGACTTAAATGTAAGACCAGATACTGTAAAACTCCTAGAGGAAAGCATAGAACACTTTTTGACATAAATTGCAGTATATTTTTTTGATCCATCTCCTAGAGTAATGGAAATAAAAGCAAAAAATAACAAATGGGACCTAATTAATCTTAAAGGCTTTGCACAGCAAAGGAAACCATAAGCAAAACAAAAAGATAATTTATGAACTAGGATAAAATATTTGCAAATTATACTATTGACAAGGTATTAATTTCCAAAGTATACAAACAGCTCACACAACTTAATAAAAAAAACAACCCAATCTAAAGAATGAGTGAAGACCTAAACTGACCTTTCTTGAGAAAAGACATACAGAGGGCTAACAAGCACATGAAAAGATTCTCAATATTGCTACTTATTGCTGCTGCTGCTGCTAAGTCACTTCAGTCATGTCCGACTCTGTGAGACCCCATAGGTGGCAGTCCACCAGGCTCCCGCAGCCCACCAGGCTCCCCCATCCCTGGGATTCTCCAGGCAAGAATACTGGAGTGGGTTGCCATTTCCTTCTCCAATGCTTGAAAGTGAAAAGTGAAAGTGAAGTCACTCAGTCATGTCTGACTCTTAGCAACCCCATGAACTGCAGCCTACCAGGCTCCTCCGTCCATGAGATTTTCCAGGCAAGAGTACTGGAGTAGGGTGCCATCGCCTTCTCCGATTGCTAATTATTAGAGAAATGCAATTCTCAACAATGAGGTATTACCTCATGCCAGTCAGAATGAAAGTGAAAGTGAAAGTCACTCAATCATGTCCTCTCTTTGAGACCCCATAGTCTATACGGTTCATGGAATTCTCCAGGCCAGAATACAGGAGTGAGTAGCCTTTCCCTTCTCCAAGGGATCTTCCCAACCCAGGCATTGAACCCAGGCCTTCTGTATTGCAGGAGGATTCTTTACCATTTAAGCCACAAAGAAAGCCTGAGAATACTGGAGTGGTAGCCTATCCCTTCTCCAGCAGATCTTCCTGACCTAGGAATTGAACAGGGGTATCCTGCATTCTAATCAGATTCTTTTACCAACAGAGCTATCAAGGAAGCCCCAAGGAAGTTGGACATGAATGAGCAACTAAGCACACAGCACAGGGTGGACTTAGAGGTTCTCACATTAACTGAAGTAAGTAAATTAGACAGAGACAAATATCGTATGATATCACTTACATGTGTAACCCAAAAAACTGATACAAATGAACTTATTTACAAAACAGAAATAGACCCACAGACATAGAAAACAAATGTATGGTTACCAAAGGGGATAGTGAGGGCCAGCAGGGCAGAAATAAATTAGAGTTTGTGATTAACCTATACACACTGTGTGAATGCTAAGTCAATTCAAGTCGCGTCTGACTCTTTGTGACCCCATGGACTGTAGCCTGCCAGGCTCCTCTGTCCATGGGGATTCTCTAGGCAAGAATACTGGAGTGGTGCCCTCCTCCAGGGAGTCTTCCCAACCCAGGGATTGAACCTGAGTCTCTTATGTCTCCTGCACTGTCAGGCAGATTCTTCACCACTACTGCGGCCTGGGGAGCAACCAGAAACACACTACTCCATATAAAATAGGCAAACAACAAGGACCTGCTGTGGGGAAGATTCCCCTGGAGAATGAAATGACAACCCACTCCAGTATTCTTGCCTGGAGAATCCCACGGACAGAGGAGCTTGGCAGGCTACAGTCCATAAGGTTGCAAGCATCCGACACCACCTAGCAACTAAACCACCAAACCAAGGACCTACTGTATAGCACATGGAACTATACTTAATATCTGTATCTATATACAACTGAATTATTTTGCTGACTGAGTTGTTGAAACTAAAACAACATTGTAAACTAACTCTGTGCTGATTTAAAAAAAAAAAAACAACTGTGACATGAGATGCTACAATCACACACACAAGAAAAAACACCATATGCAAAAAGCAGTATGAAAAGAAATCATAATGCATGATCCTAAAAAGTTCAAGAATTGAAAAATTAATCAATGGTGAAATACCAAAAGGGAGGGGATACATGTATATGCATGGCTGATTGATTTTGCTGTACAGTAGAGACTAATACTTACCAACCTGAGGAGTTCTTCTTTCAGTATCCTATCATTTTGCCTTTTCATACTGTTCATGGGGTTCTCAAGGCNAGAACTTTGCCCTGCTTAGTTAGAACTTAGCCTTTGCCCTGCTTCATTCCGTATTCCAAGGTCAAATTTACCTGTTACTCAGGTGTTTCTTGACTTCCTTCTTTTGCATTCCAGTCCCCTATAATGAAAAGGACATCTTTTTTGGGTGTTAGTTCTAGAAGGTCTTATAGGTCTTCATAGAACCGTTCAGCTTCAGTTTCTTCAACATTAGTGGTTGGGGCATAGATTTGGATTGCCGTGATTTTGAATGGTTTGCCTTGGAAATGAACAGAGGTCATTCTGTTATTTTTGAGATTGTACCCAAGTACTGCATTGTTGACTCTTTTGTTGACTATGATGGTTACTACATTTCTTCTAAGGGATTCTTGCCCACAGTAGTAAATATAATGGTCATCTGAGTTAAATTCACCCATTCCAGCCTTGTCTAACTCAATGAAACTTTGAGCCATGCCATGTAGGGCCACCCAGGACGGACGGGTCATGGTGGAGAGTTCTGACAAAATGTGTCTACTAGAGAAAGGGAATGGCAAACCACTTCAGTATTCCTGCCTGGAGAACCCCATGAACAGTATGAAAGTGCAAAAAGATGAAAGTGATGAAAGTGCACTGAAAGATGAACTCCCCAGGTCGTAAGAGCCCAATGTGCTGCTAGAGATCAGTGGAAAAATAACTCCAGAAAGAATGAAGAGATGGAGCCGAAGCAAAAACAACACACAGTTGTGGATGTGACCAGTGATGCTAGCAAGGTCTGATGCTATAAAAAGCAATATTGCATAGGAACCTGGAATGTTAGGTCCATGAATCAAGGCAAATTGCAAGTGATCAAGCATGAGACGGCAAGAGTGAACATCAAAATTTTAGAAATCAGCGAACTAAAATGAACTGGAATGGGTGAATTTAACTAAGATGGCCATTATATCTTATAATGTGGGCAAGAATCCCTTAGAAGAAATGGAGTAGCCATCATAGTCAACAAAATGCAGTACTTGGGTGCAATCTCAAAAACGACAGCATGATCTCTGTTCGTTTCCAAGGCAAACCATTCAAAATCACAGTAAGCCAAGTCTATGCCCTGACCTTTATAGCTGATCATCCAAATCATGAAGGGCATATGCTTTATTCATTCTAGTTATTTAAATGCTCCTTTCATTGATAAACACCCTCAGGGAAACAGAATAACTTTGACCAAGTATCTGGACATCTTGTCTTCGAGTCAGGTGAACACATAAAACTAGCCAACTTGCAAGTGGAAAATGAGAGAATAAATGCACCCTTGTTTCATTCTTCAGGTGAGATATTGTGAGGCACAATTTACCTGACCTGTTAGGGATCCCCAGCATGGAGACGCCTGTGACCAGCTCAATACCTGCCCCTCCTGGTTGTTCTTCCTCATTGCTTGCTTCTCTAACTTCAGCATTCCATGCTTCTCTCCCCTCTCCCATCACATTCTAAAACAAATTATCTACATTCAGTATCTCAGTATCTGCTTTCCTGGAGGAGGGAAGCAAGCTGATACCCAAAGATCATCAGGACTTTTTTCTTTCCTTCAGCCTTAGTGAGGTATGTCTGACAATAAAAATTATATGTATTTGGATTGTAAGAACAATAATTGTGAGGTGATAGATGTGCCAATTAACTTGATATTGTAATAACTGCACAGTGTATACCTATATCAAATTGTGTTGTCCGTCTCAAAAAATTCTCTCACATGTCCTGTTGGCAAGGCAAAACTACCTTTGATATATGATGCATTTGGGTCTCCCAGATGGTCACTACCCATGCATTTCTTTGGGACCCATTTTCAACCGTCTCCAAAGGAAGCTTTACATACAGCCTGTAACTCCCACAATTAGGTTACATAAACAGAACTTTAAGAAATAAATTGCATAATTCTTCACTACACTGTAAAGTTCTTCAAGGCAGAGGATACATCTGTTTTATTCAAGACTAATCCCTAAACATCAGACATGTTAAATCAAAGACAGTAAAGCTGGTAAAATGATATATAGTACTGAAAATCAGAATTTTCTGACCTTAAAGCCTGAGTTAACTCCAGCCACCTATACTGCTCTTAATATGTCCTATAGGAAACTATTCTTGTTTTGATTCCACCCTTAGGTTTAACTGCTGAACCTAAGATTTCAGATCACAAAAGTAGAATTACTGTGCCAATGAATGTCTATACACAATCTGTTAAAATTAATCAGAAATACATCAATAAAACTGACCCTCAACTGCTAAATGGAAACCAAAAATAACACTCCATGCCCTAAAGTAGTTGAGATTTCATAATGCCATGTTATATTGATTCACACTCAGACCCACAGTCTAAGAAAAAACAACACTAAGTTATCCTATTAACTCTTCAGTGTTATCCTCTATTTTTAGTTGTATCATTGTTCTACCTCAGGCAGGGGTATATTGCTTCTTAGTACACAGAGTGATCAGATTCAGTTACCTCCATCAAATTTCTTTTACTTTAAAAAAAGCCAATCAGAGCGTATTAGCAAGACTTGATAATTAGTAGCACTGCATCAAATTAATGTGACTTAAATTCAAAGACTTAAGGCTTCAAGGAATAGTTAACAAATTTGGTTACATCTTTTGAACAATTGTTTTTAAGTGATGAATCTTAATTATAATTTTACAAATACATCAAGTTTGGAGATTTTATGTTTGGAAAATCTTACTATAAAGACTGTAGAGACTGTAGTCAATACACAGAAAGAGCAAATATATTTCTATGAATAGACAGGATACACTGTAAGAAGATATATTGAGATTATAATTTAATATAAACTTTGATCCATTGTATATATTTTCTCCTATCCTCCTTACTAATGTCCATGGTGTGGAACAACAAAAAGTTTACACTAAACATTTATTAAGGATAAGGATTTTTGAGTCTGACTCTGTGGGTTTGCAAATTGGTTTCCTTGGAGAATTCCATTGACTGTACAGTCCATGGGGTTGCAAAGAGTCAGACAGGACTGGGACAGGACTGAGTGACTTTCACTTTCACTTTCTTTTGTTATTGTCTGGTGGCCATAATCAAGATGCTTGGCCTCTTTGTACCTAAAGTAAACTGAATATTTGTAACATGTTAGCCTCTTAGTCATGTCCAACTCTTTGCTACTCCATGGACTGTAGCGTGCAAGGCTCCTGTGTCCATGGAATTCTCCAGGCAAGTACTGGAGTGAGTAGCCATTCCTTTCAACAGGGAATCTTCCTGATCCAGGGATAGAACCCAGGTCTTCTGCATTGCAGGCAGATTCTTTACTATCTGAGCCACCAGGGAAGTCCTCCAGCTTGCATATTGAAGCTTTAATCCATGGTGTGATGGTATTTGGAGATGGGGACTTAGAAGGAAACTAGGATTAGATGAAGACATGACAGTGCGATCCTAATAATGAGATTGGTAACCTTATAAGAAGAGACACTAGCAGTCTTGCTCTCTTTCTCTCTGCATGCTAAGTCACAGTCATGTCTGACTTTTTGTGATCCCATGGACTGTAGCCTCCCAGGCTCCTCTGTCCATGGAATTCTCCAGGCAAGAATATTGCAGTGGGTTGCCATGGGATCTTCCCAACCTAGGGGTCAAACCGAGGTCCCCTGCATTGCAGGTGAATTCTGTACCACCTGACAGTGTACTTTTATCTTACGGCATTATTGCAAGAATTACATAAAATAATAGTGCTTAATATGAAATAAAAGATACAGTATTTTTTTTAATTAATAGACGAGTTAATTTCTGTCTTTGAAATATGTATCAGTTTTAAAAGGAAAATAGTTTCAGAACTGGGATATTTCAAAAGGTCTTATCTTTCTCTTGCAGAGAAGATGTGATCACTGGCTCATGGTTTTCAAATTCTCAAGGATTTGAGAATGCAGAGGCCTATAACTAAAATCCCCTGAGTTAAGACTTCATATATGTCTTCTAACCAGATTTCTCTATTTACTGTGTTCCAGCAGGTCAAACATGTAATATCAGAAAAAAATATTCCAATAACATTGAGAAGATGCAGTTAAATGGAGCAGACTGAAGATGAATTTTTTCTTGGCATTGTGTAGACTTTCAGATGTGATATTAGAGATGCACCAATCTTGCCCCAAGCGAGAAAATACACAGGGAGTTTATATGGTGTGAATCAACTTATTCTGGAATGTCAAAACTGAAACTCCTGACAAAATGGCAACAGGCACTAAGTTATATTCCAGAGAGGGGATGACACTGAATATACCTTGACAGTCCAGCTGGTAAATGTGAATGTCATTTAGTGGTCTATTTCTCAATGAGTGGCATGCTAACATCTCAATAAAATAAGAATGCAGGTTGGGTGCCAATCATCTCATGCCTTTTCAGTTTCCAAGGGAGCTGTGTCATCTGTAATAGCATGGAAAAAATTGCTCTTATTGCTTTTCTTAATAGACAAAAATATTAGAGCATCTAGTAACACAGCCCAGAATACCATCAACAAAAAATTCTACATGAAAAGTAGAATTGGGGAAATGCTTGATGACTTTCTTCTTAACAAATTGACGTGATAATAATTTTCTTTTTAAACTTATCTTGCTTGGTATATCTGTGGCAGACAGATAGTCCAATTGCTATCATCCACATCCTCCCTTGCGGTCTTTTATCGTGAAAGTTAGAAAATGACATTTACTTACTTCTGTGGCCTCTCTTAAATTGTAAGTACCCATGAACAGATTAAGCTATTAAAATATAAAAAGTCTGTTGGGTAGGGGATAAAAGGAGAGACTCTTTCCAGGAAAAGGGCCTTTTTTCACCAACATCCCCAACATGCCCATTGTGCCTTTAAAATTAGGCACAATGTCAAGAGCTGCAGCAGCCATCTTGTGATCATGAGGCAATGGCCCAGGCCCAATATGACAATGCTAGAAGCTGAACTTCATCAGTAAAGCTAGGAGTGATCCATCTCTAAAATGGTGACTCCCTGTAGTAGGCAAGATTTTCACATCCAAGAACTTCAATTTATGCTCTTGTAACTGTGAACATGTTACTTGACATGTCAAAAGAAACTTTGCAATTAAAATTAGTTAAAATAGGTGTTTAAATAGATTTTAAAATAGGGAGGTTTTTACTGGTGGCTGCAATCTAATCACCTTAGCCCTTAAAAGCAAAGTTAAGTTTCTCTGGCTGGGCTCAGTCAGAGAGATTCAGTAGAAGAGGAAGCCAGAAGGGAGATAAGGCAGACAGATTTGAAGATGGGAAAGACTTGACCTGCCAAGCTTGCTCTGAATCAGGGAATGCAAGTGACCTCTATAAGCTGATAACAATCCCTGGCTGACAGTCAGCAAGAAAAGGGGGACCTCAGTCCTACGGTCATAAAGATCTGAGTTCTGCCAATAACCTGAAAGAATGTTGAAGCTGATCCTTCCTGAGAGTCTCCAGGCCAGGAAGAAGACTGGCCAGTCTCTTGACTTCAGTCTTATAAGAACCAGACAAAGAATCAGATGATCCCACTGAGCTTTTTACCTATAAAACTGTACAACATTTTGCTTGTATTTTTTCAAGCCACTTGATTTGATTGGACAATGTGCATGCTAAGTCATATCTGACTCTTTGCAGCTCCATGCACTGTAGCCTGACAGACTCCTCTGTCCCTGGAATTCTCCAGGCAAGAATACTGCAGTGGGTTGCCATCTTCTCCTCTAGGGAATCTTCCTGACCTGGGGATCTAACTCAGGTCCCCCTGCATTGTAGGTGGATTCTTTACTGTCTGAGCCACCAGGGAAACCCTAAGTTTGTGCAATTTGTTATAGCTGCAATAGAAAACTCACACACTCTCCCAAAACAAAGTTATTCACTAATGTGTTGTAGAAGACAGGCTATTCTAGGTAGTCAAGTAAAAAAAGCACAGACAATAACAACAATACAATAATAACAAATAATGGCATTACTATTCCTTCTTATTACATGTCAAGCTCTGCTCTAGAACAAACGGGACAGAGTAGAGCACTGTTTCTTTGAAGCTTATGTCTTAGGAAAAGGAAATAGATAATAAATATATGCACAAGATAAAACTATTATGTAGGTGAATAAAATTGGGTAATGTGCCACCAATTATTCCTCAAATAATGTAGATTGTAGGGTCAGGAAAAGCCACTTTGAGAAAGGAGTGTCTAAGTGAAATATGAATAAGAAGCAACAAGGTAACAAAACATTGTATGAAGGCTAACAGAGACAATTGCAAGATGGTGTAGGGGACTCCCAGATAAAAACTGTAAAAAATAAATACTATGTAAAAACATAAGCAACAAAGATACATTGTATCACGAGTCATAATTATAGTCATAATTGTGTAATAACTTTAAGTAGAATATAACATATAAGGATGTTGAATTATTATGGTGTACACTTGAAGCTAATATAGTTTTGTAAATCAGTTCAATTCAGTCTCTCAGTTGTGTCCAACTCTTTGTGACCCCACGAATCGCAGCATGCCAGGCTTCCCTGTCCATCACCAACTCCCGGAGTTCACTCAGACTCATGTCCATCGAGTCAGTGATGCCATCCAGCCATCTCATCCTCTGTCGTCCCCTTCTCCTCCTGCCCTCAATCCCTCCCAGGGTCTTTTCCAATGAGTCAACTCTTCGCCTGAGGCGGCCAAAGTACTGGAGCTTTAGCATCAATCCTTTCAAAGAACACCCAGGGCTGATCTCTTTCAGAATGGACTGGTTGGATCTCCTTCCCGTCCAAGTCAAATCAACTATATTTCAATTTTAAAAGAAAAGAAAACAAAACAAAACAAAAAATGGTCTACACATTGTTTCTCTTCCAGGACTGCTTTTGTACAAATGTGTAATGCCAGACAAGCATGATTTTTTTGAATATAAAGATGTTAAATCAATTTTGTTAGATGAGTTAAAATATTATATATCTCCGAATTATACCTTCAATTCTAGACATAATTATGCACTTGTGAGTATGTTGGGTCAAGGCAGGGGATGGGGTGTCAGTAATTTCTGTTCTTTGAGTATTTCTTCTAAGGCATTGAGGGAACAAGATAATTTGGTCCAATTCATGTTGCTCTGCCAATCCCTGGCCCTTGCCCATTTGCCTAGGTACAAGGAACTGCTACTCCGATTGGCTGAAATAACTGACTGAAATAACCAATAGGAGGGGTTAATGCATTATGAAAAGGGAACAGATAAGGCCTTTCCTTGTTCTTCCCTTTCTGAACACTTACACAGCAAATCCTTTTTAAGCTTCTGCCAGAGATTTGGTAACCTAGCCTGGCTGAGTCTGGCTTAAGTCCAGCAGCCGCCACTCTGGGCTTCCAATTCCTTCCCAATGGTTAGATTAATAAATCAGAGCCTGAAGAGACCTTCAAAGATTGAAAGAGCAGAGAATCCTTTTTAGTTTCTTTTTAGACCTAAGTCTGGTCTCTAATTCAGCTTTATCAGAGTGGCTTTATACCTGAAGAGAGCTGAGGAGGGTGATGATGATATATGCAAAATGTGGTGGCACAGCTACTCTGAGGAACAACTTATTCTTTGTTTGGGTTGGCCATTTAAGTCATGAAACTCACCACTTTATGTCCTTTAGGGTTTTCTGCTGAGAAAGCTTTTTACATGAAAACAAAAGCCAAATCCCTGACATCCTTTGATGTTTTTGTAAACACAAGCATGTGCTTATGATGACTTTCAGAGTTGCCGCGTCCACCACGTTCAGTTACTGTGCATAGAATCAGGCTAAATATTCTCATCTGACACTCCTAATTATTTCCATGTTTGTCTCCAGTATATTTTTTTATAGACCTATATTTCTTATTCCTAGCATCTGCATCATGTTTCTATTTTCCTGTCCAAAGTATAAAACAATGACATACCTGCTTGCTTGCACATATCTTGTTTTATATCTGTAAACATACTTTCTAGCAATTACAATTGGTAACAAAGCTCAAAATTAACTGTATCCTTCAGTCAGAACCATCATAGCTCACTCAAAATATTTATTCAGCAGCAAACAATTTTTGTGTGCAAAAGGCAAGAGAAAGCTATCAAAGTATGAAGAATGAACACTTGTTTTATTTTGAAATCAGTTGGCAGAAAATCAATGACCGATGATATAAGAACTTCATCCCCACCCCCAGGGACCTCCATGTTATTGGAGTGGATTCACAGTACACACACACATACACATTTTCTCAAACAACAAATGCTAATGTTATAATGACTAATCTTTTAAATGATTTCAAGCTTTCAGCATTTGACTACATGGGTCATAGCATTTCTCAAATGTGAACCCTGGATCAGCAGCATCAGCCTCTCTTGGGCACTGAGATACTCAAAACCTCACATCTCACTTCTGATCTATCATATTAGAAACTCAGAAACTCTGTACGTGGGGTCCAGCATCTGTGTTTGCACAAGCCACCAAGTGTATTCTGACGCAAGCTGAAGTTTAAGATCCATGGATTTATAAAAGAAGTTAAAGAAGAATTCTTTTGGTCGGTTCAGTCAATGCTAATTACAGCATTTATTCTAATGACATAATTATGGAATATGGAAGTGTCCAAAGATTTAGCCCACAGGTTGTTCATCACAGAACTGTTTATAATTGTGATAAGTTTTGAATGATGAATGTTCCATATGAAGAACAATTACATGGGGAATATTAATGATCAGTCATTTTTTAAAAGGAAATTTTAAGCAGCGTGCCCAGAAATATCCAAATGGTCTCAAAATTATTCTGATAACTACATATAAATGTCAAAACTGCTCATCAAAATAAACAAAATATCTAGAAAGCTTATTTATCTGTGGGATCACGACTGTTCATAATTTTCATCTTTATATGGGTTTTTGTCAGTTTCTATTACAAATATGTGTGTGCACATACATACATAGGCACATGCCTACATATATACACATATGTACACACACATATACACATTTACATGTGTTCTCAATTGCAAGAGGTTTGGCAAACTCCTGTTTATCATTCTCTATAGCTTTGTTGTCTGAACTTATAGCATCAGTTGCACTTTTCCTGGTTCTAACGCTGTGAAAAATATTTTTCACTTAATATGAATGTAAAATTCAAGTTTACTACTCATTTATCTATTACATGTGCCATTTATTTTGTACTGACAATACATCTACTAGAGAATGATATTGGTAATATAGTTACAATTGAGACCATATAGAACATGAGAATTCTGTTGCGATTATTCCTTACAGGATCTCAACATGTGCTTTTATTTTAAAACATGTGTACCTGAGGAAGACCCTGCCACACAGAACACATGCCTGAGTTTGATGATTTATTTTGTCTGGGAAGTCAATGTTTTTGTTAAGATGATGTCTTTGGTTTTCTTTTCATTTAGGCACTCTGCAGGGAGAAAAAAAAAAAAAAAAAAAACAGAGTTGGCAGAGTCCAATAAAGTGTACTGGGTCATGAAGGATTCTCTTTACAGAAAGTAATTTATTTATCATATTTTCAGATCTTTCCAACTATCAGTTCTTCTTTTTGTTTAATAGAGGGATTCTTTTAAGATGTGGAATGCCTGCTTGAATGCCAGTTCTATTTTATGAGAAACCGCAGTACAGGATTTTCTCTTTTCCTGTCCTTGAATGCATTTTAAGACTTGCAAGACTGATTCCTAGATGTAACATCAAACGATTGGATGTCTTCAAGGTTCTTCACAAGCAACAAGTTTTGTTCTTAGGTGCCAGATAGATAGTTCTGTGCTTCTTTTGCAACAAATAAAAGCAAGCCACTCTTTCCAAAACATCAAATAAAAATGGAAAGAAATAACTGCTTTCAAAATAAAGAAAATAGTTAAATTCAGGGGAATTATTTGAAGTTTTTCATCTCTACCCCTAACCATCAGACATTCACATTCTCCAGGATATTTTTCTTTACTGGTCCTTGTTATAAGGACAGACTCTAAATGTTCTTTACATATCTGAATTACTTGATAAATCACATACATGATGATTGGAAAGCCAACAATTTGATTATGATATTTTGGTTTAATTTGAGAATGAGACCACATTCCTCTTTTTCAAATAGAAACAGTTAAAATAAATAGTTTTGAAATGGAAGAAAAATTCTGTTTATCATAATCATTTATTAATCACCAACATAGTAAGAGGATTACAACTGCCATTGTAGTTGTCCATTCTCTATGTCTTTGTTCTATTCCTTCCCTGCAAATAGGTATAATGTATAGTAGATTTAGTATTACTTTTTAAAAAAAAAAGTCTTTAAATCTTCTTCAATTGAGGTTAATTGCTTTGCAATGTTGTATTGGTTTCTGCCATACAACAGTGTGAATCAGCCATATGTATACATATGCCCCCCCACCTCTTGGACCTTCCTCCGAAGGAAAGCTATCACCAACCTAGACAGCATATTAAATAGCAGAGACATTATTTTGTCAACAAAGGTCCGTCTAGTCAAGGCTATGGTTTTTCCAGTGGTCATGTATGGATATGAGAGTTGGACTATAAAGAAAGCTGAGGACCGAAGAATTGATACTTTTGAACTGTGGTGTTGGAGAAGACTCTTCAGAGTCCTAGACTGCAAGGAGATCCAACTAGTCCATCCTAAAGGAGATCAGTCCTGGGTGTTCATTGGAAGGACTGATGTTGTAGCTGAAACTCCAATATTTTGGCCACCTGATGCTAAGAGCTGACTCAATTGAAAAGACCCTGATGCTGGGAAAGATTGAGGGCAGGAGGAAAAGGGGATGACAGAGAATGAGATGGTCAGATGGCATCACTGATACAATGGCCATGGGTTTGGATGGACTCCTGCAGTTGGTGCCTGCTGCAGTTCATGGGGTCGCAAAGAGTCGGACACGACTGAGCGAATGAACTGAACTCAACTGAACTCCTTCTCCTACTGTGTCCACAAGTATGTTCTCTCTCTTTGTTCTATTCCTGCCCTTCAAATAGGTTCATCAGTACCCTTTTAGAAAAAAAATTATAATTGAGGGAAACCCTCCTTCCCTGGATCTCCCTGGTGGCTCAGATGGTAAAGCGTCTGCCTGCCGTGCAGGAGACCGGGGTTCGATCGCTGAGTTGGGAAGATCCACTGGAGAAGGAAATGGCAACCCACTCCAGTAATCCTTCCTGGAAAATTCCATGGACTGAGGAGCCTGGTGGGCTACAGTCCATGGGGTCGCAAAGAGTCAGACATGACTGAGCGACTTCACTGTCACTCCTTCCCTTACACAATACATATCTGACATATGAATATAAGGGGCTTCCCAGGTGGTGCCAGTGCAACCACTGCCAATACAGGAGATGTAAGAGCTGTGGGTTCCACCCCTGGATCAGGAAGATCCCCTGGAGGAGGGCATGGCACCCACTCCAGTATGCTTGCCTGGAGAATCTCATGGACAGAGGAGCCTGCTGAACTACAGTCCATAGGGTTTCAAAGAGTCGGACACAACGGAAGCGACTTAGCACAAAGGCATGCATATGAATATGGAATGGAGAAAATGCTCAGGTAACCAACTGCTCCAGTCTGCCTGGGTACGAGGAATTTCCTGGGAAGCGGACTTTCAATGCTGAAATCTGGACAGTCTCGGGGAGGTGGGCACCCAGTGGTCACACTTCTGGAGATGGAAATGGGTGTTGGGGTTAGGACGAGTTTCTCTCCTTAGGAATATGGCCATCCTAGAACTAAAAGATTACACAAAACAACAAGTCATGAATGCTGGCCAGAAATACCAAGGAGTATATAGAATTAGCAAATATGAGGAGCAGAAGGGCAGGATCTGAGGTTCTTGTTGACGAGTGTTAGGAGTTCAAGCAAGATGCAACAAACATTATGAGAGCCTGAAACTCCACCCATCTTGGTATTTTTTTTTTCATTTTTGTTCTTATTGTTGAGTGGCAGGTTCTTCTCAAAAGACTGCAGGTAATGAAGTGTTTTTTAAAAAATTTATAATATAAAGAATATGAGTCTTTTTTTCCATTCCTTAACTTTGATGTCTTAAATCTCCCTAAACCTGAAAACATACTTTTTACCTTCTGTCACATGCTGATAAGTAGGATTTCAAGGGGAAAAATAGTCACACATTCCAATTATTATAATATCTAAGGGAGCACTTTAACCTATTTTCAAAGTTTTACCTGCTGCAAATATGAGAGTGATTTTAATTCTCCTCTTTATTATAGTCTAGTGTTCATATACTAATCCTTATTATATTGCCATGAAATTACAGAAAAGAATATCATAACAATTTTGTGTTTATTCTAAATATGCTAGATAAGCCGTTAGCATTAATGTGGCTGAGATTTTATTATTTTTCTTCCCAGAAAGAATGGAAATGAGTTTACTTAATATGAGATGATGGTTTCATATAACTGTTAGGATTAGGCAATGTTGAAAATAAGAAATCTTGACAGAAAAAAAATTGCTAAATTTTTATTCAGCTGAAATATGTAGACTTCAATAATAAGGCTGGAGCAGCTGGTCTGATCTAGTCTTTTGTGGCAATTAATTAAAAGAATGCCTCATTCTGTAACCATCCTTGCCAGACCCCACTCGAGTTTATAATGTGCCACAGTCTCTGACTGTTCCTTCTGGAACTCATGCACAGCCTTCCCATAATTAAACTGGTTTAGCCTTTTCAGAGGTGAATTCTAAAACACATTGTATGTAATTTGACTACAAATATCTACTTATAGAGCCACTCAAATATACAATGAGGAACAATGTATACTAACAAACACATCTCAAAAAATAACTTTTCTGGGTTCCTCTAACTACATGGCATATGGGAAAAGGCAAAACTATGGAGACAGTAACAGATCTGGGATTTTTTTGGGGGGTGGTGGGTTGGAGGAAGGGGAGAAATGAATGGGAATGGTACAGAGGATTTTTAGGATGCCAAATCTATTTTATATGATATCAAGATGGTAGATACCTGGCAAAATACATTTGTTAAAACCCACAGAACTGTGGAACATAGAGTGGACTTTAGTGAAAATTATGGGATTTCACTGATAATGATCTGCCAATAATGACTGATTAATAGTGACAGAGGCATCAGTGAATTTGTTGGTCAGTCACGAAGTTGTGTCTGGCTCTTTGCGATTTCATGGACTGCAGCATGTCAGGCTTCCCTGTCCTTCCCTCTCCCAGGGTTTGTTCAGGTTCATGTCCTTTGAGTCGGTGATGCTATCTAACCATCTCATCCCCTGCATTCATGATAGATGTCAATAACAGTGGAAACTGTGGGAGAGGGGGGTATACATGTATTTGCTCAATTATTCTGTGGCTCTAAAACTGTGATATTCAATCTTTCTTCTTCTTTCTTTTTTTAAGTTGTACCTCATGTTATGTGGGATCTCAGTACCCTGATCAGGGATCTCTTCGTACTCCAACCAGGGCTTGAACCTATGCCCCCTGCATCGGAAGCTCAGAGTATTAATTATTGGACCATCAGGAAAGTTTCAAAATTCAATCTTTTAATGAGCATTATATGCTTAAAAAAAAAAAAAGGAGCTTTGAAATCAGAAACATTCAAGCTTGAATCCTTATTCCACCCTTTAGCTGTGGGACTTTAGACGGTTCTCTGATTCTTCTAGAAAACAGGGATAACAATGCTTCTCTTATATATCATGATATAATGTCCCTTCAAATTAAAATGTGTGTGTAAAGAAGTATAACAGAACTTCCTGAAGTGATAAAAACAATCTTGCCATGCTAGCTGTTAGTCTTTTTGAGCTTTGAGACACCTGCATTTGACAGTGTTGGTGGGGCTGGTGATGGCAGAATAGAGAAAGGTCGGGTATTAAGCATCTCATATTTCAAGCTGAAACTGGAGAAGGTCTTTACTATAAAACATTTTAAGTTGAATACAGCCCTTTGGGAAAATATTCAGGAAGACAAATTTCTTTTTCTCTTTTAATCCAATTCAAGTCATAATTTTCCTTCTTCATTCTAGATAGACATAGATAGGCGTGGCTCCTCTTTTCTCTGCAGTTACTGGCTTTTAGGCGCTTAGGTATACGTATTCTTGGGCTTCCTTGATGGCTCAGTGGTAAAGAATCTGCCTGCCAATGAAGGAGATACAAGATTCACCCCTGGGTCAGGAGGATTCCCCTGGTGGAGGGCATGGCAACCCACTTCAGTATTCTTTCCTGGGAAATCCCATGGACCGAGGGGCCTGGCAGGCTATAACCCATGGGGTGCAAAACAATCAAACATGACTTAGCGACTAAACAGCAGCAGCAGAAATATTCTTATGGGTGTGCATTTTCATTTTTGCGGGCTAAAATCCAAAGAGTTGGAGTGCTGGCTCGTAGGGTGGATGTGTGCTCACCTAAATGAGAAACTTCCGATCTATTTGAAGAAAAGAGAGCTAACATTTTCTGAGTACTAAGGGCCAGACACTAGGTCATGTGCTTCACGTTGATTATCTTATCTAATCCTTTAACACCTTGAGCTAGACTCTGTTTTTATCCTTGATTTACAGAAGTGTAAATTGAAGTTTAAAGAGCTTAAGAAGTTTGCCCCCAAATAACACTGTAAGTGTTGCTATAGGCTCCTAAGTATTTGTAGAGGGAACCAGCTCTCCTGCATAGACATTAGCATGAACAAGGGTTAAAAAAAAAAAAAAAAAAAAAAAAAAGAACCTAGTCCTTGCCCCAGATGTTCTCATGAAGCTCAAGAGTTTTAATTAGGACCAATGGGAAAGCCCCCCCAAGTTGTTCTCAGGAAAATAACTGCATGGGTCAGAGGAAGATTTATTTGTATGTATCTTGAGAAACGTTTCCATTTCTTCCAAGTTCCCCTTGACTAGTGACACAAAAGCCGAAGGAAGTGGATGCTTCAGGACTATTTTAATCCAGAGCCAGTGTAGCCAGGTTGTCAGTCTCTTCCCTGCCAGTCTGCACAGCCCAGCACCCATAGCCACCACCCTACAATTAACCTATCTGAATTAGGCTTCCCATTATTATCTAAGGAAGCCGGCAGTACCCTTTGGGTATTCTCCATCAGGAGCTGGGTTAAGCATTCATTTACATGTAAATGGTCTCCTTTTCTCCTTCTTCTCAGCCTGCTAATGAAATATTCTGCACTGCTGTGCAAACCATGTTACCTACACATTTTGAACAGGAAAATGCTTGAGATGAAATGGAAAAATTAAAGCAAAATTACACATTAAAAAAATAGCCCTTGGAGATAGCCATTTACCTTTTTCACTCCATTTGTTCCATTATTCAATGGCTGTGTGAGTGTCTACCAAGCATGGGAGGCTGGGTTTGGAGCTGGAGAAATACCACTGATGTTTAGGAACAGGGGATCTCAGAAAGTTCACTGGATTTAAAGGAGTCAATCAGTAAAGTCATACTTACGCTAAGAATTTTTAAAATTCTTTTTGAATTTTCAATTGTGCTGAGTACAGGGAAATACAAACACAGGAGACTCCAAGGGCACTGATAGGGGAATCTAACCTAGGCAGAAGGCAAGAGACTTCTCTGAGGAAACTACAAGACAAAAAACTGCTTAAAGCTGCCAGAATATGACCGCTAACTGATACTGGTTATTATCAAATGCTCACTGTGTACCATGCACAGCTCTAAACACATTACACATACTATCTCTACAGATTTACAAGGTTGGTGGTGTTATTATCCCATTTTACAGATGGGATGAAGAACCAGTGTTGAAAGCCAGGCTGCCTGACTGTGGAGTGTTCACACTGGAACACTTTAAACACTCTGTCTGCTGTTCCTTTTGCTTTCTTAGGGGATTCCCAGGCAGTGCTAATGGTGGACAATCTGCCTGTCGATGCAGGAGATGCAAGAAGCTCAGGTTCCATCCCTAGATTGGGAAGATCCCCTGGAGTAGGAAATGACAGCCCACTCCAGTATTCTTGCCTGGAGAATCCCATGGATGGAGGAGCCTGGTGGGCTACAGTCCATGGGGCCTCAAAGAGTTGGACACAACTGAGTGATTGAGTACACACACGCATACGCACTTGCTTTCTTAATATTACTTCCTACTGAAAAGCATATTTTTCCTTTTCTAAGTTGGCCTAATTACTATTTTATTAAAACATTTAATTTTTCCTTGATCCAGACCTATGTTAAACTATGTCCTATGTGTACAGATTGTTACTTTATTAATAAGCAAATGTGACTTTAAGGGGAAAAAGTCTGTCATTAATAAGCACCAGGAACAGTAGGAAAGGTTTTCTCCCAGTATCTGCTTGTATATCTTTTACCATCCCTGTTCCACAGGTGAGAGAGCGGGGTAGAGATAAGTTTAGTGGCTTGGCTGCTGCCACCTGGGTAGAGAGCCTGGGAGAGCTGGGAACAGAGGCCCGATTTGCCCATGTTGCTACAAACCCTGAGCTGCCTCTCTGATTTTATTATTAGTGTTTGAACTGATCTCTAAAATAAAGCTGTGGAAAGCCTCAAAAAAAAAAAAAAAAAAAAGACTCACAAAACCAAAAAGCTATGCAGATTCTAGAAAGGACTTCCCAGGTGGCACTAGTGGTAAAGAACCCACCTGCCAACGAAAGAGAAGCAAGAAACATGGGTTCCATTCCTGAGTTGGGAAGATCCCCTGGAGAAGGAAATGGCAACCCACTCCAGTATTCTTGCCTGGAAAATCCCATGGATGGAGGAGCCTGGTGGGCTACAGTCCACCCAGTCACAAAGAGACATGACTGAGAGACTAAACACCAAATACTGGAAGACACCTGTATTTTTACTTTTGGGGTATTCCCAACAATCCCTACAACAACCTCATGTTTGCATTATAAAATAAATAAATTCTGACTAAATAAATGAAATGGTCCAAGAAATCCTAGTTTTTTTGCTTTGATCATCGATTTACTGATCAATATTCTGAGGATTATTAGATTTTTCTGCTATTTTGATATTGAGAATGAGTTGTCCTGAGTGTCTGAAACATATTTAGTTGTCTTGGTTGAATACTTTGCTTTGTAAATTTATATAATTACTTTCATATCCAGTTTAGTTTCCTGAGAATTTGGATGGTATGAGATTTCCAGAGACTTGATATGAAAGTCACTAGTGAAAGTGAAGTCGCTCTAGTCGTGTCCGACTCTTTGCGACACCATGGACTGCAGCCTCCCAGACTCCTCCGTCCACGGGATTTTCCAGGCAAGAGTACTGGAGTGGGTTGTCATTTCCTTCTCCAGGGGATCTTCCTGACTCAGGGACTGAACCCGGGTCTCCCGCATTGCAGGTGGACGCTTTACCCTCTAAGCCACCAGGGAAGCCCATGAAAGTCACTAGGCGCCTTAATTTTTTTTTTTCTTGACATATTCTAAAACCACTTTTTATTTTTCCTCACTCCTTAATGTTTCTCTCTCCCAGACCTGACTCACATTTTCCTACTCATTCCTTTCTGAGCTTACCTTCCCATCTTCGTGAATTGTAAGGTAACACTGTATACACAACAGTTCTATTTCAAACTCAGAGCCACTGTCCATACAAATACACTCGCACCTGTCAGACCACACACCCTGATGCACAAAACAGATCTCTAGCAGCTCACTCTGACATCTCTCTAAAAGCACTCGGCTTTCACAGCCAGTCTCTAGGGAAGTTAAAAAAAAAAAAATGCAACTAGCATGGCTGGTGTTCTAGCAGTCTGACTTCAGCTCCTCACACGACCTGCCTGTTCTGCCACAAGGTGTAATTTCAGCTCCAAGAAAGTGTTCCCTTTTGCTTGGCCTCACAGCAGATCACCATCTAATGTAGCCCAGAGACCTTGCATTAGGTTTCATTACAGGACGTTACAGTTTCCGTTGCATTGCAGTGTTCTTCACAGAGGCTTTTCACCGATTTTAGTTCGAGAAATTAAGTGATCTCAAGTGCAGCCGTGGCAGCACCCGTTACGATGTCAGATTTTAAAGCCGAATAAAACTGAAAAACTTATGTTTGGCATCCCGAGCATGCCAAAAGGTCCAAAGACAGTTTATTAAGACAATAACATGGATAATAATAATATTAAATGAGAGCAAAACCTATATGTTTTGAAAAAAATCCATTGCTGCAGCCATCCCTTCAACAATTTTTTTTTTCTTTTATGTACCTGATAAATTCCAGGCCCTGCTAGCAAAGGGAAATAAGTTTGTTTGTGTACTTCTTAACCATTCTGTACATAATAATGAAGGGAGATTTGGAGCTCTTTGGCTAAGCTGAATATCAGGAATGTATATATTCTACATGGTGGTGGTGGTTTAGTCGCTAAGTCATGTCCAACTCTTGAAATTCCATGGACTGTAGTCTGTCAGGCTCTTCTGTCCACAGGATTTCCCAGGCAAGAATCCTGGAGTGGGTTGCCATTTTCTTCTCTAATTCTTCTACATGAAGGAAGGTAAATGTTTATGTGTCAGGACTGGTACATATGTAACTCTGATAGAATTTTAGTAACTGTATCCTTTGGCAAATTCAGTTCTTTCTTGTGCCTTCCTTAGGAGAAGTCTCAGAGTTTTTTATGTCCAAAGACCACCATCTATTCAGTTCCATAAGTGGTGCTGATTTACAGAAAATGTAGTCCATTTTTCCTAAGCAAATAGAGAAGTAATAGCATATGCCATTAATCAAACAAAACCATACAAACAGTTCATTTCAGCCTCTCTTTCATTTCCCCTTCTTAGCAGCTAGCCTTTGGACTCGCATTCATGCTTTCTGTCACCACTTCTCTCTGTCTCTTTCTGTTAATCTGTGTCTTTCTGTCTGTTGACCTAAAATAAATAGACTGCCAATTATTTCTCCAATAAAAAGGAAAAAAAAAAGGAAAGGAAAGAAAGAAAAAAGGGATGGCAGGGTGAATTAATCAGGGTTAGTAAAGAACTGGAGTCCAGAGTCTGCAGCCACAGCGAGCCACTGACAAGTGGAGAAGAGGAACTCTTCAATAGAGTGGGAAAGGAAGACGGGTGGGCTGTAGTAAGCAAAGTGACCGTGGCTTTTCACTGGCTGATTGTTGTAAGGAAAGGAGTTTTCATTCCCTGTTGAGCTGTTGTCTTTGAAGGATGTGAAAGCTCCCACTTCTGGTCTCCTAAATTGATTTAACTGAGGTTTCCAAAGACCCTGATGCTGAGAAAGATTGAGGGCAAGAGGAGAAGGGGGCAACAGAGAATGAGATGGTTGGATAGCATCGCTGACTCAATGGACTTGACTTTGAGCAAACTCAAGGAGATAGTGAAAGACAGGGAAGCCTGGCCTGCTGCAGTTCATGAGGTCACAAGAAGTTGGACATGACTTAATGGCTGAACAACGATAACAAGAAGAACCTCTTTGTCTCTCTCTGTGTCTGTCCATCTCTCTCTCTTGCTTTCTACTGCCTCTACCCACACCCTCTCCATTCTCCTTTTCTTCCTGCCTTGTTTTCTCCCAGCGCATCCCTCCTTTCTTGAGATCTGCCACTGGGTCATGGAAAGCCTCTTTTCTGTATAAAGTAGTGTGTTCCTTATTCTGATCCTCTGCTTGCCTTCTACGGTCTCACACAATCTTGCCACTGAGCACAACAAAACATCTTTCTTACACTCCTAGATCTTCAGAAAGCAGGGAAGGAATTCTCCTGATAATGGAAATTGTTGTTGTTGTTTTTCCTAATTACTTTTTGTCATAGCTCCTTTCACTAAAAAAAAATAAAATTATATTGGTAAATCCACAGAATCCTAGGAGGAATTTTTTAAAAAGATGGTTACATAATTTTAAACTCTTAGTTTGACTCAGTGGTAAAGAATCTGCCTGCCAATGCAGAAGCCGCAGGAGATGTGGGTTCAATTCCTGAGTCGGGAAGTTTTCTTGGAGGAGGAAATGGCTTCCTACTCTTGTGTTCTTGCCTGGGAAATCCTATGGACAGAGGAGCCTGGTGGGGTATAATATAGTCCATGGCATCGCAGAATTGGACATGACTTAGCAACTAAAGGAAGCGAAAGTGAAATAGTAAGCTGCAAACCTATGGATTCATTTATGCACGTTTAGTTATTGATGGGAAACACTTCACATTTGGGAAAAATGATGGTGAGTCTACAAAAGATTCTGCATTGTCATGATTTAGTGTCTGCAGTCAAGAATGTGGATAGATTTTCCTACAAGACTTTCCTGATAAATGGAAAGTTGATGCTTTTGCTAATAAAGCATCAACCCAGGAAGTAAGCACTGATTGAAAAAAGACATTTCTGTGAACCCTAACATTTGAAAATAACCTGTTTTCCATTTACTTCCAAAGTAACAGCCCAAACTTTCCTTTGCTCTAAAGTAATCCTCACAAGGAGATCCAACCAGTCCATCCTAAAGGAGACCAGTCCTTGGTGTTCATTGGAAGGACTAACGCTGAGGCTGAAACTCCAATACTTTGGCCAGCTCGTGCAAAGAGTTGACTCATTGGAAAAGACCCTGATGCTGGGAGGGATTGGGGGCAGGAGGAGAAGGGGACGACAGAGGATGAGATGGTTGGATGGCATCATCAACTTGATGCACATGAGTTTGGATAAATTCCAGAAGTTGGTGATGGACAGAGAGGCCTGGCATGCTGCAATTCATGGGATCACAAAGAGTTGGAAACGACTGAGCAACTGAATTGAACTGAACTGAATCCTCACAACTTTAGAAATACCATAACCATAACAAAAACCATAACACACTCAGCTGCTAAGTTAATTTGTACTACATTGAACATGCTGTAATCTAATACAACAGAGATATTTTTATTTCCCTAAAGACACACATTTCTCATTGCCTAAGACATTTTTTGAGATCTAACAAACTTCTGGCATGGATAGAAACAAGATGGCTTCACTGTACTGTAAAGGAAAAAAAAAAAAAAAAAAAAAAACCTGTAACTAACTCTAAACCAAGCTGTGTGGATTTTTTTTTTTTTTTTCACAGCTGGAATACTAGTTTTTATTACAGCTCAACTGGCATGGCAAATTAAAATTCATCTCTGTTTGCTAAACTGCTACTTAAAATGGCTTCTACCAACTGTTACTGTTGAATATTATGTTGTCATTTATGCATTTAGTGGGAATGGCTCAATAGCATGAATATTTTAAAACAAGTACATAGGAAGTACTTTTCCCCCCATTGGTTTTCAATAGTTTACTATCTGAATTATGTTTTGAGTTCTTGGTCAAACTCAGCTAAATTTTCACTGGTGATAAGACAGCTGTCGACTGAATTAATTAAATAGTCTTTATAGGTACATTATAGCTGCAGTTCCTGATTATAGCCAAACAACTCTATTTTATTACTTCTCTGTTACATTACTCTGCAGATTTGTCACTTATGAAAACCAAGGGATTTTCAGTGACAATTCAACCTTCCTCACACAATACGTGACACATTGTTAACAACAGCAATGACAAAAGATCCTTCCCTTTGTTTCTGTGCATTTTACATTTATTTTCATTGAGCACAAAAGTCTGCAGACTATCTTGAGTGAATTACATATCTGGCATTTGTTCACTATGCTAAGATTGCAAGTGTTTATGAGCACTTTTATTTTTGGTATTAATGAAATAAAACAAAGAAAAGCACTCAGTGTCATGATGGATCTGCATACAAAATCAGCATGTTATTTCCCCCCTTAATACTCATAATCTTAATTACCTCCTTGGGGAAACCTTTACTGACATTCCAGACAGAATAAACCATATTCTTGTCTGAGTTATACTCTATATTTCCTGAATCATTCTGCTCTTTTTCTTACTAGAATGTTTTTAAAACTCTTTGTTTACATGTCTATCACAGAGGTAAGATCATGGGATATATCCTGCACTTCATTAAACATGGGAATGCCCAACCCAGTCTCCCTTACTCGAAACTCCCTATCATTACTGAAATATTGAAATAGAATTTTTATGACTTGTTTGAATAATAAGGAAAATATGTAAAAGTAAGTAAAAATTCAGCTGAGTTATTTTATCTAAAATTCAAAATAAAAATGTAGTTACAATTAACCATTATTTTTTGCAGGATTATCAAAATTACCATTCATCTACTATTTTCTAGGACACAGAGATTCTCCTTCATTATGCAGATTGTTTCTTAAAGGATCAGATTCTTACAAGCATTTAACACCAAGAGGGGTACAATGCACATCTAATTTATAACCAATTTGTTTTCCAGTATACACAAAAAGAGATGACAAGAAAGAGAAGAAACCTCTGTGATGGTTTTAGAGCCACCAGTAAGAAAAATGTTAACCTTTTCTTCCTTTAATATCTTGCTAGAACAACATCTTTACCTGGCATTTATCTTCTTAGCTATCTTAATCATATTGTACACTGTGAATGCCAAGAGAAATGTGCATCGGTCGTCCTTAGTAAAATGTCATGTATCTGACAACCCAGCTTGTTACTTACTACTCAGGCCTTGAATAAGTTGATGTATTCTGTTTGTCATAGTGCTTAATGTTAGGGAAACTGAGGGACAGAAAATTTATATGACAAAAAAGTTCACGAGAAAATAGCTGCAACAAAACACTTTGGATAAGCCAGAATCTGTGATATTTGATAGATCTAAGAACTGAGCTTTAAGCTAACTTGCTAAATAATTCTTATCATCTTTATATATTCTTTATACAATAGTATTTATAAAGAATGCTTATTTATTTTAAGTAGAACAAGTATGGTTAGCCCTAAATGTTATTTCACAAAAAAAAAATGTAACATATATTCCTTACACCTTGGACAAATGAAGTTTGGGCATTAACATCTTGCTACTAGTAAATACTAGTAGGCAAATATTTTCCCATCCATCATATTTCATCAAGTAAAAAAAAAAAAAAAAGTGGTGGTTTTACTGCTTACCAGCTGGGAAAACTGGGAGACACTGTGGCTAACCTGGAGGGTTTTGTTTTGTGTTTTTTTCTTTTTCTGTTTTTAGAATTGAAATAAAGCATTCTTCAGGAGTTGGTTGCAACTTTGTAACTTTATAAGTCAGATAATCATGTCATATTGGGAAGTTAAAAATAAAGGACATTCTGTACTTGGGACAAAAGGAAAATTGTTGCTTTATTAAGGAATATAATAAGTGTAGTTTGAAGCCTAGGTAGGATTTTTATATGATTATCTTTAGGGTATATTAGATAACCATCTTCAGGTCTGTCCTTTGAAGTATCATCTGTATTCTCAGTATGAATTTCTAACAAGATCTTCACATTATTTTTTATGCTATTGAAAGAAATTGCATGTCTACATAGAGAAGACAGTGACACATATACACAGAAATCTTTTCCATGAAAATCATCAAGAATGATTCCATAGTGGCATGATTCTAGAATGAACATGCCACAGTGGTTGGGTGAAGGATCACGGGCATTAAGCATTGTGTAGTGTCAGAATATTTCATCTCAAAATATGACATTTTGGCTTAAGCATTATTTTGAGCTGAAGGCAGTTTAGAAGAAGGTTCAAGAAAAATGTCTCTGCCTTCCCCCTATTTGCCTAAAGTCAGGAGAGAAATTTAAAAAGGTGTGTCCCTCTCCACTGTACCAGGAAGGACAAAAGTTAATCATTCAAGACCACTTTAGACCTTCATCAGCTGGGAGATGGCACCAAAGCCATCCACCTAATAAATTTCACAAATGAGTCTTTCTCTATCATTAGTTTCCGTGAATTTTCCTAACAATTTGCAGCCCAAGAAACTTAAAATCCTTCTCCTCTGCCTTGTCACTTCTTTTAAAATATATCGTGCTTTTGCTAAGATACTACATAAACCCAAGTTCTAGACAACTCTTTGTGTTACTCATCCATGAGTGCTCCCATGTGTAAGGAAGATACATGTGCTAATAAACTATTTGTTTTTCTCCTGTGAATCTGCCTTTTGTCAATCCAATTTACAAGGCCTCAGCCAGAGAATCTAGAAGGCTAGTAGGGAAAAAAACTTCTTTTCCAGCATCCACTTGATTAGGAGTATAAATAATTTCGCTTAAAAGTTGTAATGTCTTATCCCAGTTTAAGTTCTTTTATAACGTCTACATCCCTTCTGATATTTTACTGATGCTTCCCAAGTCATATCATTACTGTCCCATCCACTCATTTAGTTAAAAGTATTTATCAAATCTCTCTGTTGTGATAGTGTTGGTTTGGCCAACCCGAGACTTTCCCTAATGGAACTTGGAGCGGTGAAGATGGGGTTACTGATACAAAGTAATGTACATTTGTAAATTATGGTGTGAATTTGAAAAAAGAGAAGTCTCATAATAGTAAAGAATAGATGTGGCCCTGTGAGAATGAATAAGGGGAGGAGCAGGCCAAATTTAGTTGACCTAAGGAAGTAAAATGAAAACTGAGTTTTGTGCTTTATGTTCTGTTCAATATGTATGTTCTGGACAACATAGCTACCTGTGGCTACTGTGCACTTAAATATAGCCTGGGTGATGGAAGAACTGGATTTTTTAATTTATTCAAGTATAATTAATTTAAAAAGCCAGATGCAGATAGTACTTCTAGATATACTAAATGACTCCACTGCCCCATACATATGGTGCACCCCTGTTTCTAGGGTTGCATACACAGTTGCCTTTTTCCTAAATATAAATTTGTGTGATTACATTTATATAAATATAAAATTGTGTGGTTTTCATCAGCCCAGGAAATATCTGAAGAAGGAAAAAAGAAAAACACCAATACAGTATACTAACGCATATATACGGAATTTAGAAAAACGATAACCCTGCATGTGAGACAGCAAAAGAGAGACAGATGTATAGAACAGTCTTTTGGATTCTGTGGGAGAGGGAGAGGGTGGGATGATTTGGGGGAATGGCATGGAAACATGCATAATATCATATAAGAAATGAATCGCCAGTCCAGGTTCGATGCAGGATCCTTGGGGCTGGTGCACTGGATGACCCGGAGGGATGGTACAGGGAGGGAGGTAGGAGGGGGGTTCAGGATGGGAAACACGTGTACACCCATGGCAGATTCATGTTGATGTGCGGCAGAACCAATACAATATTGTAATTAGCCTCCAATTAAAATAAATAAATTTAAATTAAAAACAATAAAAATAAAATTTAAAAAAAATGCAGGAGAAAGTCCATACCTTACAGACTGCTGGTCTATATTTTTAGGCCATATATTTTTTGGCCTCAAAAGTATATTTTATCTGAGATTATATAGATTTTATTTTTTAGGGGAGGAAGGATAGGTGTGATATAGTGCTTGTATGTTTATTTTTTTGTTTTAATTTTTATTTTTGCTTCATTTTACTTTACATTACTGTATTGGTTTTGCCATACATTGACATGAATCCACCACGGGTGTACATGAGTTCCCAATCCTGAACCCCCTCCCACCTCCCACTCCATATCATCTCTCTGGATCATCCCCGTGCACCAGCCCCAAGCATCCTGTATCCTGTATCAAACACAGACTGGCTTTTCGTTTCTTACATGATAGTATACATGTTTCAGTGCCATCCTCCCAAGTCATCCCACCCTCTTCCTCTCCTTCAGAGTCCCAAAATCCGTTCTATACATCTGTGTCTCTTTTGCTGTCTCGCATACAGGGTTATCTATTTTTTTTTCTTCTCTTCCTTAACAATCTGGTTCTTATAAGTTGTATATAACTGACTTTGTATTTATCAAGAGTCTGTAAATCTTTGCCTTTACTTGGAACATTTAGTCTATTATATTTAATCAAACTTGATATATTTGAATTTAAATCTACCTTCTTAAAATTTGTTTCATATTTTCCCAAAATATTCCATTTCTTTTTCTCTCTTGGCTAGATTCCATTTGGAACCTTCAAAATAAAATTTTTATCATTCAGTCTTCTTTGTNTTCTTATCATCTTTATATATTCTTTATACAATAGTATTTATAAAGAATGCTTATTTATTTTAAGTAGAACAAGTATGGTTAGCCCTAAATGTTATTTCACAAAAAAAAAATGTAACATATATTCCTTACACCTTGGACAAATGAAGTTTGGGCATTAACATCTTGCTACTAGTAAATACTAGTAGGCAAATATTTTCCCATCCATCATATTTCATCAAGTAAAAAAAAAAAAAAAAGTGGTGGTTTTACTGCTTACCAGCTGGGAAAACTGGGAGACACTGTGGCTAACCTGGAGGGTTTTGTTTTGTGTTTTTTTCTTTTTCTGTTTTTAGAATTGAAATAAAGCATTCTTCAGGAGTTGGTTGCAACTTTGTAACTTTATAAGTCAGATAATCATGTCATATTGGGAAGTTAAAAATAAAGGACATTCTGTACTTGGGACAAAAGGAAAATTGTTGCTTTATTAAGGAATATAATAAGTGTAGTTTGAAGCCTAGGTAGGATTTTTATATGATTATCTTTAGGGTATATTAGATAACCATCTTCAGGTCTGTCCTTTGAAGTATCATCTGTATTCTCAGTATGAATTTCTAACAAGATCTTCACATTATTTTTTATGCTATTGAAAGAAATTGCATGTCTACATAGAGAAGACAGTGACACATATACACAGAAATCTTTTCCATGAAAATCATCAAGAATGATTCCATAGTGGCATGATTCTAGAATGAACATGCCACAGTGGTTGGGTGAAGGATCACGGGCATTAAGCATTGTGTAGTGTCAGAATATTTCATCTCAAAATATGACATTTTGGCTTAAGCATTATTTTGAGCTGAAGGCAGTTTAGAAGAAGGTTCAAGAAAAATGTCTCTGCCTTCCCCCTATTTGCCTAAAGTCAGGAGAGAAATTTAAAAAGGTGTGTCCCTCTCCACTGTACCAGGAAGGACAAAAGTTAATCATTCAAGACCACTTTAGACCTTCATCAGCTGGGAGATGGCACCAAAGCCATCCACCTAATAAATTTCACAAATGAGTCTTTCTCTATCATTAGTTTCCGTGAATTTTCCTAACAATTTGCAGCCCAAGAAACTTAAAATCCTTCTCCTCTGCCTTGTCACTTCTTTTAAAATATATCGTGCTTTTGCTAAGATACTACATAAACCCAAGTTCTAGCCAACTCTTTGTGTTACTCATCCATGAGTGCTCCCATGTGTAAGGAAGATACATGTGCTAATAAACTATTTGTTTTTCTCCTGTGAATCTGCCTTTTGTCAATCCAATTTACAAGGCCTCAGCCAGAGAATCTAGAAGGCTAGTAGGGAAAAAAACTTCTTTTCCAGCATCCACTTGATTAGGAGTATAAATAATTTCGCTTAAAAGTTGTAATGTCTTATCCCAGTTTAAGTTCTTTTATAACGTCTACATCCCTTCTGATATTTTACTGATGCTTCCCAAATCATATCATTACTGTCCCATCCACTCATTTAGTTAAAAGTATTTATCAAATCTCTCTGTTGTGATAGTGTTGGTTTGGCCAACCCGAGACTTTCCCTAATGGAACTTAGAGCGGTGAAGATGGGGTTACTGATACAAAGTAATGTACATTTGTAAATTATGGTGTGAATTTGAAAAAAGAGAAGTCTCATAATAGTAAAGAATAGATGTGGCCCTGTGAGAATGAATAAGGGGAGGAGCAGGCCAAATTTAGTTGACCTAAGGAAGTAAAATGAAAACTGAGTTTTGTGCTTTATGTTCTGTTCAATATGTATGTTCTGGACAACATAGCTACCTGTGGCTACTGTGCACTTAAATATAGCCTGGGTGATGGAAGAACTGGATTTTTTAATTTATTCAAGTATAATTAATTTAAAAAGCCAGATGCAGATAGTACTTCTAGATATACTAAATGACTCCACTGCCCCATACATATGGTGCACCCCTGTTTCTAGGGTTGCATACACAGTTGCCTTTTTCCTAAATATAAATTTGTGTGATTACATTTATATAAATATAAAATTGTGTGGTTTTCATCAGCCCAGGAAATATCTGAAGAAGGAAAAAAGAAAAACACCAATACAGTATACTAACGCATATATACGGAATTTAGAAAAACGATAACCCTGCATGTGAGACAGCAAAAGAGAGACAGATGTATAGAACAGTCTTTTGGATTCTGTGGGAGAGGGAGAGGGTGGGATGATTTGGGGGAATGGCATGGAAACATGCATAATATCATATAAGAAATGAATCGCCAGTCCAGGTTCGATGCAGGATCCTTGGGGCTGGTGCACTGGATGACCCGGAGGGATGGTACAGGGAGGGAGGTAGGAGGGGGGTTCAGGATGGGAAACACGTATACACCCATGGCAGATTCATGTTGATGTGTGGCAGAACCAATACAATATTGTAATAAGCCTCCAATTAAAATAAATAAATTTAAATTAAAAGCAATAAAAATAAAATTTAAGAAAAATGCAGGAGAAAGTCCATACCTTACAGACTGCTGGTCTATATTTTTAGGCCATATATTTTTTGGCCTCAAAAGTATATTTTATCTGAGATTATATAGATTTTATTTTTTAGGGGAGGAAGGATAGGTGTGATATAGTGCTTGTATGTTTATTTTTTTGTTTTAATTTTTATTTTTGCTTCATTTTACTTTACATTACTGTATTGGTTTTGCCATACATTGACATGAATCCACCACGGGTGTACATGAGTTCCCAATCCTGAACCCCCTCCCACCTCCCACTCCATATCATCTCTCTGGATCATCCCCGTGCACCAGCCCCAAGCATCCTGTATCCTGTATCAAACACAGACTGGCTTTTCGTTTCTTACATGATAGTATACATGTTTCAGTGCCATCCTCCCAAGTCATCCCACCCTCTTCCTCTCCTTCAGAGTCCCAAAATCCGTTCTATACATCTGTGTCTCTTTTGCTGTCTCGCATACAGGGTTATCTATTTTTTTTTCTTCTCTTCCTTAACAATCTGGTTCTTATAAGTTGTATATAACTGACTTTGTATTTATCAAGAGTCTGTAAATCTTTGCCTTTACTTGGAACATTTAGTCTATTATATTTAATCAAACTTGATATATTTGAATTTAAATCTACCTTCTTAAAATTTGTTTCATATTTTCCCAAAATATTCCATTTCTTTTTCTCTCTTGGCTAGATTCCATTTGGAACCTTCAAAATAAAATTTTTATCATTCAGTCTTCTTTGTCAAAAAAAAAAATGAGACAAAACTTATGACTTAAAGCCACCTATACCTTTCTATTGATGTGTTACTATTTAAATAGAAGTATCTCAATTAATGTCTTAAGAGTAAGAAGGAGGAGAAGGAAGAAGGGAAGACAGAGGAGGAGAAGAAAGGGGAGGGAGAAAAATCAGAACCCTTTATTTCTTGATAGTTTTGAAGAACCTTATTCCCACTTTGAGAAAGAGATTTAATGGTATAAACTATCAATCTCATATCTACATGTACTAATTTAACTTGGAAATGAAGTCAAAGGATACAAAGGCTATGGGACTGTAATGATAATGAAGAATTGCAAGCATTTCTCCAGTAAAAGTTGTAAAAGTAGACTTATCCACTAAATAGTTGTTCTAGTGCTACCTTGAACTGGAGCTCTCTTGGTAAACAGTTATATTTACATTTCAGTTATAATTACTTTTGTCTAAATGCTCAGGTGTTTAAAACTCATTCATAAATTCTATTAAGTTTAATGTCATAGATAATTCTTAGTCAAATAAAGCAGTAACAGGTATAATGATGAAAGTGGCCAACTTATTGATCTGTCATTTATAGATTTGTGGACTTGAGGGTCCATTCATTTTCATTCAATATTTTAATCAGTTACTATGTATTTTCCTAAAGTATTTTCCTAAAGGCTAGGGATACAAATGTGTAGGTCATGAATTTTGTCCCAAATAATTTTATGATCTAAATGTCATTTTTTTCACAGTATGGTCCACAGACAATCTATTAATACATCAGAATTACCTGAGAAGCATGATAAGAACACACATTTCTGGATCCCAGCCATGATCATTACCAACCTGGAATTTACAGGTGCCTCAGGTAAGTCTAACATATGCTAATTTTTAGGATAATTGGCCTAATGAGATAAAAGATAGGATTGGGGTGTATCAAGGTTATTTCAAGTGATACTTGGAGAAAATAGGTGGATAGTGATTCTATTAACTGAAATTGAGATTAGAGGCAACAAGTCACCGTTGGGAGTGGATAAAATATTCTGAAACATTCTCAAGTAGATGAGTTAAATAGATATCTCTCACTTAAGGCACTGGAAATAAATATTTGGGATTCATCAGTACAAAGATTATCATTGAGATTGGTAATATTACCCAAGAAGAATATTCTTGAGTACA
The DNA here is from genome assembly GCA_006410615.1 of Neotragus moschatus. Lineage (NCBI taxonomy): Eukaryota > Metazoa > Chordata > Mammalia > Artiodactyla > Bovidae > Neotragus > Neotragus moschatus. Next base: position 1,005,552 of record SJYA01002742.1, on the reverse strand, counting down.
ATAAGATTTTTAAAAAATCTTAAGGAAAAATACTCCAAAGCAAGCAGAGAACATGAAGTGCATTTCTGTGACCCCACTGGACTGTAGCCCGCCAAGTTCCTCTGTCCATGGGATTCTCCAGACAAGAATGCTGGAGTAGGTTGCCATTTCCTTCTCCAGGGGATCTTCCCAACGCAAGGATCAAACCTCCATCTCTCATGTCTCCTGCATTGGCAGGCAGGTTCTTTACCACCAGCTCGACCTGGTAAGCTCACAGTCAGAAGCAAGCAAGTAAAAGAAGCAATCAAAGCATTTCAAATTACATAAATTAAGATTTGAAGAGCTGATTTGTCTTTAGCCCTGCTCAGATTACAAGACTCCTATGACAGACTGGATGAAGCACAAGTTGGAATTAAGATTGCCGGGAGAATCTCAGATATGATAACCTCAGATACGCAGATGACACCACACTTAATGCAGAAAGCAAAGAAGAACTAAAGAACTTCTTGATGGAAGTGAAAGAGGAGAGTGAAAAAGTTGGCTTAAAGCTCAACATTCAGAAATCTAAGATCATGGCATCTGGTCTTATCAATTCACGGCAAATAGATGGGGAAACAATGGAAACAGTGACAGACTTTATTTTGGAAGGGCTCAAAAATCACTGTAGATGGAGACTGTAGCCATGAAATTAAAAGATGCTTGCTCCTTGGAAGAAAAGTTATGACCAACCTAGGCAGCATATTAAAAAGTAGACATTTCTTTGCCAACAAAGGTCCATCTAGTCAAAGATATGGTTTTTCCAGTAGTCATGTATGGATGTGAGAGTAGGACTATAAAGAAAGCTGAGCACCAGAGAACAGATGCCTTTGAACTGTGGTGTTGGAGAAGACTCTTGAGAGTCCCTTGGACAACAAGGAGATCCAATAAGTTCATCCTAAAGGAAATCAGTCCTGAATATTCACTGGAAGGACTGATGCTGAAGCTGAAATTCCAGTACTTTGGCCACATCATGTTAAGTACTGACTCATTGGAAAAGACCCTGATGCTGGGAATGATTGAAGGCGGGAGAAGGGGATGACAGAGGATGAGATGGTTGGATGGCATCACCAACTCAATAGACATGAGTTTGAGTTGTGAGTTGGTGATGGACAGGAAAGCCTGGCATACTGCAGTCCATGGGGTCGCAAAGAGTTGGACACCACTGAGTGACTGATCTGAACTTAACTGATTGATGATGATATCAAGAGAGGAGTCTCCTCCATTGCCTATTGCATCCTCTTAGTTGACTGTGTCATCCACCTTGATCGCTTCTGTAGGCCCCGTTAAACTATCAGCACCTGCAGATCTCATAGTCTCTCAGGTGCGGAGAGGAGCTATTCTCTCCTGGTGAAGGAAACAAGTTCTAAATATATCTCTTATGGATCCATGAGTGTCACATACCCCACACATCAACAAATCACTTGGATCTGGAAAGTAAAATATGCTTATTATCGTCTACAGGAGCAGAGGTAGGGTTAATTACCACCAGAAACACCACTACAACCACCTGAGATTTGGGAAGAGAATAAGCCTGAAAGAAAATCTGTAATAGCTTTAGGAAGTAGGAATAGAGATTAAGTAGTCAAATAGAGCAAAAATGTCAACCTCACGGGGCGTTAAAGTCACAGTTACAGCTCATTGTTTGAGGAATATAACTTTCTTGTCTTTTTGAAAACTAGGATATCACTTTCCTGCCTTCAGCCTCCCTGTTCCTCCCCCACTCACTATTATTCTTCAAAGATCAGTAGTTTGGCAATCTAATTTCCTGCTTACTTGAGTACCCTGGGAAGTCATAAATCCTGACTGGGGTCCTTGAACTCATTTAAGATCTCTATTTTGGTGTCATAATGTATACACACATCTGACTGTGAGATGCATTAAATATAACTACTCATTTCCATAATCATTCACAGTGTAGCATTGTACTAAATAGGACTCACTGATTTTTTTTTTTTTTTCCTTAAATGCCTCTCTGGGCTTTGTCCATGGAAGAATGCTGTTTAAAGGGCAGCCTCAGATAATTCACATAGCTAAAGGTCATAAAGTCGGAAAAGGAAGAATGATAGAGTTGCTCATAAAAGAAGGCAAGTGATATTAAGTGGAGGCTATTTGAGTGTAGGGAAATTGAATAATGAATAGGAAGAGGCAGGATGCTTGATTGAAAAAATATATATGTGTACCTTAGATATTGGGATACTATCGAGTTATTAAAAAGTAAACAGTGTAAAAGAGGGAAAATATATTTAAATCATGGAAAGTATTTTTTAGCAAAGACTTAAATTGCAACAAAATTGCATGCATTCTGTATTTTATTCTTTATACTTTTCTTTATTTCCCAGACTTTCAAGGCACATATTATCTCACAATTAAATCAAAAGATAAGCATCTGTTTGAGATGCACTCTTATTTACTCCTCACATCAACAATACAGTATTGTAAAGTAAAATAAAGTAAAATAAAAAATAAATTAAAAAATAAAAACATTTTAATTTTATTGCTTATACTCAGATTTTTCTTAAAATATGCACAAGATCTTGAAGTCATATCAAGGATTCCTACCAGAGTTCACCCAGAAAAAGTCATAAAATGTACAAGAGTCACTCCATTATTTTCCAGGCTTCAGTGATCCCATAACTTCAGCTATCCAGAAAAATCCAGGAAGCAGAAGGAAATTATAATGAAAACATGTAGAAGTATGAGGAATGCTCATATACCTAAGCAATACATTCCAAAATTTTGCTGAATGTGTAAAAATAACAGATAATTTGTTATTTTTCCTTGAAAGAGTTTAAATAATTTCATGCCTTAAGTGACTATTTTTTAAGGTGATAAGTCAAAAATCACATGGAAATCAATCCTAAACAAAAAGAAACAGTGTTCTCATTAAATTTCATAATATGGTTAATCTGGAAGTCAACTGAAATAATTTCTTGATTAATATTTTTTCCTTTTCTTGTAGTTCCTTGCTCAAACTCTCTTCTTATGCAGTTCAACTCATTTGTCACTTTTCAGCTAAACCAATGGCTCTCAATATGTTTATTTTTATTATCAATCCCTAGAAACATTGAACATTTCAGACACATTTTTCCT
>SJYA01002742.1:979634-1002297 GCA_006410615.1 Neotragus moschatus | reverse complement strand
CTAGGAACATTGAACATTCCAGACACATTTTTCCTGGTAATTCTCCATAAAATTTTAATACCACAGGTATATATAATATATATACTCATTCTTTTTTATCTTATTTAATTTTTAATTTTTACTGGAGTAGAGTTGATTTACAATTTTGGTTTCAGGTTTCAGCAAAGTGAATCAGTTGTACATATACATATATCTACTCCATTTTAGATTCTTTTTCCATGTAGGTCATTATAGAGTATTGAATAGAGTTCCTTATGCTATACAGCAGTTTTTTATTAGTTACCTATTTTTATAGTGTGTATATGTCAATCCCAATCTCCGAAATTATCACCCCCCGCCATTGTCTCCTCGTAACTGTGATCAATAGTAATTTAGGAAAAAGTTATTTGAGTTGTCTTACAAGAATAATGTATGTTTGCCATTCATCTGTTGCTTTTTAATTTAATAAACATAGATTAAAAAGATTGCCCCTTTCAAGTACACATTCTCCTACTGTTTGTATATATGTGCTTTATATGTAACAAGAGGAAGATATGTTTCTGCCCCAAAGAATCAATGTTTGCACTCTTAGAAATGATATAACCCTCACTGAGAATGCAAGTACAGAGAACGTCATGAAGGAAGAGCTCTTGGGGTTTAGGGATATGCATTCTTCATTGCACAGAAATGGCCCCCAAACTGCAGGACCTTAGCTTCCTTGGATCATGCCCAACAAATACCAGTAATATCTCTAATCAGTGGGATAACAAAAAATGTTTCCTGAGAAAAGAGAGTTTCCTTACAGAAGAATTCCAAATTGTATATATAAGTATTCCTCATCCAGGAAGTAGGGCTTTACCCCTCCTTCACTGACCTTAGACTTGACTTATGATTGGCTTCCAATGAACTGAATAGGGAAAGAAAAATAGTAGGAACTTTATAGTTAAAGAAGCTGGGACACCCCATGTTAACATGTGATAAAGTTTATCGTCTCCAGTGATGTCATACTGGTAGCACGTGCCCTTGACATAAGTGTTCTTTGTGATATTCTTTTTTAAAAAGCCATAACTCTGATCTAATCATGAAAGAAACATTAGACAAACACAAATCAAGGGGCATTCTACAAAATATGTGATTGGTCAGTACTCCTAAAAGAGTCAACGTCCCAGAAAACAAACAAAGGATGAATAACTTCAAAGACCAGAGGACACCAAAGAGATGTGACCATTTAAGGCAAGTAATGTACTAGTTAGGGCTTCCAAGATGGCTCAGTAGGTAAAGAATCCCCCTGCAATTCCGGAAATGCAGGCAGATGCAGGTTCGATTCCCAGGTTGAGAAGATTCCCTGGAAAAGGGCATGGCAACCACTCCAGTATTCTTGCCTGGAGAATCCCATGGACAGTGGAACCTGGCGGGCTACTGTTCACAGGGTCACAAAGAGTTGGCTACGACTGAAGGGACTGAGTGCACAGAGCACCGTGTACTGATTTAGATCCTGAAACACACCGTGTGTGTGCCTGTGTGTGTGAGTCGCTCAGTCGTGTCCGACTCTTTGTGACCCCAAGGACTGTAGCCCGCCAGGGTCCTCTGTCCATGGAATTCTCCAGGCAAGAATACTTGAGTGGGTTGACATTCTCTTCTCCAGGGGATCTTCTTGACCCAGGGATCCAACCTTAAAAGGTTCTAAATGGAAAAACTGGTAACATCCAAATGAAGTTGGGACTTTAGTTAATAGAAGTGTATTTTGTTAGTTTGGACAAATGCACTGTGGTAATGTAAGATATTGACAAAATAGGAAATTAAAAGAGAGGTATATGGAACTTTCTGTTCTAAATGTACAGATGTTTTGTACATCTAAAATTGCTCCAAAATAAAAAAGTTTATTTTAAAATGCTCCCCCTCCATACTTCCAAATGGGGCTTCCCTGGTAGCTCAGCTGGTAAAGAATCCACCTGTAATATATGAGATCCCAGTTCAATTCCTGGGTTAGGAAGATCCCCTGGGAAAGGATAGGCTACCCACTCCAGTACTGTGGTCTTCCCTGGTGGCTCAGCTGGGAAAGAATTTGCTGCAGTGTGGGAGAGCGAGGTTCGATCCCTGGGTTGGGAAGATCCCCTGGAGAAGGGAATGGCTACCCACTCCAGTATTTTGGCCTGGAGAATTCCATGGACTGTATAATCCATGGTGTGGCAAAGAGTTAGACACAACTGAGTGACTTTCACTTTCACACACTACCAAACATTGCCTCTGAGCAATATCACCCTGAATGGAGAAAATTACTAGACTAACCTTTTTTAAATGGACATCCAATCATGTCACTTTCTGGAAAAATTTTAAATAAGTACCCCCCCCCTTATTTATCACACAAGATCCACACTGTATTGCTTTTGATGACCTTTCTGAACACTTTCTCTTTCTCTCTCTTTCTCCTCCATCTCTGATATCTGTTTCTTCCTTTACCACTCCTGGACTTTCACATTTTCCCAACTGTGTCTGTTGTTTCATGCTTATATACCTCCACACTACCTCGTAACATGATAGTAGACATGATTTAGAAATAGATTACAATGAATATTTGTCTGAGTTTAAAAGATTAAATGGGCCAAGGAAATTGGCTGTTAGTGTTCACTTTAGTCATTTCCTGCTACCTACAATAGTCATTCTCTCTGACAGAATCTTTAGATTAAAGATCTAGTCACGTATATTATTGCCTGCTTGAAAAATGGCCTGTATTGCCCCAAGAATGAACTAGAGTTGAGGCAGCCCATAGCCTGTGCAGTATCAGACCTCAGAATTCTATAGCTCAGATATGTTCACAGCAAAACTTTGACAGATGGCTCTCAGAAATGATACACTTAATTTAAGCATTTGATTATTATGATAATGAGAGGATGGTAAACATTAACACAGGTTTAACCTCTCAGTAGATGGAAGCTAAATCATAACTCACACGACAAAAAAAGAACAGAAGGGTTCTGTGTTTAAGTGAAAGTGAAAGTCACTCAATCATGTCCGACTCTTTGTGACCCCATGGACTATTCAGTCCATGGAATTCTCCAGGCCAGAATATTGAAATGGGTAAGCCATTCACTTCTCCAGGCCAGGATATTGGAGTAGATCACCAGTCTCTTCTCCAGAGGATCTTCCAAACCCAGGGATTGAACCCAGCTCTCCCACATTGTAGGCAGATTCTTAACAAGGTGAGCCACCAGGGAAGTCCAAGAATACTGGAGTGGGTAGCCTATCCCTTCTCCAGGGAATTTTCTTGACCCAGGAATCAAGCCAGGGTTTGCTGCTTTGTAGGAGGATTCTTTGGAGAAGGCAATGGCACCCCACTCCAGTACTCTTGCCTGGAAAAGCACATGGATGGAGGAGCCTGGTGGGCTACAGTTCATGGGGTCGCTAAGAGTCGGAGACGACTGAGTGACTTCACTTTGACTTTTCACTTTCATGCATTGGAGAAGGAAATGGCAACCCAATTCACTGTTCTTTTCTGATGAATCCCAGGGACGGTGGAGCCTGGTGGGCTGCCATCTATGGGGTCACACAGAGTCGGACACGACTGAAGCAGCTAAGTAGGAGGATTCTTTACCAGCTGAGCTCCCAGGGCAGCCTATGTTTATTTTAAGGACATTATTTATTAATAGTAAGATATGTTGGTTTATTATCTTCGCATCTTCTGTGACCCATTAAGAATTTGAATCTTTATGGATTCAATGAAAACTTTACACTGAAAGAGTATTGAAATAAGATTGACGGTCTAGTCATCATATTTGAAGTTAGATTTCAATATGAGTCCTACAGCTTTCATAAATAAAACTCTTGTAATCTCACTGTAGAATTTCCCCCCAAAAAATCCATTTAAATAAACATCTGGTTAAGTAAATATTAATGTCTGTATGTGTTAGTCACTCAGTCGTGTCTGACTCTTTGAGATCCCATGTGCTATAGCCCACCAGGCTCCTCTGTCCATGTAATTCTCTAGGGAAGAATACTGAAGTGGATTGCCATTTTCTCCCCAAATGTATATTAAGAGATTATTTGTCATTTTCAAACAGTAAATACATTTCTCTAAAATAGCACTTTAATTTTTGAAATATGTCTGTGCATTTTATTCTCAAAGTGTTATATGTGTAAAATTATTAAGTATAGCTGGCTAGCTATACAGAAGTCCCTTTTCAGGCTGCTAAATCACAGAAAACACTGAGATAAGCATATGCTGACTCATCCTGAAAAAGATGAAGATGTGACATCATTTGGTTCAGGATTAGTTTGGTATTAGAGACATGAAAGTTCAATTATTTCAATCAATATTAGTGTTTATAGCAAGGAAAATCATAAAATAAGCTATATATGGAAGCATACTAAAGGGGAAAGTTTCAGATTTCTAGGGAAGCAGTGAAATTCCCATTTCCTAGTATTGGTAGACTTATGTCTCCTAAAATAGATAGGAATCTACTGTGCCCAGCTAGCATTACAAAATCTAAGAACCCCATTAGAGACCAATGAACTAGAAAACCCTTTACATAATACACTATGTGCTATTTCTCTGTGTATCCCTCTAACATCCATTACAATTTTGTATTACAATTTTGTATTCTTGGCTACTTTAGCCAAAAACTTTTAGTTCTGCCAATTTGTAGCCATAATGCTACATAATGTTCCTATCAGAAAAATAGGGGAGGGGGGCGAGTGGGGAAGAAGGAAATGTGGCAGAAATATTTTATTGGAAAATGCTTTAATTAGAAAAACTTTAAACTGTAGTAGAAGAAAGAGTTTCTCTTTTAGTAATAGCAGAGTAGCCCTTATTTTAGACTAATTATTTGATATGTAATAGCTAAAAAAATTTAACAAAAATTATATGGATGCACTGGAGGAAAGTGGTCAGAAACAGAAGGAAAAAAGAAAATTACACTGAGTTAGTTTTATGGTTACATGATCTGAGTGGATCGTCCAGTCCACTCAATGGTTTGCATTCAAACAGAAGTTCACAGTCTTAATGTCTTGAGAAGTCAAAAGATGACAGCCAAAGTATGTGGAGTGCAAAGAGAAGTCCCAGAATGGAGAGAACCAGAGAGGACAATCTTCAAACTGTGCCAAAAACGTTAGCCAAATCCCTGGTTAAGTCCTGAAATTAAGCATAAAAGATGGCATGTTTTCTGGAAAAAGCAGTACCTGGGAGGTGAGGAGAAAAAGAATTCCTCTACTTCTCTCTGAAATGGAGACATATTTTGGAGCTTGAGTCTAGCCATAGAGTTTTTCCTGGACTGCTAGAAAAAGTCAACACTGTTCAGAGAAAGATAACATACTCAAGAGCATCTCTAAAATTTGTCACTTATAGAGGATTGAAAACAATTTTTAAAAAAAACTAGGCAGGCAAAAAATACAAAAACTCATAATCAAGAGAAAAATATAGAATAAAATCTGACAGTGAGAAGACACATGTTGGTATTTTCCAGAAAGATTTTAAAGTAGCTATGTAAATATGTGAAATCACTCAAAAATAAGTTGGTCAAAGTGAATAAACAGATGGGAAATAATAAAAAAATACAGAATTAATAAAAAAAAAACATGGAAATTCTAGATCTATGAAATACACTAGTCTAATTTTTTTAATTCCCTGCATAAGATTAAGATCATATATAAAATAAAAAAAAATTCAGTTGTGCAACTTAAGATAGATCAATACATATATAAATTATGGATTCTAAAGAATAGAAAAAAAAAAAAAAAACTACCCAGAACTTCCTTGCTTTGACTGGACTATAAGAACATATGAAGCTGTCTAAATTATATGTAATTTGAGTCCAAAAAGAAGAGGAAAGAAAGGACTGAAAAAAATTACTTGAAGGAATAGTATATGAAATTTTTCCAAATTTTGTGAAAGATATTAACTTAAAAAACACAAAGTAAATCAAACACCAAGGAAGAGAATATAGAGGCAATAATATCTAGGTACACCCAAGTCAAAGAAAAAAAATATAGAGGACACCTTGAAAGCCACAAGACAGGTAAAATCACATTATACACATTCAAACAACAATATGAAATATGACTGATGTCTCATCAGAATAAAACAGGAACTGTAAGACAATGGAAAAAATCTTCACAAGTGTTAAATGGGACAAATATTTATTAACCCAAAACTCTAGATCTTGAAAATACACCCTAGATCATGTTGTCAGGGCACAATCAAGATGATGGAATAGGAAATGCTGAGCTTGTCCCCTCCTGCAGACACCCAAACTACAAGTGCATATAGAACCACTCTCTCTGACAATGACCTAAAGACTAGTAGAATACCCCAAAAAGATGTCCTTTTCATTATAGGGGACTGGAATGCAAAAGTAGGAAGTCAAGAAACACCTGGAGGAACAGGCAAATTTGGCCTTGGAATATGGAATGAAGCAGGGCAAAGACTAACAGAGTTTTGCCAAGAAAATGCACTGGTCATAGCAAACACTCTCTTNTGTTGCTTGCTGACCTGCATATAGGTTTCTCAAGAGGCAGGTCAATTGGTCTGGTATTCCCATCTCTCTCAGAATTTTCCACAGTTTGTTGTGATCCACACAGTCAAAAGCTTTGGCATAGTCAGTAAAGCAGAAGTAGATGTTTTTTCTGGAACTCTCTTGCTTTTTCCATGATCCAGTGGATGTTGGCAATTTGATCTGTTTCTTCTGCCTTTTCTGAACCCAACTTAAACATCAGGAAGTTCACGGTTCACGTATTGCTGAAGCCTGGCTTGGAGAATTTGGAGCATTACTTTACTAGCGTGTGAGATGAGTGAAATTGTGCAGTAGTTTGAGCATTCTTTGGCATTGCCTTTCTTTGGGATTGGAATGAAAACTGATCTTTTCCAGTCCTGTGGCCATTGCTGTGTTTTCCAAATTTGCAGGAATCTTGAGTGCAGCACTTTCACAGCATCATCTTTCAGGATTTGAAATAGCTCAAGTGGAAACCTCCACTAGCTTTGTTCATAGTAATGCCTTCTGAGGCCCACTTGACTTCACATTCCAGGATGTCTGGCTCTAGATGAGTGATCACATTATCCTGGTCATGAAGATTTTTTTAATACAGTTCTTCTGTGTATTCTTGCCACGTCTTCTTAATATCTTCTGCTTCTGTTAGAGCCATATCATTTCTGTCCTTTATTGAGCCCATTTTTTCATGAAATGTTCCCTTGGTATCTCTAATTTTCTGAAGAGATCTCTAGTCTTTCCCATTCTGTTGTTTTCCTCTATTTCTTTGCATTGATCACTGAGGAAGGCTGTCTTATCTCTTCTTGCTATTCTTTGGAACTCTGCATTCAGATGCTTATATCTTTCTTTTTCTCCTTTGCTTTTTACTTCTCTTCTTTTCACAGCTATTTGTAAGGCCTCCCCAGACAGCCATTTTGCNGTGTATTCTTGCCACCTCTTCTTAATATCTTCTGCTTCTGTTAGGCCCATACCATTTCTGTCCTTTATCGAGCCCATCTTTGCATGAAATGTTCCCTTGGTATCTCTAATTTTCTTGAAGAGGTCTCTAGTCTTTCCCATTCTGTTCTTTTCCTCTATTTCTTTGCATTGATCTCTGAGGAAGGCTTTTTTATCTCTTCTTGCTACTCTTTGGAACTCTGCATTCAGATGCTTATATCTTTCCTTTTCTCCTTTGCTTTTTGCTTCTCTTCTTTTCACAGCTATTTGTAAGGCCTCCCCAGACAGCCATTTTGCTTTTTTGCATGTCTTTTCCATGGGGATGGTCTTGATCCCTGTCTCCTGTACGCTCTCATGAACCTCATTCCATAGTCCATCAGGCACTCCATCTATCAGATCTAGGCCCTTAAATTTGTTTCCTAGGGCTGTCAAAACAAATCACTTCAGACTGGATGGCTTGAAACAACAGAAATTTATTGTCTCGTAGCCCAGAAGCTGGGAGTCCAGTTGTTGGCAGAATAAGTTTTTCTGAAGGTTCTGAGGGAGCATTCACACTTCTCCACTAGCTTCTGTGGCTGCATCACTCCAATCTTTGCTCCCATCTTCACGTGGCCTTCTGTGTCTGTATCCGCATTTCTCTCCTTATAAAAACACCAGTGTCTTGATTTGAGCCTACCCTAATTCAGCAGGATCTCAATTTCTGCCAATAAAGTCATATTCCAAGGTACCAGGGATAAGGACTTCAGATGTTTTTGAGGGGAACACAGTGCAACTGTCAACAGCCAACAAGTTTTGCTTGTATCTTACTTTGTTTCATTTAATGTGTGTTGGGTATTGGTCCATGTCTGTAGCTGAAGCGTTGCCCTTTCAGTGGCCACGTCAGATTCCACTGTATGAGCATACCATCCTCATTTAATAAGTTCTCTGTTAGTGGATGTTTCCATTTGACACATCTTCTATTTGGTACTCATTATTCTTTCTTTACCTCTATTTTCAGAGCATAACCAAGCAAGTGGGAAAATAAATTACTCCCCATACATTCATATGTCTCTATTTCTCAGCCAGGAATGACCAATAAAAACCTCTTCTAGAAAGTCCAGAAATCTCTTTTGTTTCCTAGCATGGAGGAGCAGAGTTTCACAAACTCTTGTTGAGTGATGACGGTTACGGTTCACAACCTTTGCTGGACATCACCAGCACCATTTGGGGAGCTGCTAAAAATACAGATTGTGCATTGCAGGCAGATTCTTCACTGTCTGAGCCACCAGGGAAGCCCACACATTGTGGGGCCCCACAGCAAACCATCTCCCAAGGAGGTAAGAGCCTGGGAGGCATATTATTAAGAAACTACCCTGTGGTTCTAGCAGATAATTCAGATAGAGAGCCCCCAAACCGTGTGCCTTTAATTGTGTCTTGTACTGGGAAGCTGGTGATAAATATAGTTCAGTCCCTGACCTCAAGGAGCCTGTGGTTTCTTAAGGAAAACAGAACCCTGAACAGATTGCTATGATCTAAGAAAACACAAGGAGCCATCAGCACAGCCCAGGTGTAGAGGCCGGATGGGCTGCAAGGGCGGGAGCTGATGCCTTCGCTGAAAGTTGTAAGGTAACAGTGGGCTAAGAAGTAGAAGGGCGACCTGGGCAGAAAACACAGGGTAAGCACAGGCACAGTGCAGAGCCGCACGTATGTGTGGGGAGGACCTCCAGTCTGTGGGTGTCACTGAGATGCAGTGCGGGAGGCGGGAAGGAAGGATGTGGGTGCAGGGAGGCAGCCAGTGTTACATCACACTGGCCTTCTGCATCCCTCCTGGTCTACTCATGCCTAAAATGAAGCAGCAAGCTGATACATGATTGGTCCCTAAGGTCCCCTCAGGCAGGCTTGCTCACCCAGGAGGGTGAGCCCAGAGGTCTGAGGAGACCCATAAAGTGTGTCTCAGTCATGCTCTTGACAGCCTGAGCCCTGGGGTGGAAATGGTGACAGAGAAGACCAGAACCAGCAAACGTTAGGTTGCCATCAATAAGAGTGAAGGACTGAACGGGGGAGCAGCATCCCTTACAATCCCATCCTTGCATTTTAAGGAAACTGATGATGCAGAAATTGGTAAGAGGCTGGGAGAAGGTGAAAAGAAACCAGAACCATGGCTATATGGAGGCTAGCCATCTGGAGCCAGGTCTGCCTCATCAAACAATCCCTAATTGTTTTTAATAAGGTACACAAGTTATGTTTGGCTTCCTCTGCTCTGCTCAGTCTCCCTGTTGAGACTGTTTTTTATTTTCTTATGAAACAATAAGGCCAATATAATTAAAGAGCAGTGAACATATTCGCCTCCCAGTGACGGGCGCAGGTAATTATGAGTGCCTTCTTGGAGGAAGGGTGGTTGTTTTTCTTCTTTGTGTTGCAACTTTAATAAAGAAGGAGATGGCAGGGAAAGGTGAGCGCTGGTGAAGTTCCAGTCTTCATTCGTCCTTCCATTTACAGAAAAGAAATGTTCCAGAGCAGACTGGAAGAGGGCCAAGATGGAAACACATGTCTGGCTGGCTCACCATACGTACTCACGCCTGGCACAGTCCCTGGTACTTAGAGGATACTTGGTAGATAATGATTGACTGAGCATATAACAACTGACTGACCATCATCAAGAGAAGGAAGGACACAAATATTCTTGGATTACCAACTCAGCACCAGGTGCCATAGAAAGATGATCATGATTGTCCCATTGAACTTTCTCCTCTAGAATCGGAGACCTTTTTAAAATTGCCAAGATTGGCAAACGGAGACTAAAAAACGAAGAGTTGAGTGTCCTGGGACGGTGTGCTTAGGGTCAGCATCATGACATAAAGGAAGTGAAAGGATGGTACAAAAATATTTTTAAACAACCATTTTCAGAGAGAACAGGGAGCAATACAGCATACAGAAATGAAAGCCTGACATTTCCAGACCTAGGAAGAGCTAAAAAACAAATAAGCACCTGAAATCTAATCCTCACGGACTAGGAGGACCCATGAAATAGGGAGGGCAAACAGGAAATCACCTTGAGCAGGATATGGGGTCACAGGCATTTTCCTTTGGCTGCTGCTTCTGGCTTCCCTGGTGGCTCAGAGGTTAAAGCGTCTGCTTCCAATGTGGGTGACCTGGGTTCGATCCCTGGGTCGGGAAGATCCCCTGGAGAAGGAAATGGCAACCGACTCCAATATTCTTGCTTGGAGAATCCCATGGATGGAGGAGCCTAAGAGTCAGACACAACTGAGCGACTTCACCTTCACCTTCTGGAACACGTGCTGCTTGTCACATGGTGAAATGCTTCCCATATGCTGGAATGTTACGCCTCTGAAAGCCCTGTGAGACATATTCTAGAAACCATAGTTTACCAATGAGGAAACAGATTCTAGAGGATAAGAAACTGGCCCAAGATTCCACAACAGAGACAAAGCCAAGCTCTAAAACCAAAATGAACTGTCTCTAAAACCTGAGTCCCGATGTCTGCACTTGAGTTCAGTTGTTCAGTTCAGTCACTCAGTTGTGTCTGACTCTTTGTAGTGCCGTGGACTGCTGCACGCCAGGCTTCCTTGTCCATCACCAACNTGGGAAACCATGGACACAGTGTCAGACTTTATTTTGGGGGGCTCCACAATCACTGCAGATGGTGACTGCAGTCATGAGATTAACAGATGCTTACTCCTTGGAAGAAAAGTTATGACCAACCTAGACAGCATATTCAAAAGTAGAGACATTACATTGCCAACTAAGGTCTGTCTAGTCAAGGCTGTGGTTTTTCCAGTGGTCATGTATGGATGTGAGAGTTGGACTGTGAAGAAAGCTGAGCACCGAAGAATTGATGCTTTTGAACTGTGGTGTTGGAGAAGACTCTTGAGTGAACCTTGGACTGCAAGGAGATCCAATCAGTCCATTCTGAGGGAGATCAGCTGTGGGATTTCTTTGGAAGGAATGATGCTAAAGCTGAAACGCCAGTACTTTGGCCACCTCATGAGAAGAGTTGACTCATTGGAAAAGACTCTGATGCTGGGAAGGATTGGGGGCAGGAGGAGAGGGGGACGACAGAGGATGAGATGGCTGGATGGCATCACTGACTCGATGGACATGAGTCTGAGTGAACTCCAGGATTGGTGATGGACAGGGAGGTCTGGCGTGCTGTGATTCATGGGATCGCAAAGAGTCGGACACGATAGAGCGACTGAACTGAACTGATAGTTAAGGATATCGGGACTAGAGACTCAAGCATAAGAACAATGACCCAGAGGGATGGTATGGGGAGGGAGGAGGGAGGGGGTTTCAGGAAGGGGAACGTGTATACCTGTGGTGGATACGTGTTGATGTGTGGGAAAACCAATACAATATTGTAAAGTAACCTCCAATTAAAATAAATAAATTTATATTTTTTAAAAAAGGAAACTCATAGACAAAAACAAAGGCTGTATGCTCTTTTTGGGGGGGGATTTATTAAATTTTTATTTTTTAGTTTGTTTTGCTTTACANGGGATTGGAATTAAAACTGATCTTTTCTAGTCCTGTGGCCAGTGCTGCGTTTTCCAAATTTGCTGGTATCTTGAGTGCAGCACTTTCACAGCATCATCTTTCAGGATTTGAAATAGCTCAAGTGGAATTCCATCACCTCCACTAGCTTTGTTCGTAGTGATGCTTTCTACAGCAGCCTCTATGTACAAGAAAACATACCCAAATAGTCAACTGTAGAAACACAAGCATCTTTATTCACTCACATGTTTTAAGGTCCTGCTACAAACCAGACTTATCTCGTCGAAAAATGTTTCAGAGGCAAGAATGGTTGGGTCAAATAAGTTCAGTCATGTCCAATTCTTTGTGATCCCATGGGTTGCAGCACACAGGCTTCCCTGTCCACCACCAACTCCCGGGGCTTGCTCAAACTCATTTCCAGTCAGAAATGCCATCCAATTATCTCATTTTCTGTCACCCCTTTCTCCTCCTGCCTTCAATGTTTCTCAGCATCAGAGTCTTCCAATGAGTCAGTTCTTTGCATCAGGTGGCTAAAGTATTGGCATTTCAGCTTCAGCATCAGTCCTTCCAATGAACACCCAGGACTGATCTCCTTCAGGATGGACTGGTTGGATCTCCTTGCAGTCTAGGACTCTCAAGAGTCTTCTCCAAACCACAGTTCAAAAAACATCAATTCTTTGGTGCTTAGCTTCCTTTATAGTCCAATTCTCAGACCCATATATGACTACAGGAAAAACCATAGCTATGACTAGACAGAGCTTGTTGGCAAAGAAATGTCTCTACTTTTTAATATGCTATTGAAGTTGGTCATAGGCAAATAGTATAGTCAGTTATAATTGACTAATGAAAGACAATAAGAACCCAGATAAAGCAGGTCTCAGAACTAGAGAAGCTGAATTTCTAACAATTTTATAAAACAAATACAAGTATCATATCATTTAGCATTTGGAGTTTATCATTTTCATATAATATAATCAGATCTAGACAGAGGATTTGCCATTCTCAATGAGTAAGCAGATTACCCTTCCCTTCAAATTCTGGTGCCGGCCTGCAATTAATTCTTTATTCAACACAAGAATCAACCAAATATGTTTTCTGAACATTCAAATAATGTTTAGAATAAATAAGTTTGAGGAAAAAGGAGTTACTTAAATTCTTGTAAATTCCAAGAAATCTTTACATGGATAGAGTTTATCATTTTATTTAATCATTGTAACATGGTAGAAATGAATATTCTTGTTTTACAGATTAAAAAAAAAATCAGAAATCAGAGAGATTCAGAAGCTTGACCAAGGACACACAGCTAACAGGCAAAGGAATGAGAAGGAAACTACAGTCTGTGTAACTCGTATTCTGGTTTCCACTCTAGCACCATTGCCTCCATACCTCAGAAGAGATGTTATGATTTTGATCCATTAAGCAGACTTATTGAGTCATGTAGGTGGTTGAGTATAAACCTTTGAGTAAAGTTCATTTAATGCATCATAATTAGCAACAGAGATTAGCTAATCAAAGCACTAATGATAATCTAATTGGTGTAGTGTTCTACTGCTTACAAAGCACTTTCATGTAATTGTATAATTTGATTTGTAAAATGATGTCTGACTGAGATTTCCCCCCCACCTAACTTTACAGGTGAAAAATTTGATGCTCAAAGAAATGTATTGATATCCATCCCCCAAATCATTAAATCCCTAAATAAGTAAAGTTGGGAAATGAATTCTAATGCTATATTTTATGTTCTCCAAATATAACATATACCACTATCCAACTGGGCAAGGTGATCAACAACAGAGTGCTCGAGTCCTTCCCTGATTCAGAAATGGCATGTGATGCAGCCTTTAGTGAATAATTACCCTTTCACCTACAATCTTAGATCTTAGTGATGATTCTGGGCTCTTCCCCATGGAAAACAATTTTGAAAGCCTATTGTATTACCCTTTGAATATACATTTGGGCTTGACTTTTTTTTTTTTCTTCATGCCATATACAACCTAAGCATAGTTTTGTGACAATAAAGAAAACACCAAAAGCATTTTCTGCTATCACTTCCCATCCATGGTTCCTAGAACAGGCCATAAAGTAAAGTTTTCTGTTTTAATTTTACAAAAAAAGCTGTGATTTTAGCCTACTGAGCAATTGTACTCACTCTATTTTCCATACTTTATAGTAGGCTTCTGATGTTCATCAACAAAACACATGTAGAACATAAAAGAAACTAAGCATTTTATCTTCTAGTTTGATTATCAAGATGTATTTCTAATAATTAGCATAATATTAGAGTAATGGGAAATGTTAGGACAGTATGCAATAGAGATATCAAATAATAAACAATACTAGTGAATAAATAATAAGTGAAGTTTAAAATCACTGCAGATGGTGACTGCCACCATGAAGTAAAAAGACACTTACTCCTTGGAAGAAAACTTATGACCAACCTAGAGAGCATATTAAAAAGCAGAGACATTACTTTGGCAACAAAGGTCCATCTAGTCAAAGATATGGTTTTTCCAGTGGTCATGTATGAATGTGAGAGTTGGACTATAAAGAAAGCTGAACACTGAAGCACTGATGCTTTTGAACTGTGTTGTTGGAGAAGACTCCTGAGAGTCCCTTGGACTGCAAGGAGATCCAACCAGTCCATCATAATGGAGATCAGTCCTAGGTGTTCATTGGCAGGAATGATGCTGAAGCTGAAACTCCAATACTTTGGCCATCTAATGTGAAGAACTAACTCATTGGAAAAGACCCTGATTCTGGGAAGATTGAAAGTGAGAGGAGAAGGGGACGACAGAGGATGAGACGGTTGGATGGCATCATGGACTCAATGGACATGAGTTTGAGTGAACTCTGGGAGTTGGTAATGGACAGGGAGGCCTGGCGTGCTGCAGTCCATGGGGTTGCAAAGAGTCAGACATGACTGAGCAACTGAATTGAACTGAACTGAAGTTTATATCTACTTATCTTTTTTATTTGTCAAAACAAAATCTCCAATTGGTGAATTTGAATTTTAGTAGCATGTAAGTCTTAGTTGAGGGAAAAAAAGACTTATTAGCCTTGTTTCTCCAAAAAAAAAAAAAAAAAAAAGGAAGAAGAACTTTGATGTATATTCTGGAATTTTATTTTCACTTTAACTTCATTTAGAATGGAAATGCTCTATTACATTTGTATTTCAAAGTCCATTCAGAAAATGATATGGCCTAGTATTTGACTCTCTTGATAGCAGCAAATGTCAGACAAGTAAATAGAGTAGTTTCAGATTGGGGTTTTTCACTCTGGTCTATTTAACAAATTGGGGGAATTTAAATTAAGTCATAAATGCTCTAAACCCTCAGTTGCTTCTTCACAAGTGGAGAAAATCTCACCCTCCATTTATCACTGTTGTGAAGATTAGTTATCATAAACGATAGATTTTATGATTTATTAGACCAGTTATATTTATTCAACACATTCTCTCATGATGTGTGATGGTTTAAGATAATCATTTCTTTTGCAACTCACATAACAAAGGATTAATATTAGAATATGTAAAGAATTCCTGCAGATAAATCTTTATATTTTATATATTTTTTAAAACCAGAAATGATTTTTTTAAATTTACAAAGCACATGAATAGGCATTTAACAGAAAAGTACATATATCCCCTCACTGGTAATCAACAAAATGCAAAGTAAAATCACAAGGAAGGTGATTTTGTTTAGAGGTTGGTTAACTCACCACATGCATGAGTTAACACTTGTATAGTACAAATAAAGATACAGTGTCAACCAAAGACATATATTCCTAAAGGCAAAGAGGACAGATAAAGAAAGAGAGCAAGTAGTTTACTACTAATAGAGACAGGGATTAAGATTGCACATTGAATTCTAAGATCTTCTCCCCAGGCTTTCCCTAACATCTGACAGCTCTCAGGACACTGGCAAAAAAGATTTCATCTGCCAAGTTGGAGACTATAAATATCTTCTCAGAGGAAACTAGCTAGCTTAAGTGAAAATTCTCAAACTACTAGTGTCTGAGGTCATCTAGTGAAATGGATGAGCCGGATCACCCCACAGCATGGCTCACATTAAACAAGCCCCTTTCAGAGCTTCCCATCAGCTTTTCACTGCCCCAAAAGTCAGCAATCACCAGACTTGTGAGTAACATAAGCCAAAACAAGTGAAACAAATAGATACAGAGGGTAAAATGACAAAAGCACCTTGGAAGAAATAAGCTGTAGAAAAAGAGGAAAAATAAAAACAACTATTAATGTCTTCAGGGAAAGAGACTCACTGGCTCGTGGGATGGTGCTCTCCTCTAAAGTGGAGAAGGGCAAATAGAGGGACATCACAGAAGCTGATAAAGTTCAGCTTCTGAAGATAGAGGTCAAAACCATCATGCGTTATAGATTGTCCTTGCAGCCACGCTAACTGGCCAACAGAATAGCAATAATTGCTTGAGACAGAAGATAAATGAAGGGCGCTTTTTAAGTTATGTTCAAGCTGAGAGATACACACACTCATACATACACAAACACAGTTCTCTAGAGTCTATGAACGTAAATGCAAAGAAAATAAAAAGTGAAGTGAGAGCACAAAGCAATGACTAGTGTGCTATATATATATTTTAAATGCTTATGGTTAAGAGGAGTGAAAACTTTGAGGTTAGAAAGATCTGTAATCAAATCCTTACTATGTCACTTTACATCTGGGTGAGATTGGGAAAACTAAAATTTCCAAGACATAGTTTCTTCATTCATGAAATGGAATAATAAAATACATTCTGTGGGATCACTGTAAATATTCGAGATAATACATACCAAAAGTTCATGGCAAACTGGTTGGTATAAAGTAGAAATTAAATCAAAATCAATTATGATTATTATTATAGTAAAATATATAAAGTTCTCATTACACGCTGATGGTTCACCCCCTCTCAAATATTTTTCTTATTTTCCTCACTTTGTTAATTAGATAGCCTAGTTATCTATTTGTTTCTACTGACACATATATATATATATACACACACACACACATATATATATATGGAAAGCCCCTCAGTCATAAAGAATATATACACACACATATATATTTATGGAATAGCTCCAGACATACATATGTGCGTGTGTATACACACACACACATATATATTTATGGGCCGTCCTGGTGGCTCAGTGATAAAGAATCCACCTGTAATGCAAGAGACCTGGGTTCAGTCCCTGGGTCAGGAAGATCCCCTGGAGAAGGGAATGCCAACCCACTCCAGTATTCTTGCCTGGAGAGTTCCTCTCCATCTGTATGTGTGTGTGTTTGTACTGATAGATTGATCGATCAATAGATAGATATACTAGTTTGCATCGACCCCATCTTATTGTGGAAGTCAATCTTCTGTTTCCCAGACAGAAAATAAACAGGGAAACAGCTCCCCATAGACAGTGTTGGCATAATTCTAGATTCTAATTCTAAATGTGATTATCTTACAATCAGTTTAAAGGCTTGCTTTGGTTTTGGTTTCTACCTAATATTTGCTAAATGGCCCTCAACTTTGTACTCCTATTTTAGGATGTATTAAGATGTTCAATGGATGATTTGACAATCTAATAATTGATTGCATGGAAAAGAAGGATATCAAAATGAAGAGGAAGAGGAGCCAAAATATACAAATAAAAATATTCCAAGAGCAAAGATTAACCTGCTGTTCCAGATAAAAAATATGTCTTGAAAACATCCACTTCTGCTTGAAATTGTCAGGGAAGATGTGCCTATATTTTTATATCTTTCTAATGCACCCAGAATACACTTGGAAATCTGAATGGTTTTGGTTTCTGGTAGGAGCTTTATCTTTTACCCTTTATTTAGCAGCCAGATACCTGAAGCTGGTGACAAAACCATAAGCTACAAAGCTAAATGAAAAGGCATTTGAGTGATAATTTACTTCACATTTAATTGTGCTTGAAACAGTTAGGCCTGGTGAGAACCAGATTATCAAATAGTAAAATCTGGATCCATTCTGTCTTATCCCAGGAGCTCCAGACGAGCTCACACGTGAACTGGATCAGGAGATTAGCAAAGCCCTCCCTTTAAGCATTAGATGTCAAGATTTTTTGTTTATTTTTGTTATTATTTTTTGAGTAGAAGTCTTTTGAGGTACTGAATTCCTTTCAGTCTTTATAAATGAGAACCCTATATGCAGCCAAATAGCATTAACTTCCCTGTCAAGGCTACTATAAGAAATGATAATATAAATAGCAACAGTAAACATTTCTTGAGCATGAACACTGCATGAGGAATAGGGTGAAAGCTTCATATTGACTAAATACACGTAAGGCTCACAGCCCTGTGAACAGAGTATTAAGCTCTTTACAATAAAGATAGGAAAAGTGAGACTCAGAGAAAAGAAGTGACTTGCCCAGGTGTACAAAGGCAGTGTACATGGTGAGTTCATCAAAATCCATTTTCTTTAATTATGGGGCACCAGCCTACATTTCCCACCTTTTCCTAGAATTAAGCGTGGCCATGCAATTAACTTCTGGCCAACAGAATATGAGCACAAATAGTGTATTTGCTGTTAAACATGTTTAAAAGTGGGTGGTCTTTCACAAGGAGCTGTTACTAATCTGTGATGAATTGAGAACACACCAAGGCCATTTGAAAACAGTGGAGCCACAGAAGAGTAAGCGCCTGGGTCTTAAACTGACCCAGTTTGCATCCTTCAAACTCCCTCAGTCACCTGTTACCCTTTACGTAAGCAGGAAATCAGTCTTTAACATGTCAGTGGCTTAATACATTAAGATTAACTGGTTACTAGCTATAATATTTATGTAAATGCTGCTGCCTTCAGGGGCATAAACTGAGTGTTGAACTTGGATTTTGTGATTTTTAGAGAACAAGCTATTAACCATTATGCTGTAGCACTTCTAAGCCTGATAAGTAAATCCCCCTCACTAGAATTCTGAACACTCATCCCATTCCATCTTAGTTGACAACTGTCTGGTTACTATGTTAACTGGGGAAATCAAGCAGTATACATCACCTTGAGCATATATCTAGTAAAAACTACATGTATATATGTGTGTGCTCAGTCGTCTTTGACTCTGTTACCCCATGAACTCTAGCCCACTAGTCTCCTCTGTCCATGGGATTCTCCTGGCAAGAATACTGGTGTGGGTTGCCATCCCCTTCTCCAGGGGATCTTCCCAACCCAGGAATCAAACTCGAGTCTCCTGTGTCTCCTGCACTGCAGGCAGATTTTTTTTACCACTGAGCCACAGGGGATGCCCATATCTATCTACTATTTAAAAAATCATATGTAATGTTTTCAAAGCAAGGGAATAGGGAAGTTCTCTTTGTGGAGCCCTTGTTTTGAGCCCTGAGTACTTTGAGATTAATGACTCAAACGATCTGACAAATCTGATCAAGTTTATGCATACTTATGTCCCCCAAATGCATATAAATAAAATATTTTTCACAAAATCCCAGGGTCCATAGAAATGGATTTAGGGCTCCTGACACATGTGATTTCATATAATTCATGCAGAAGGTTTGCCTGGTAGCAGTTTTATTATCCTCATTTTACAGATGACAAAACATAAGACACAAGTGGTAAGTGACTTGCCTGAGCTCAGACATTTGGTAGATGGCAGAATCAGGATTTAAGTTTAAGCCAATTTTACTCCACGGTTCATATCCTTTCGACTGCTTTATGATTGCTCAGTCCCTGTGGTGTAGTGAAACACCACCCAGTTTCTCACAACTACCTTAATATCACTGTTTTAAACATAAAATTTAGCAAGATATGCCAGCCTTTACAATTCCAAATATTTATTATTCATGCAATTGTGCAGTGTGTATGTGAAAGAGAGACTAATATGAAATACTGTGATTGAGAAATGAAAGAGATACACAGAAAGATTGAGAGAGATACTTCCTTCATAAATTATTATGTTAAGGCATTATCTCTAAGTGACATTTATCTTCATCCACAAATGTTATAGAAATCTACTGGTAAAACTCACATAAAGTAGCCTCATGTGCTAATTCCCAAAGTTCAGCTACCCTCCAGCCATAGGAGCAACCTGAGTTACAGAAAGGCACCCAGCTCTCTTTGGTGTTTCCTTTCCCAAATTATGTTTTTCCTCTTTGCCTTGATAAATCTCAATCCATCTTATTTAACACATACTCCGGCCAACAACCAGCCTTTTTCCCTAAAACAAAACAGAATAAACAAACTAACCAAAGAACCCACCATTTTCATGTTTGGATGGGAATAAGCACATGTAAAGGGATGGCATTATAATAGTCCCCCTCCCTTATCCATGGTTTCAATTTCCATGGTTTCAATTATTAATACCTATAGTCAACCATGGCCCAAAAATATTAAATGGAAAATTTTAGAAATAAAATCTTTTAAATCATGTGCTGCGATTCTGAGTAACATGATGGAATTTCATACCTTCCAACTCCACGGAGAGTGATTCATCTCTTTGTCCAGAGTGTCCACCCTGTATATGTTGCCTGCTTATTAGTATAGGGATAAATATAGTATGCTTAGTATGTGGGCTTCCCAGGTGGTGCTAGTGGGAAAGAACCCACCAGCCAATGCTGGATACATAAGAGACTTGAGTTCGGTTCTTGGGTCTGAAAGATCCTCCAGAGGACAGCTTGGCAACCCACTCCAGTATTCTTGCTTGGAGAATCCCATGGATAGAGAAACCTGGCAGGCTACAGTCCATAGCGTGGCAAAGAGTTGGCCATGACTGAAGCTTCTTAGCACATAAATGTAGTATGTAGACAGGAATACCTCATTTTATTGCACTTAACTTTGCTGCATCTCAAAGATCCTGTATTTTCTAAAAATTGGAGGTTTGTGGCAAGCTTGCATTGTGGCAAGTCAAAATATTCAGAATATAGCTAGCATTTTTACCAATAACAATTTTCAAATTATTATCTATCCATTATTCTTTAGTCATAATGCTATTACACATTTAACAGACCATAGTATGAAGACGGCATGCCAACCCACTCTAGTATTCTTGCCTGGAGAATCCGATGGACAGAGGAACCTGGTGGTTTATGGTCCATATGGTCACAAAGAATCAGGCATGACTGAAGTGACCTAGCACAGCACAGCACAGACCACAGTAGAGCATAAACATTCACTGGGAAAACAAAAAACTCATGTGATTCCCTTTATTGTGATATTCACTTTACTGTGGTGATCTGGAAATGAAACCACAATCTTTGCAGTCTGCCTAGAAGAAATTCAATACTGCCCATGGCTTCAGTCATTCACTGGGGGTCTTGGGACACATTCATCTGGATAAGAGGTTTTACTATATTGTCTGCATGTCCAGGATGTGAGAGATAATTGCACATCCCTTAATAGCAATTATTTATCTGAGGATTGTTAGGCTTATTATCCCTTCCTCCCAATAGACTAATTCTCCGGGAAGACAGTAACTATCCTCTTTTATTCTTACTGCATCCCCTAAACTAGCTCAGCTCCTAAGACAGAGTAGGTATGT
Source organism: Neotragus moschatus (assembly GCA_006410615.1). Classification (NCBI taxonomy): domain Eukaryota; kingdom Metazoa; phylum Chordata; class Mammalia; order Artiodactyla; family Bovidae; genus Neotragus; species Neotragus moschatus. The sequence goes on along the minus strand of SJYA01002742.1, from coordinate 980,910 downwards.
CATATTTGCTGAAGGACTAAAATGTGACAGTTTTTAGTCCAATTCACAGATTTGGGGACATGTCAAATGATAATAGATGGAGCAAGTTCTCTAGTTTACATCATTCCTGAATGGTTTCAGCACACCGCGCACAACTGCATTTCTAGGAATCTGACTCATGAAATGAGCCTGGTGGGTCTCAGGCTGATGAGAAACACCGCAACAGCCTAGGTGGAAAAGACCACAGAAGCTTTCTAAACTGCTTTCTTTTTCCTCCTCAGGAATAACTGGGCTGGGGACTCACAGGAGGGCAGAAGCTGTCGCTCTGCTACACCCTGGAGGTGTCTGTCTCAGTTCCACACTGAGAACATCTGCTTCTCTCCACTCCTCATCACGGCACTCCCTCCCCAGCTGGGAGACGAGCACCAAAGGCTCCAGCCTCCACAGAGCAGGGCTGTACTTTCTGTTAATTCAGAGAGATGTCATGGAGAGTTGAAAGACAATTGATTACTTGGAACTCAGTGGTATATACACCCTAGGGCAAGTACCAATGGCAAGTTGTTGCTAGACTAGCTGCTGCTGCTGCTAAGTCGCTTCAGTCGTGTCCAACTCTGTGCTACCCCATAGACGGAAGCCACCAGGCTCCTCTGTCCCTGGGATTCTCCAGGCAAAAGCACTGGAATAGGTTGTCATTTCCTTCTCCAATGCAAGCAGTGGTCCTTTATTTCCACATCTGAAATTTTTTTTAAATATTGAGATAGCCTGAGTCATTCTATCTGTCTTAATGCAAGCCTGTATCATAGATACCCAGTAGAAAGTGCCCAGTCTTTGATTTGGGAAGACCTGGCTTTGAATCAACTCTTCTCCATGTATCGACATTCTTTCCTATGATTCTCTAATATTTCATGTCTCAGAGGCACTTCCCTTTCTTATAAAATGGCAACAAGTAGATCTGCATCATGGGCTGCTATGAAGATTCACCTTTTCCTTCTCACCTATCTCATTGCTCCGCTAGAGATATTAGTCTTCTTGTACACACACCTCAGTATGCCCACAGACTATCTCCATCATAAGCACTCACTGCCCTGGTGATTCTGCTCAAAATTGTTAGAAACTGTTTCATTGAATGAAAATACGGATTGCATTGGCTTGGTCATAGACAAAGGTATTTCTTAATTTTGGAGTTAAGTTCCTTAAAACATCATGTAGAGTAATCTGTGATCAAGAAATTTAGAACCTTATATATATTAAGACCTTATATATAATATATAGCATAATATTACCTATGTAGCATTAT
>SJYA01002742.1:906331-979486 GCA_006410615.1 Neotragus moschatus | reverse complement strand
CACATATATACACATATATAACATGTTATATATATATGTTATATATATGTGACATGTTATATATATACTATATAACACGTATTGTATAGCATATATATGTATACACACATATGTACATACATATATAACATATGTATGTATATATAACATGTTATATATATACACGTGTGTGTGTGTGTGTGTGTGTGTGTATGTGTATAAAGGCATGGCAAAATAAATGTTTGAGTAAAGCATCCCACAGAAAAGTTTTTGCAGGTTTTTGATATGATTGTAAAGTCATTTAATATGGATAGCCACACACTAACTGCAGCATTAACAACAATATTGTACACCTCTTGAGGCATTCTGATGCCTCAAAAAATTTTATATCCATTTGCCATTGTTTTATATACACTTAGGGATATCACTTATATATATATATATTCACATATATGTATATATTTAAAAACATAAGTAAGTCCATCCCACTTTGTAGGAAATCACAGAGTATGATGTGATGCCTCTTTACAAGATTTAACATAATTATTATTTTAAAACAAGGTTGGAGACTAGGGGCATTTAATTAATGTTAGCTAACGATAATATACACTCAGTCGAACATTCGCATAGTTGCAGAAAGGATGAAGAATTTACAGTTTCACTTCATGTATGCCTAGCATCTTCCAGCTGGGAGAGATCACCATCCCAGCATAAAGCCAATTCCAAGATCTGTAGGTAAAGGATTAGTTGACAAGCAGTGTGTTGCTAACCAGGTGGCAGTAGTGGTAAAGAGCCCCCCTGCCAATGCTGGAGACATAGGAGATGCGGGTTCCATCCCTGGGTCGAGAAGATTCCCTGAAGGAGGATCTGACAACTCACTCCAACATTCTTGCCTGGAAAATCCGAAGGACAAAGAATCGGACGTGACTGAAGCGACTAAGTACATGCTTAGCACGCATGCATGGAGAACACGTGTTGCTAACCAATACATTAATAGTGGATCAGCAGGACCAGAAAAATCAGTCTAGGGATTCCAGTTTGATCTAGGAAAAGGAAGCAATCATGGAGGAGGAGGAAGAAAAAGGAGAAAAAGCAGCTGCTGCTAAGTCACTTCAGTCGTGTCCGACTCTGTGCGACCCCAGAGACGGCAGCCTACCAGGCTCCTCTGTCCCTGGGATTCTCCAGGTAAGAACATTGGAGTGGGTTGCCGTTTCCTTCTCCAATGCATGAAAGTGAAAAGTGAAAGGGAAGTCGCTCAGTCATGTCCGACTCTTCGCGATCTCATGGGTTGTAGCCCACCAAGCTCCTCCGTCCATGGGATTTTACTCTTATTTACTGATTTCTTAGTACCTTAATTATTTCCCTGGTGGCTCGGACGGTAAAGCGTCTGTCTACCATGTGGGAGACCTGGGTTCAATCCCTGGGTCGGGAAGATTCCCTGGAGAAGGAAATGGCAATCCACTCCAGTACTATTGCCTGGAAAATCCCATGGACAGAGGAGTTTGATAGGCTACAGTTCATAGGGTCGCAAAGAGTCGGACACGACTGAGCGACTTCACTTCACTTAGCACCTTAATTATGTTACTTCAAGAATAAGGAAGCGAGGCTATTAGCAATTTCTCTTTATAGGAGAGAAACTGGATCTTAAGTTACATCATGTATTAGCTAGATTAAGAAGGAGAGTAATTATTAAAAGCCTGCTCTTTTTGTTTTGGTTTTCAGTTCCAAGTTAAACTCCCATCTTATTGTAGTAAGCCACAAACACTTCTCAGTTTTAACAGATGCAGAGGAAAAAAGCATCTCTTCAAAGAATAAAGCAAATATACTGACAAAACAAAACAAGATATTAAAGTGCAAGTTTTCCAGGTTAAGGAACTAAGAATGACTCTATAGATTTACTCAAGGGGGAAAACGGCTTGCTGTATGTGGAATTTTAAGGCTCCCCTTACATAGTGGCATGATAACAAATGATGAGAAACTAGAGTTGTTTAAGGGAGCATTGGTGCTTAACAAAAAATTATTGTAATCTGTAGTTTTGAAATAATGTTAGAAGTCGAACAAATATGAGAGGGAACATAAGTAAAGAATGTTAATTTGCAGACATCATACCTTCGGTACTTTATCAACTCAGATGGAACATTTTTTTACATTGTAGTATCTCTGCAATCAAAATGAGTAATAGATGGCTCCATACAGTCACTCTCAACAGAGTGAAAACTGTCTGATTCCAATGTTAAGATTTTCTTTTTTCCCCTCTCTACCTATAGCTTCTATAAGCAGTACATGAGCTTTCTTGGTTGTAATGTCTGAGGGCATAATTGAATAATAGCAACCCCATGTATATTTCAATAATCAAAGCAAACATAACAAACCATTTGAGAAAAGGATGTGAATCTGACTTGTCTGGTCCTTTGGCATTTTTTGGTAAGATCAAGAAAGTGTTAGCATTAAAACTCTGAGACAGTTTTATGTGGGAAAATGTGGGTGTAAGAAGCTTAAAGGCTTGCTCTGTTGAGTGAAGCTACTATTATGTTGACAAACACTGATAGAATCTATGTTTTTGGAAACTCTGGAATCTAAGGAAATAAACTTACAGTGACCAGGGATGTGTTTAATGAAGCAAGAGGTTTTCAAATTTTGGTTACAAAGTGCTGTGGTTATTTTGCTTACTTGACTCTTATCCCCCATTCCCTAACTTGACAGTGGTCATTGGAATGGTAGATTGAACTCCTGAGGCAATTGGCTGGTGCCACAAGGTGAAATATGAACGTTGTTATCAAACTCATGGCTGTGTATTTTGACTTGTCGGGTGGCTACCTAAGGGAGCAGCAGAGAGGCTTGCCTTAGCTTTGCTCTCCTTGGGGAGGAGAGATATATCAACACAAATTTATATCAAAGCATTTAAAGACATATACCTTATAACTTCCTGGGGCAAGTACACATGGGTGGGTAGCAAGGGAGGCAAGAAGAAAATAGACTGAAAAGCCTGGGAAGGAGAAGGCTGAGGATGAAAATACTTGAGAGAAAGAGGCTTTAATGGGATACTGAGTGTAACAGGATGCTCAGGGACAGGCATGTGCTCAGAAAAGAGGTACGAGGACCCTATACTTGATCCCTGATTGATGTTTGATGTCTGTGCAAGCAAGAGATAGATATTAAGTCAGAGTCATAGGTCTTGGATAAGCATTTTACAAGGGTCCCAGCTCAGAGCTAATCTGCAAAGATTAAGAGAGCATTTTTTTCCCCTTGGCTCTAAGTTTAAGGAAATCTTTGTCAGGTCACTGGCTGACCACTGAAAGAATAGACTTTGCTGACACACACACACAGAAACACAAACTGCTAGAGCTAATAAATCAATTCTGCAATTTTTCAGGGTACAAAATCATTATGCAAAACAAGCTGTACTTCTCTGCTGAAAAGGAAATTAAGAAAACAATTCCATTTAAAAAAAACACTGTAAAATATAAAATGCTGAGGAATAAATTTAATCTAGAAAGTGAAAGTCATGTATACTAAAACCTATAAAACATTGTTAAAAGAAATGAAAGGAGATACAATTAAACAACAAAACCAAAAAAACCCATGTTTATCAGTTGAAAGACTTACTATTGTTAAAATAACAATACTACCTAAAATGATCAAACTATTCAATATAATCTCTGTCACAAGTCCAATGCCTCACCTTTGTTTTTTCTTCTTTTTTATGGAAATATTAAAGCCCACTCTCAAGTCCATATGGAATTATAAGGGAGTTCAGTTCAGTTCAGTTCAGTCGCTCAGTCGTGTCTGACTCTTTGAGACCCCATGAATCGCAGCACGCCAGGCCTCCCTGTCCATCATCAACTCCCAGAGTTCACCCAAACTCATGTCCATCAAGTTGGTGATGCCATCCAGCCATCTCATCCTCTGTCGTCCCCTTCCCCTCCTGCCCCCAATCCCTCCCAGCATCAGAGTCTTTTCCAATGAGTCAACTCTTCACATGAGGTGGCCAAAGTATCAGATAGCAAAAACAATATTGAAAAAGAAGACCAAATTGGAATACTCATATTTCTTAATTTCAGAACTTACTACAAAACTATGGTGGTCAATCAATGTATGTTGTACTAGCATAAGGATGGACCCATAAACCAATGTAAAAGAACTGAGAGTCCAGACATGAACCAATATCTTTATGGAAAACTGATTTCTACAAAGATGCCAAGACCATTAAATGGGAAAAGAATAGTATTTTCGACAAGTAGTGCTGGAGTAATTTGATATTCATATCCAAAAGGATAAAGTTGGACCTCTACCTCACTTTATATACAAAACTTAACTCAAAATGGATCAATAACCATATTTATAAAATTTATACCACAAATTCTTATAAAAACACAGTAGTAAATCTTAGATTTTGCCAATGGATTCATCTTAGATATGACACCAAAAGAATGAACAATAAATAAAGAACCAGATAAATTGTACTTCATTAAATTAAAAATATTTGAGCATCAAAGAAACTTATGTAGAATTTGAAAAGGCAGTCTACATAATGGGAGAAATAGTTGCAAATGTGTATCTCATAAGAATGTGTGATCCAGAATATATAAACAGAGCAATTCAATAACAAAAAAGCAAACTCAATAACAAAAAAGCAAACAGAATTTTACAACAGGCATAAGACATGAATAGAGATTACTCAGAAGATATAAAAATGCTCAATGAGTAATTGAAAAGGTGTTTGGTAACATTAGTCATTAGGGAAGTACAAATCAAAACCACAGAGATATCACTTCACAGTCACTAGGATGGCTTTAACTGAAAAGAGAAAAACAATTATTGGCAAGGATGTGAAAAATTTGAGCACTTGTACATTGCTGGTGCAATCCAAAGTGGTACAGTCACAGATGAAAATAGTTCCATAGTTCTTCTAAAATTAAACATAAAATTACCATATAAACCAAAAATTCCATTCTTAAGTAAAAGAACTAGAATAAATATCCAAATAGATACTTCTACAAATGTTTATAGCAGCACTATTCATGATAGGAGAACTAGCCAAAGGTAAAAATGACCCAAATATCCATCAACCAATGAAAAATTACATTTTATACTCATTAAATGGAATATTATTCAGCCATATAAAGGAATTAAGTACTAATAATTGCCATGATACAGATGAACTTGAAAATATTTTTTTCTAACTGAAAGAAGGTAGACGGAAAAAGTAATATACTTTATGATTCTTAGTATATGAAATACCCAGAATAGGTAAATTCACAGAAACAGAAAGTAGATGGAGTTTTGAGCAGTGCCTGCTTAACGGATATGAGTTTTCTTTCAGGTGATAAAAATATTTTAGAACCAGACAGAAGTGGTGGTGCAGCACTATGAGTGTTTTAAATGCCACTGATCATATATATTAAAATGGTCAATTTTAGGTTATGTGAATTTCACATCGACTTATTAAAATACAAAGTTTATGTCTGCAACTTGGAAGCAAATCTCAGAATCACTAGAAAAGCCCTATTTCAGAAAGTACATCATCAGCACTTTTGACTGCACAAAAGATTATATCAAATGATAAAAACGAACATTCAGCTCAGTTCAGTTCAGTTCAGTTGCTCAGTCGTGTCCGACTCTTTGGGACCCCATGGTCTGCAGGACACTAGGCTTCCCTGTCCATCACCAACTCCTGGAGTTTACTCAAACTCATGTCCATCAAGTCGGTGATGCTATCCAACCATCTCATCCTCTGTCATCTCCTTCTCCTCTTGCCCCTAATCCCTCCTAGCATCAGGGTCTTTTCCAGTGAGGCAACTCTTCACATCAGGTGGCCAAAGTATTGGAGTTTCAGTTTCAGCTCAGTCCTTCCAATGAATATTCAGGACTCATTTCCTTTAGGTTGGACTGGTTGGATTTCCTTGCAGTCCAAACAACTCTCAAGACTCTTCTCCAACATCAAGTTCAGAAGCATGAATTCTTCGGAGCTCAGCTTTCTTTTTAGTTCAAGTCTCACATCCATACAGGATTACTGGAAAAACCATAGCTTTGACTAGATGGACCTTTGTTAGCAAAGGTCCATCTGCTTTTTAATATGCTGTCTAGGTTGGTCNCAAACAACTCTCAAGACTCTTCTCCAACATCAAGTTCAGAAGCATGAATTCTTCGGAGCTCAGCTTTCTTTTTAGTTCAAGTCTCACATCCATACAGGATTACTGGAAAAACCATAGCTTTGACTAGATGGACCTTTGTTAGCAAAGGTCCATCTGCTTTTTAATATGCTGTCTAGGTTGGTCATAACATTTCTTCCAAGGAGTAAGCGTCTTTCAATTTCATAGCTGTAGTCATAATCTGCAGTGATTTTGGAGCCCAAAATAGTAAAGTCTGTCACTGTTTCCATTGTTTCCTGAAGTGATGGGATCAGATGCCATGATCTTAGTTTTCTGAATGTTGAGCTTTAAACCAGCTTTTTTACTCTCCTCTTTCACTTTCATCAAGAGGCTTTTTAGTTCCTCTTCACTTTCTGCCATANCTTACAAATAGCTGTGAAAAGAAGAGAAGCGAAAAGCAAAAGAGAAAAGGAAAGATATAAGCATCTGAATGCAGAGTTCCAAAGAATACCAAGAAAAGACAAGAAAGCCTTCTTCAGTGATCAATGCAAAGAAACAGAGGAAAACAAAAGAATGGGAAAGACTAGAGATCTCTTCAAGAATTTGGCAATAGGGAGTTCATTCGACTTTTTTAAGAAGTCAAATGAACATTAACAACTCTAAATAAATTCTCAAAAAATCTTCAAAGAAACTGCCTCTGAATTTTTGAATACTTTCATTGTTGTTATTTAGTCACCAAGTCTGTATCCAGCTCTATGTGACTTCATGGGCTGCAGCATGCTAGCTTTATAAATACCTTAATACTAGTACATTTCATACCTTGTCATCCCCCCCCACACACACATAAAGAGAGGATAAATATAAAAACAAAACAAAACTGTCAAAATTCTGCAGGAGATTTCTATAGTAAGTTACAATTTTTTTCTAAGTGATAAGAAAGCATGGCTAGAGTACAACTGGAAATGTATTTCTTTCTATTGACATATAAAATAATAGTGCTTCTTACAATTAACAGCATTCTGAGTTTAGTGGAGAATAGTAAATATAACGATTATATCAATACACTTAGAGCAGATACTTTTCTTACAATGGTGACCATTCACTCATTTTCACTAATCAACATTTTGAGTGTGTGGTGCTGAATTCATATCAATGTTTAAAATTTTTGATATGACAAATCTGAAGCCCATTTGATTAAAAAAGGATGGATCAACTTCAAGAAGTATTTGCTACCTTGCTAAAAGCATTCACTACCATTAGTTAGAAGAGATAAGAACCGAAGAGATTATAAACTATAGACTCTTGTAGGGGCTGTTAAAGGGACAATTTGAGCACAAAACAGTGACTGTCTCTTCCTAGAGATTTATAGGAGGCTTTGTAGAAGCAATAATGTTTGAACAGCATCTTACAGGACAAATTGGAGTTTTGTGTTTATCTCAATAGAATAAACTAGAAAGGTGATTCCACCCAGAGGAAATTATAAGAACCAAGGGGGAAAGGCGTGATGCAACTTATGAAGACAGTGCAAGAGGAAATTGGACAGGCAGAAGGGGAAGAGCAGGAGACAAAGGTATAAGCCAAGTCAAGAACCCTTTAAAATATTGCATTTCTGGGTATCATGTTAATACTCATTTATTTACTTAGGCTTTTTAACAGAAAGCTAAATGCTTCTGGCCATGTCATTAATCTTTAGTGATCTCGCTGATAAACCAAATTTGACATAGTGCCAGGACCAAAGGAAGGCTTAGACTTTGGCCAGTATCCATGTTACACTACCTTTTGTAATTCTAAGTTCTCTATTCAAAAAAAAAAAAAAAAAAAAATCTAAAAATGCTAACCTTTTACAATAGCTCCCAACTATGGAGGATATAGTTTGTCCCAGGAATCATATCCAGTACGCACACACACACACACACACACACACACCTACACACTCACACAGATCTTTCAGTAATATCTTTATATGCTCACTTTATAAATTATGAAACGTAGCCTCATAGAGGTTTGATAAACTTTGCATATAAAGAGCAGCAAGCTACCTAAGACAATGTCTAAGATTTCATTATTCTTTCATATAAATATATGTTAAGCAAACACTCTGTACTATCCACCTTGATGAATTACTTAGATTTTTTCTGGTACCATGTAAAATGTGTTTTTCTAATTTCCATAGGCCAACAACTGATGAGGGCTTCCCTGGAAGCTCAGATGGTGAAGAACCTGCCTGCAATGTAGGAGAACTGGGTTCAGTCCCATGATCGGGAAGATCCCCTGGAGAAGGGAATGGCTACCCACTTGAGTATTCTTGCCTGGACAATTCTATAGACAGAGGAGCCTAGCAGGCTGCAGTCCATGAGGTCACAAAGAGTCAGACCTGACTGAGGGACTAACACTTTCACACTTTCACTTTCAACAACTGATTAAAGCCAGAAGTGCCAAAACCTGTGATCTAGATCTTGAATTTCCTTGGTTAAGTGCGCGTGTGGGTGTGCATGTGTATATGTGTGCATGCACCATGTGTTAATGTAAGTGGTCAATCTAGAGAAGTGGAGGATAAAACATCTATTATTTTTGTTACAATCTGTCATTAGCTATGACTTAGAACACACTCCAGGGAATACTGATTCATATCAGCATCAGAAACAATGCCATCTTTGATGTAACTATGTAATATTCATTTTTGAGTATTCAGAAAATCATAACAATTATACCTATTACTTCTTTAGAAATAAAATATTGAGCCTTACCAGTCCCTTTACTGGAAAATAGAAACTCATTGAAAGCTGTGGTTAAATTACAAAAGAAAAAGAAATTATCTGTGACATATGTGTTCTTGTTCTTGATTTTGATATTGACTTTTGTCCAAACATATTTAATTTATCTTGGAATCAATTCTGCTCTTTCTTTTATCATCTGTTCTGCAAATTTGTTGCCCTGCACATTTCAATTTACTCCTTCACTCATCTACCTTCCCTTCACACCATGAATTGCTTGAAAGCAAGAACTATTTCAGATTAACCATTTTATCCCTCAACCCTGAGAATCTCCTGAGCATAGAGCAGCCACTTGATAGTTGTTTGAACTGGTGGAAAAAGAATGAGACAGTGAGATTATCAGTGAGTGACTGAGTGAACATGCTGCGTGCTCCTGTCTGACTTTGCAAACTCATGGGCTATAGCCCACTAGGCTCCTCTGTCCATGGCATTCAGGCAAGAATGTTGGAGTGGGTTACCATTTCCTCCTACAGGGGATCTTCCCAACCCAAGGACTGAACCTGCATCTCCTGCATCGGCAGGCAGATTCTTTACCACTGCGCCATTTGAAAAGCCCAAGTGAACCTGTGAGTAATGTTAGTCGCTCAGTTGTGTCTGACTCTTTGCGACCCCATGGACTGTGGCCCGCCAGGCCTCTCTGTCCATGGGATTCTCCAGGCAAGAACACTGGAGTGAACTGCCATTCCCTTCACCAGAGGATCTTTCCAACCCAGGGATCGAACCCAGGTCTCCTTCATGGCAGGTAGATTCTTTACCATCTGAGCTACAGGGAAACCTAGGTACAATGAAAATATTCTATTTAATGCTAATTATTCTAAGACATGTCTATATTAGATAGGTCAACAAACAGACATTAATATCAGGTACTTAATACTGAATATTTCCCAGTTCATATGAACCTGGAATTTCAATGTGCTAGTCAGAATATAATTGATTGGGGAATTGTCTTTGATACAATTACCTAATTCTAAAAAGTCATAGCATTTTTACCCCCATCTAACAAATGAAGAGCTTGAATCTTAGAGAATTTGAGTTATAAAACATTACATGCAATTATTATTGTCAAGAAACTATTATGCACCAGGCATTCTGTTTAATATTTTCCTTTGTGAGATTTTTAAGTGGCCTGCTCTCAGTCTCTCAAAATTTAATTAGAATGGGCTGAAATCTAGGTGCCCACAGTGCTTATTCTACAAACTGCAACAAATGCAAAAGTGAAAAGGGACCCTGTTATTGTTTCTAAGACTACAGAATCCAACCAGAAAAGCTCCAGGAAAGCTAGGACATAAAATTACCCTAGCTTCAACCTTACTTCATGGATAAGGATAACCAAAAACCTCTGTGTGGTACTTTAGAATCACTATGTTCCTGTAAGCCTATGTGTTCTTGACTTCTTCCGCATGAGGAAGGGCACCAAGTATAAATCTGGGACAAATTTATAAAAGAGAAATGACATCTCCACAAAGCATTTGTTAGCAAAGTGGACTGAGTAATGATTTGAGTAAAATTAAACTTTTAGCAAAGCACAAGCAAGAAAATTGAGCTAAATTTCAAGCAGTGAGGAGAAAAATTTCTACGGGCCACCAGTAAATTTCTATTGGCCTTTTTCTCAGAAAGATTCAACTTCAAAGAACCTCTTACTCATTCTTCTCCATTCTTTTTTATCCCCTTTCAACTCTAAGAACAAAAACACAGCTCCTCTATTGTTTTCCATGCAGGCTGTTTTTCCATCACTTGCCCAACTATACATGTGAAACCACTTTATGATCTTACCTTCTATTTCAAAGGCAATATCCCAATATTTCTTGCTTGTAACCCAATGTTCCTCTCTTCTGGAAATGATAGTCAATATTATATTTGACAGTGTTGCTATTGTTTAGTTGCTAAGTTGTGTTCAACTCTTTTGTGACCCCCATGCACTGCAGCGCACCAGGCTCTTCTGTCCATGGGATTACCCAGATAAAAATATTAGAGTGGATTGCCATTCCCTTCTCTAGGAGATCTTCCTGACCCAGGGATCAAACCCACATGTCCTGCACTGGCAGGTGGATTCTTTACCTATGAGTCACCAGGGAAGCCCATTTGACAGTATTAGCAAGTTTGAAAATATGTGTGACAATAAATCATAAACATAACATAAATCTTGCACTTCTAACTTACTATACAGAGTGATCAGTTTACCTGCATGCCCTAATTAAATCCCTGCTGAAGATCAACTCAACATTCAGAAAACTAAGATCATGGCATCTGGTCCTATCACTGCATGGCAAAAAGATGGGGAAATAGTGGAAACAATGACAGACTTTATTTTCTTGGTCTCTGAAATCACTGCAGATGGTGACTGCAGCCATGAAATTAAAAGACGTTTGCTCTTTGGAAGAAAAGTTATGACCAACCTAGACAGCATATTAAAAGCAGAGACATTACTTTGCCAACACAAGTCCATCCAGTCAAAGCTATGGTTTTTCCAGTAGTCACGTATGGGTGTGGAAGTTGGACCATAAGGAAAGCTGAGTGTCAAGGAATTGATGCTTTTGAACTGTGGTGTTAGAGAAGACTCTTGAGAGTCCCTTGGACAGCCAGGAGATCCAACTAGTCAATCCTACAGGAAATCAACCCTGAATATTCATCAGAAGGACTGATGCTGAAGCTGAAACTCCAATACTTTGGCCACCTGATGCTAAGAACGGACTCATTTGAAAAGACCCTGATGCTGGCAAAGATTGGAGGCAGGAGGAGAAGGGGATGACAGAGGATGAGATGGTTGGATGACATCACCGACTCACTGGACATGAGTTTGAGTAAACTCCGGGAGTTGATGATGGACAGGGAGGCCTGGTGTGCTGCAGTCCATGGGGTCACAAAGAGTTGGACACGACTGAGCAACTGAACTGAACTGAACTGATGATCTCAGTGGAGTAGCTGAGGCTCTATTTCTTTCCTATTCCTTACAACTTCATCTCTTAAGGCTCACCTTTCATCCCTAGGATGTTTTCTTGAGAGACCTTCTCTCCCTGACCTCTACCTTCACTTTTTAAAAAATATATACATATATTTATTTATCTACTTGGCTTCATCGGGTTCCAGCTGAGGCACCCAGGATCTTCACTGCAGCATGCAAACTTCGTCACCCTGTGGTGTGTGGGACTCCAGCTTCCCAGCCAGGGAATGAAACCTGTGTCCCCTGCACTGGAAGGTGGACCCTCAACCATTGGACCACCAGGGAAGTCCTACCTTTCCTCTTCTTTTACAGTGCCGTTCTGAAAATGAGATTCAGATCTTCCGTCAGAACTTGGTCTAGGACTGGTCTGGATTTACGTCCCTGCTGGATTTACATCCTAGCCATTGTTCTCCATCTATAAATTACTACTCTTTTAGATGCAAGTGACCGAAAATCAACCTAGACGAAGTTAAACAAACAAACAAAAGTAGACATACTGGCCATTGGGGTTGAAAAGTTCAGCGTCAGGGCTGTCGACAATATTAAGAACTGCTCTATATGCATCTACATGTTCCATTCTCCTTTTTTCCTTATGTTGACTTTATTCTCTGGATGCAAATGGTATTTTGAAGACTGCAGAAGAATTGTCTTCAAATCCTCCCAGGTAAAAGAACATCTCATAAAGGAGATCCTCTCTCTGGTGAGTTTTTCCAAAAGTTATGCATTTTATTCTAGTTTTGTTAGGGTCACTCAATCACTGAGTCAATTTCTGTGGCCAGCAATACTTGGGTCTCTGTCACCCTAGCCTGGTCACATGCTCCAGGCCTAAAGCTCTACCCAGCCAGCATGGGAAGGACATAGAAGAAGGTGAGTCTTTATATGAAGAAAATAGATGGTAGAAGGAACACAGCAATGTCTTCTAAACCTCATTTTGAGAAAGTTACTTTATTTATCTTTCTGCCCCCGTTTTTTTCAATGTAGCAACTATTGCTACATTGCTTCTAATGTCTCTTCTCTGTGAGTGGGTTTTCTTCTTTCCTTCCACCAAGCTATGGGGCCACTGTCTTAAAGTCACTGATACTGAACTCTGTATCCACTGAACACAGAATAAAACAAGACAGAATAGAAAGTAAATTTCTCAGTTTAATCTCTTCGCGTCTATAACACATACAAATAAAGTGGCAGCACAGGAAGAATTTTGCAAGATGATGATCACAAGGCAGCGTGTTGTAAGTAGGCACTCAATAAATAATCGTGGGTAGACTTTGAGTCCCACTAAACCAGTTTCTCAGAGCCCCTTTGGTCCAATTAATATCTCTACAAGAAAAGACAAGTCTACAGAGCAATGCTAAAAAAAAAAAAAATAGATTGATTCTGTATATAGCTTAGTCTATAATCTTCAAGATATATGTTACTTGGAGAGTTTCTCGAGGTGGTTTGTCATTCCCATTCTGTCTCTTTGGCATCGATAAGGGATGTGATAGGGAAAGCAACAGAATTTGCTACTAAGTATTCTAGCAACAGACATGAAGATATACAAGAAAAACTAAGAATATCGATTTATTTTCTATTTTTAAGACTTTTAGTCAAAGCAAGTTGGCTTGAAAGAAGGAGAGGATGTTTGTATTCTTTTGTTTGTTTGATGGAGGAAGGATAAGAGAAAATAGTTTTGGGGGGCTATCAAGAATGGAATGTCATACAGTGCAGTTGTATTTGAGTTTACATAGAAGTATGTCTGTCTTTACACAGTTCTACTGTGTATTGAGAGGATGATCTGAAGAGTTCATTTCCTGTGAACCTCAAATTCCACATCCATAAAAGGAAGATGGCAACTATTACTACTTTGAAATAATTATTCTAAGGGTCACAAGCAATGTGCTATTTCCTTTTTTTTATATCTATAATAGCTTAACATAGTAGTTAGAAGCATAGACTGTTACGTTTTCCTGGTTGCATGTCTCGGCTGTGTGACTTTTGGGGAATCATTTAAGAAATGTGTATAATATCCTTCCATTTGTGTAAAAGAAAGTTGCTGACATATATTCATGTACACACTTAGGACATTTTTGAAAGGATACACAAAAGTCTGTCAAATATTCTAATCTTTGGGAGGGGTACTAAATGAATGGGGGATATATCAAAAACTAAAGAAATCAATTTCAAATTATAAATCAAGTAACACCATCAACAGAGACAAACTAGAAACTTCATTGTGATTTCATATGAGATTTGAGAGACTATTTTGGACTTTTCTAGTAGCTCAGACAGTAAGGAATCTGCGTGCAATGCAGGAGACCTGGTTGGGAAAATCCCTTGGAAAAGAGAATGGATACCCATTCCAGTATTCTTGCCTGAAGAATTCTATGGACAGAGGAGCCTGGCAGACTATAATCCATGGAGTTGCAAAGAGTTACACACTATTGAGTGACTAAAACTTTCACTTTAGCTTACAGAAAAGTCAGATAATTGAATTTTTTTTTCCCCTTCACCATTTCTTGCTATAGCCTTGTAAAATTACATGCCTTCTCTGTTTCTCACTTCCTTTCTATAACAATGAGAATAAAAATATTTGCATGCTGAGATAATTTTTTAAAGTAAGGAAAAAATCTCTATAAAATTGTAGTATTACAATTATACTAATAAGCATCAGTAATACTGATGATGTATCATGCTAACATCTACCATGATAATCAAGAGGCTAAGACCATAAACCAAGGGTACATCTAAGAAGGACCGTATTTGCCTTTGCTTCCCTAAGAGGGACGTCTTGAGCCTCCCTGTAATTTACTCAATGAAGTATGAGTAGACTATTCTAATGAACATCTGCTTTTAATTTCTGTGGAGTCTGAGTGATGCTTCTATCTCAGGCTAGAATTTTCTGCCCCTTCAGCATTTGGACCTACCTAGCACTCAATGACTGATTAACAGCTGGTTAACAGAGAAGTGGAAAATGGGTTCCTTTTGAAGATCTCCTTTTAGAAGGGCTCCTGCAGGAAAGCAATTTTTCTGCGGCCATAGAAACTGTCAAAATCTTCCAGAAGCTCAGATGGCAGGAACTCTGCAGAGCACTCATGTCTGCTGAGTGGATGTTAACACAAAACGTTGTAGCGCATGTACTTTTCTCCTCCTTGGCTTTCTTAAGGTTGCTCCTCTTTTCCTCTCCTTTCCCATCTTGACATGTTGGAAAAAGAGTAGTAAAACAGTGTCATTTTTAGCTCTCTCTTGTTAAACACGACCTCCTTTCTGCACATGTCAGAATAACCCGAGGCACAGGTAGCAAATGTGGTTATCGAAACCGTGAAGCAAATGTTTCTCTATTTTTAAAATGCTGTGGCCACAAGAGTAGTTATTATCCTTACTCCCCTTGGGGGAAATTTGCCCTGAAAGCAAATAATGTTGAAAAGGCCTAAAGAACAGATGCAGAAAATACTACTTGGAGTAGGGAAAAAAATGGCAATGTGAAAAAAAAAAAAACCTTCCTGATGACAGAAGCTATTGTTCACAGCAAAGTTTGCAATAAGGAATTCGAATTGAACTTTGAATTCTATTCTTGTGACCTTGTTATGATTAAAATCACAAGGGGTCTTTTTTTTTTTTTTTGCAACCATTTAAAATCAATGAGTCTCTTCTCCAGAGATGGACTTTATTTTCCACAACTTAATATTCCTGAATCTACTCAGTTTAATGCATCCTTGTGTGTGTTTTATAGCAAGCTTTGCTTTGATGGAAAGTTTATTCAGGCTTGGAAATCAGAACACTGTGCGTTTGGGTCTTAACACTGATGATCACAGAATTATAGCATCTCTGGTGAACTCCCTGAATCTCAAAAGGTTTTGATATCCAGGTAAGCACATGATTAAATTAAAAGAGAAAGGAATGTATATATATATTAGCATTTTATGGAATTGGCCCACATAATTATGAATGTTGGGAAGTCCCCCAGTCTGAGGAGCCAGGAACACCAGTGGAATAATTCAGTCTGAATCAAAGACCTCAGAAATGCAGGAACCATTGAGCCCAGTCCAAGAAAAGGAGATGAGATGTTTGTGGTCAGTGAGGCAAATTCCTCTCCTACTCCTTTTATTCCATTCAGGCCCGCCATACATTGGATAATGCCTGCACACACTAGGGAGGGCCATGTGAAGGCCAACTCCCTCACTTGAATCCCCTGATTCAAATGCTAATGCCAGCTGAAAATATTCCCACAGCCACACCCAGAAGTAACGTTTAATTTGGACAGACACCCCATGGCCCATCAAGCCGACATATAAAATGAACTATCATAAATGGGACTTTGGACTTCCCTTGTGGTCCAGTGGTTAAGAATCCCCTGCTCACCAGTGCAGAGGCATGGATTCAATCCCCAGTCCAGGAAGATTCCACATGCTGAACGACAACTAAGCTTGAATGCCACCAGCACTGAAGCCCATGCATCCTGGAGCCTGTGGTCTCAACAAGAGAAGTCATCCAAATGAGAACCCTGGGCATCAGATTGAAGAGTAGCCCCTGCTTGCATCAAGTAGAGAAAATCCTGAACAGCAACAAACACCCAGCATAATTAGTTAATTAATTCACATCATTCAATTAATTAGTAATATAATTAAATAGATTAATAATATTAATTAATTAATGTAAAATAAAAGATATTAAAGCAGTTACTCTGGACGGGTAATCCCTATCTGTTTCCAGTAACTACCAAAGCAATCCTTGGAACATTTCTGAGGAAAACAGTTTCAAGATCACTGATTCCTTTAAATTCAAGCTTTTTTGTGATAGGCTAAAAAATGCCAACTCTCAAAAATAGGCAGAAAGTGAAGAAGAACTAAAGAGCCTCTTGATGAAAGTGAAAGAGGAGAGTGAAAAAGTTGGCTTTAAACTCAACACTCAGAAATCTAAGATCACGGAATTTGGTCCCATCACTTCACAGCAAATAGATCGGGAAATAATGGAACAGTGAAAGACTTTATTTTGGGGGGCTCCAAAATCACTGTAGATGGTGACTGAAGCCATGAAGTCAAAAGACACTTGCTCCTTGGAAGAAAAGTTATGACCAACCTAGACAGCATATTAAAAAATACAGCTATTACTTTGCCAACAAAATTCCCTCTAGTCAAAGCTATGGTTTTTCCAGCAGTCATCTATAAATGTGAGAATTGGACCATAAAGAAAGCTGAGTGCTGAACCGATGTTTTTGCACTGTGGTATTGGAGAAGATGCTTGAGAATCCTTTGGACTAAAAGGAGATCCAACCAGTCCATCCTAAGGAAATCAGTCCAGAAATTCATTGGAAGGACTAACGCTGGAGCTGAAACTCCAATACTTTGGCCACCTGATGCTAGGAACTAACTCATTTGAAAAGACACTGATGCTCAGAAGGATTGAAGGCAAGAAGAGAAGGCGATGACAGAGGATGTGATGGTTAGATGGCATCACCACCTCGATGGATATGAGTTTAAGTAAGCTCTGGGAGTAGGTGATGGACAGGCTAGCCTGGCAAACTGCATTCCATGGGATTGCAAAGAGTCAGACATGACTGACGGATTGAACTGAAGTCCCATATTAATGTCACCATCTTTGAAAAGCATTGTTGCAGAAGTGATGAAGGTAAGGATCTTGAAATGAAAAAATTAACCTGAATTATCATGTGGGCCCTAAATGTTATCCAAAGTTTCCTTATAGAGAAGAGGCAGAGGGAGACCACCTGGAGAGAAAAGGAGAGGACACATGCATGAAGGAAAGTAATCTATGAACTTGAAGCCAGAGACAAGGGTGAGGTGTCCATAAGCCAATTTAGCTGGAAAAGGCCCAGGGACTCATCCTTCCCTAAGTTTCTGGAGAAAGTGCCTGATTCCAGCTCAGCAATACTGATTTTACATTTAAACACATAGAAATTGGGACTTTCTTGATGTTCCAGTGGTTAAGAAACTGCCTTGCAGTGCAGGGAATGTGGGTCCTATGTGTCATGGAGAAACTAAGCCTGTGTACGGCAACTACTGAAGCCCAAGCACCACATCTAGAGAGTCTGTTCATCACAACAAAAGATCCCACATGGTGCAGTGAAGACCTCATGTGCCATGACTAAGATCTGAAGCAGGTTAAAAAAAAAATCAACCATGCAAAAACTGTGGCAGAATAAACACGTTGATTTAAGCACGAGACAGAGAACATTTGTTAGAGCAACCACAGGAAACTAATATGATGCACCTTTATTTTGCATTTTGCAAATAAAGGTCAAGAGAAGAACGGAAAAACTCCCGAGGTCACATATCGAAGTAGTGATACATTTTTGAATGGATTCCAAGCAAAAGACATTTTCTCCATCTCTGCATAGAGATAAATATATGTATGTATCAGTTCAATTCAGTCGCTCAGTCATGCCCGACTCTTTGCGACCGCATGAATCACAGCATGCCAGGCCTCCCTGTCCATCACCAACTCCCGGAGTTCACTCAGACTCACGCCCATCGAGTCAGTGATACCATCCAGCCATCTCATCCTCTGTCATCCCCTTCTTCTCCTGCCCCCAATCCCTCCCAGCATCAGAATCTTTGGCAAGAACACTGGAGTGGGTTGCCATTTCCTTCTCCAATGCATGAAAGTGAAAAGTGAAAGAGAAGTCGCTCAGTCACGTCCGACTCTTCGCAACCCCATGGACTGCAGCCTATCAGGCTCCTCCATCCATGGGATTTTCCAGGCAAGAGTACTGGAGTGGGGTGCCATCGCTTTCTTGAATTAAATAAGCAGGGTGACAATATACAGCCTTGGCATACTCCGTTTCCTATTTGGAACCAGTCTGTTGTTCCATGTCCAGTTCTAACTGTTGCTTCCTGACCTGCATATAGGTTTCTCAAGAGGCACGTCAGGTGGTCTGTTATTCCCGTCTCTTTCAGAAATTTCCACAGATTATTGTGATCCATGCAGTCAAAGGCTTTGGCATAGACAATAAAGCAGAGNTCGAAGTAGTGATACATTTTTGAATGGATTCCAAGCAAAAGACATTTTCTCCATCTCTGCATAGAGATAAATATATGTATGTATCAGTTCAATTCAGTCGCTCAGTCATGCCCGACTCTTTGCGACCGCATGAATCACAGCATGCCAGGCCTCCCTGTCCATCACCAACTCCCGGAGTTCACTCAGACTCACGCCCATCGAGTCAGTGATACCATCCAGCCATCTCATCCTCTGTCATCCCCTTCTTCTCCTGCCCCCAATCCCTCCCAGCATCAGAATCTTTGGCAAGAACACTGGAGTGGGTTGCCATTTCCTTCTCCAATGCATGAAAGTGAAAAGTGAAAGAGAAGTCGCTCAGTCACGTCCGACTCTTCGCAACCCCATGGACTGCAGCCTATCAGGCTCCTCCATCCATGGGATTTTCCAGGCAAGAGTACTGGAGTGGGGTGCCATCGCTTTCTTGAATTAAATAAGCAGGGTGACAATATACAGCCTTGGCATACTCCGTTTCCTATTTGGAACCAGTCTGTTGTTCCATGTCCAGTTCTAACTGTTGCTTCCTGACCTGCATATAGGTTTCTCAAGAGGCACGTCAGGTGGTCTGTTATTCCCGTCTCTTTCAGAAATTTCCACAGATTATTGTGATCCATGCAGTCAAAGGCTTTGGCATAGACAATAAAGCAGAGATAGATGTTTTTCTGGAGCTCTCTTGCTTTTTCAATGATCCAGCAGATGTTGGCAATTTGATCTGGTTCCTCTGCCTTTTCTA
This sequence comes from Neotragus moschatus, assembly GCA_006410615.1. NCBI lineage: Eukaryota > Metazoa > Chordata > Mammalia > Artiodactyla > Bovidae > Neotragus > Neotragus moschatus. The sequence continues at coordinate 959,977 of SJYA01002742.1, read as the reverse complement.
AAACCAGCTTGAACATCAGGAAGTTCACGGCTCATGTACTGCTGAAGCCTGGCTTGGAGAATTTTGAGCATTGCTTTACTAGCATGTGAGATGAGTGCAATTGTGAGGTAGTTTGAGCATTCTTAGGCACCGCCTGTCTTTGGGATTAGAATGAAAACTGATCTTTTCCAGTCCTGTGGCCACTGCTGAGTTTTCCAAATTTGCTGATACATTGAGTACAGCACTTGCACAGCATCATCTTTCAGGATTTGAAATAGCTCAACTGGAATTCCATCACCTCCACTAGCTTTGTTCGTATTGATGATTTCTAAGGCCCACTTGACTTCACATTCCAGGATGTCTACCTCTCGGTGAGTGATCACACCATCATGATTATTTGGGTCATGAAGACCTTTTTTGTACAGTGCCTCTGTGTATTCTTGCCACATCTTAATATCTTCTGCTTCTGTTAGGTCCAGACCATTTCTGTCCTTTATTGAAACCATCTTTGCATGAAATGTTCCCTTGGTATCTTTAATTTTCTTGAAGAGATCTCTAGTCTTTCCCATTCTGTCGTGTTCCTCTATTTCTTTGCATTGATTGCTGAGGAAGGCTTTCTTATCTCTCCTTGCTATTCTTTGGAACTTTGAATTCAGATGCTTATATCTTTCCCTTTCTCCTTTGCTTTTCGCTTTTCTTCCTTTCATGGCTATTTCTAAGGCTCCTCAGATGGCCATTTTGCTTTTTTGCATTTCTTTTCCATGGGGATAGTCTTGATCCCTGTCTCGTGTACAATGTCACGAACCTCTGTCCATAGTTTATCAGGCACTGTGTTTATTAGATCTAGTCCCTTAAATCTGTTTCTCACTTCCACTGTATAGTCATAAGGGATTTGATTTAGGTCATACCTGAATGGTCTAGCATATACACACACACCCCCTCACGCATATATATATATACACATATATATATGTATATATTTTTTAAAACCACATTCCCACCAGTCAAATTCCAGTGGCTATGACTTCCCCTTGAATTTGACCCTAGTGCTTTATTTTTTCCCTCTATTTGACCACTCCCCATTGCCTCCTTTAAAACTACCTATTCTTTTTTCAGCATTTTAAGTATCAGATGCCACTTTTAATTTTCTAAAAGACCATGTCTGGAAAATGCACATACTTAGAGGAACTTGGCAAGCAATGTAAATGAGACAAGTGAACAACAAAGAACTAGAGAGATTGTTTTCCATCTAAAATAATAGATTCTTAGCCCTAGGTAAGTATTAGAATCACCAGGACAGATTCCAGACTAATTAACGAAGTCTTCAGAGGTGAGAAGCAGGGCTTAGTCCTTTTCAGTCCTCTGCAGCTAATTACAATGCACAAGACAGAATCACCTACCTAAAGACAGAGATGGCCACTCAATCCCAGCGGACTGTCACTGGGGAGAAATACACATCGAACCTAATTTTACCACATATTCTAAAATTTTCAGAGAAACAGAAATTTCTATATCTTATGTGAAATCTCTAGGTTTTTAAATGTCAATAGAATTCAGATTTTAAAAAACAATTTCTGATTGCAATGGACTGAACATTTCCATCAGCCTTAAATACACGTTGAAATCATAAGTCATAATGTAATAACATTAAGGGGGGAGGTCTCTGGAAGGTGATTAGGCTGTGAGGATGGGACCCTTACAAATGAGATTAGCGTTCTTATCAAAGCAAGTCCAGAATCACCTAGGTCTTTCTCCAACAAATGAGGATATACAAAGAGAAATCAGCAGTCTAGAACCTAGAAGGCAATGGCACCCCACTCCAGTACTCTTGCCTGGAAAAGCCCATGGGTGGAGGAGCCTGCTAGGCTGCAGTCCATGGGGTCGCTAAGAGTCGGACACGACTGAGCGACTTCACTTTCACTTCTCACTTTCATGCATTGGAGAAGGCAATGGCAACCCACTCCAGTGTTCTTGCCTGGAGAATCCCAGGGACGGGGAACCTGGTGGACTACTGTCTATGGGGTCGCACAGAGTCGGACACGACTGAAGCAACTTAACAGCAGCAGCAGAACCTAGAAGAGGATTCTCACCAGACCTGACCATGTGACACCCTGATCTTGGACGCCTCCAGAATTTTGAGAACTAAATTTCTTGTTTATAAGTCATCCAGTCTATGTCTATGGTACTTTGTTATAGCAACCCTACAAGTTTGGTGAAACCAACATGCCTGTAAGTCAGACTCAGGCTGTGTGCACCATTTTGCAACCACTGAAGTATATTAACTTTTGTCTTTTTAATATCTTCTTTCTACTAATAAAGTTTAACACATATCTTTTACCAAGATGAAATTGGACAAAACAATCAACATTTGATTAAAAGCAAGTTTATATACCACAGAATCAAATATCTTCTCTTTCCAAAAAGAAATCCATATGAGATAAGGTATTAAAGCTATTTGGTAATTGCACTCTAAATAAATCTTACAATACTGAAAATTTTAAATAATTATAATATTTGTAGAAACACATTTCTTAAATCCCTAAAGTAGGTGAGAGATAGAACTGATACGATTACCACTCATTTTACTGTACAAGTTGTTGAAAGTGAAATCCATTTCTGAAAAATGAGAGAAGTAGCTAAATTCATGCCAGAAAACTGATGGAATATATTTGAAGTAAGCAATACTTTTGACATCAATTCATCTTTAGGACATTCCTGATTGAATTATCTATGTTGTGTTGTTTCAAGATGCTAAGTCATGGAAGTCAAGAACATTAAAATCTGAGCTATATTACGCTTAAAATCTAGAAGTCCTCACACAGATTCATAGGATGTTTGTGACATTTGGCCAATAATTTTGCTCACTTTTATATTTTCTTCCATATAATTTTAGAAAATGAAAAGAGTCAAAGCAAAATATTTCTCCTAGATTAAACAAAGTTAATTTTAAAGACTAAAATTAGTTAGTTAAAACTGCTTCAACATAAGTGACGTATAGATTTTAAGAATTGCTATTATTTAAATTTATTATATGCATGAGTATCTTATTTATTTAATTGGATTTACTGATACAAAACTCTAAATGTCACCAGAAAGATTCAAATCATTTTATTGCTAAACATATTAAAATAGGAGGTGGAATCCCACATCGTTTCTCAGTACTGTTGCTCGTTCGTTTTAAGAATAACTGACTCTAGAAGTAACTGTAAAGAATAGCTTCCTTGGTATGAATTTAATAAGACATAGATGGTAAAGAATCTGCCTGTAATACAGGAGACCTGGGTTCAATCTCACATGGAGACATATACAGAGAGAGGAAACGGGCAGGTTATAGTCCATAGGGTGGCGGAAAACTGAACCTAACTGAGCGACTAACACTTTGATTTTCACTTTCAAATGACTCTAGAAGTAATTTTAAAGAGCATTTTTCCTGTGTTGTTGTCGTTGTGTTCAACTCTTTGCAACCCCATGAACTGAACCCCGCCAGGCTCCTCTGTTCATGAGATTCTCCAGACAAGAGTACTGGAGTGGGTTTCCATTTCCTTCTCTAGGGGATCTTCCTGACCCAGGGATCGAATCTGTGCTTCTTGAGTCTTCTATGTTGGCAGGTGGATTTTTTTTTTACCACTGTGCCACCTGGGAGCCCAAATAAGACATATACAATGGACACATATGAATCACTCGATTAAACACTTGCTGAAAAAATGATTGGCCATGTGAAACTCTTGAAATTCCTCAAGATAATGGAATCATGCCTACACTTTATAAAAGACTAGCTGTTCAGAACAGCATTGTGCTTCTTCCTTGAAAATACTATCCTCTTCTACCTTCACTGAGCATATCAACAACAGCCGCCATCTGAACGATGGTAGTCTTATTCCATCCCAGAGAACAGAACATACTTCATAAGCCAGAAAGCGATTTTTCACAACTTTAAAAAAAACTAGCTCACAGAATTTGAGGGGTGGCCGAAGATAAAGATTCCTAATGACTCACAAAGCAACAATAAAGATTGAGGTGATATTTTAGGTTCCTGAGATCAAATCCAGCAAGAGGGGTCCCCACACCAACAAACAGTGCTCCAGACACAAGCTGGGTGTCTTACAATTTATCTCAGTTCTGATACATTTACCCAAAGATGGTGTCAGGTTCCATAGGTTAAAGGTTCAATCCCACAAGCTTGCCTCCACCTGCCCACTTCAGATGCTAATTCCAAATCCAGCTTGTCACCTGTGCTTGTGACCAACAGGCTACAAATTGGAGGTTCCAAGGAACCCCTCCCATTCAGGATGCCAATGACAAGTCTAGGTTATCACTCAAACATTTGGCCAGTAGCAGAGGTTCCCGCAACTGTCTCCTTGGATTTGATTATAATAATATGCTAGAGTGGCTTACATTGTGCTTACTAGATTACAGGTTTATTACAAAGGATATAACTCAGGAACAGCCAAATGGAAGAGACATAAGGCAAGAAAGAATGGCGAACTTCCATGCTCTCTTCGAGTCTCTCTCTCCCCAAATCTCCATGTGTCCACAACCCAGAAGCTCTCCAAGTCCCATTCTGGAGGGTTCTGAAGGAGATACCATTAGAGACAAATGATTGATTAAATCATCAGTAACTGGTTCAACCATCAGTTTCTATCTCCTCCCTGGAGGTCAGGAAATGGGACTGAAAATTCCAACCCTCCAATCACATGGCTGACTTCACTGACAAGGAGCCCCCAATCTTAGTTGCTTTCCAAAAGTCTCCTCATTAATATAAAAGTCACCTTTGTCACTCTCCACAGGCTTAGGAAACTCCAAGGATCTGGAGAGTTATGAATCAGGAATCATGAACACAAAGACCAAATTTATAGAAGAAATATATTTTGGTCATCTGAATGACCATATGTATATATTTTTTTTATATATCACAATCCTGCAGGTTACAAAAGGAGCTGCTACTACTACTACTAAGTCGCTTCAGTGGTGTCCGGCTCTGTGCAACCACATAGACGGCAGCCCACCAGGCTACCCTGTCCCTGGGATTCTCAAGACAAGAACACTGGAGTGGGTTGCCATTTCCTTCTCCAATGTATGAAAGTAAAAAGTGAGAGTGAAGTTGCTCAGTTGTGCCTGACCCTCAGCGACCCCATGGACTGCAGCCTTCCAGACTTCCTCCGTCCATGGGATTTTCCAGGCAAGAGTACTGGAGTGGGATGCCATGGCCTTCTCTGAAAGGAGCTGCTACCCTTAGGCAAAATCAGGAAGCTTCAATATGAGAACATTATCTGTTAATTGGCTAACTTAGTCACTGGCTCCAGAAACACGCCTTTACCTGGTCTGTGACAGAAAAGATTGAATATACCAGGCCCTGCTCTACCCAAACCCAAGTCAGCCTTATTTGATTGGCAGAACCTAGACATAGTTGGGCTTCCCTGGTGGCTCAGACAGTAAATAATCTGTCTGCATTCAAGAGATCTGGGTTAGATCTCTGGGTTGGGATGGTCCTCTTGAGAAGGGAATGGCAACCCACTCCAGTATTCTTGCCTGGCAGGTTATAGTCCATGGGGTAACAAAAAGTCAAACACAACAGGGCTACTAACACTTTCACTTTTTCAAACACAGTCACACCATTGTCAACCAGGGAATCTGGGAAGTGTAGGTTTTAAGTTTTCTACCTCTACATGCCGGGGAGGGATAAAACAGAATTTAAGCTAGTTGATTTTTAATATCCACCTTTCTCAAGGAAAACATATTGAATATGTGTGTACAGCCTTTTCTGGGAAGAAAACACAGAAATTTGAAATGCATTTAGAGACTATATTCCCATCATAGAAATCCTTCAGTATATACAGAACATGGATTTTAATCAGACTGACAACGATAACAGAAAACAGAGTGAGTGAGTGAGTATTGAGCCCCGCTGGAATGCATATGCTTTACATACGTCGCTTAATTCTTGTAGCATCCATATGAGATGGTAAGAACTTTCCCTGTTTTGGAGAAATGAAAAAAAAAAACTGAAGCTTGGTTAAGTATCACAATCTGTCAACATTCAAAACACTGTTTAATTTCAAAATCTCTACTTAATCCATTTTATGACATCTCAGACCACTAGACACTCTGGGACCTTAACTTACCTATTTTAGTGAAGTTATGGAAACCCTGTCTGTGATATTCTGACATTTATTTCACTCTTGTTGGTGTAACAACACAATAGTATGAAGCTAAGATTACTCTGTAAAGAAGTCAGAGTGCCAAATAATTAATGCCTTTTAACTATAGTGCTGGAGAAGACTCCCAAGAGTCCCTTGGACAGTAAGAAGATCAAACCAGCCAATCTTAAGGGAAATCAACCCCGAATACTCATTGGAAGGGCTGATGTCAAAGCTGACACCAGCTGGTCACCTATGGCAAACAGCCAACTGATTAGAAAAGTCTCTAGAGGATGCTGGGAAAGACTGAGGGCAGAAGAAGAGGGTGTCAGAGGATGAGATGGCTGGATGGCATCGCCAGTGCGATGAACACGAACTTGGGCAAACTATGGGATATGGTGAGGGACAGTGAGGTCTGGCATGCTATAGTCTGTGAGGTTGAAAAGAGTCGGATGCGACTAAGCGACCAAACAACAACAACTGAGTGTAAGTGTAGGTTAGGGAACACAAACAGAGGCTATTCTTGAAGAAGGTCATTTTAGGACCTACACATCACCAAGGTGGAAAGGCTTTTGAGTATAAAAAAGAATATGGTTCCCAACATACAGAAGCTATCAGCTGAGAGATATTTCCATGGCAAAACTAGTTAAAGAAATTATACACTATCCACCCTGATATTTCAAAAGTTGGACTCACATTCCCACAGGACTTTAAACCTTCTAAAGTGGAAATGCTTGTATTTAACAAGTTTTCCTCAAATCGATGGACCAGAGAGCTATGTGTGTGTGTGCACGTGTGCTATGTGCCTGCATTTATATCTGTGTCTACACAATACTTGCTCACAATCTACACATATGATGAAGAACCTACAGTAAATAATTCTGACCTAACCCAACCACCTACCCATCAATCAGCAGACACAATTAGATATGGTAGATGAAAGTGCTTTATAAAGGAAATACTTCAGAGAGCAAATGGAGGCAAAAATTTCAGCCTGTCTAAAGTCAGGTAGAGAGTAATCATATATACCTAATTGGAAAATAGAATTTTCAATATTCTTTGAGAGTGACAGTCAAATTGTTATATTTTTCTAATTGTAGACTTAAACCTCAATGAAAGCACTTAATTAGACTCAGACCTACTAAAATGTCAAAATATACAGCAAGTTGCAAAATGCATGTTATTTCTGAATAAGATTAGCAAGATAATTGATGGAAAATTAATACCCAAAGAAAACTGCCTATAGGACTTGGTGATTGTACAAGACAATATTTTTTCATTTATGAAGCCAGCATCATGCATTTATTGAGGTTTCATTTAATTGTGGTCAATACACCCATAAATAATAACTTTTTGAGACAGAGCAACATACAAGTAGAACCAAATGAAGCTGCAGTGTCTGAAATAAACCTAAAATTCACTACAGTTTACTAGGAAAAACTACTCAACTTTTAAGGAACCATTATCAAAGGATGAAATTATGACAATAAACTTTTAATTTAGGAATTTATTTTTTTTTCTTTCAGTGTACAGTTTACATTTTCTAATTTTCAATTCCTGATTTTTTTGATAATTTTTCATACTTCCTTTTGTATGTTCTCTCACTATTTCCCCCTCTCACTGCACAAAATAGCCAGACTTCTCTCTCTCTCTCTGCCTCTGTCCTTAGTTCATCTCCGAGTTCTGGGAGATAAGATTAGAGGCCGTGATCCCCCTGCTGTTAGAACAAGACCTCAATCTCTCACTGTCTCTATTTAATCAGGTCCCTATTTTAGCTGCCACAGACCTGTCAACAAAAGAAAGCAAGTTATCCCCCATCAAGGGGTTAAATTGGATTTCACAGTATGCAAAGGTTCTTCTGAGCAAAATTCCACCTGCACCCTCCGTCAGGCAAATTACTTCTGACTTTTAATTTATTTCTCTAGGAAATAGAAAGGTATGGCATAACCAAAGTCAACAGGGAATAAAGTACAAGGTGTAATCAGGTGTTCACCAGTCGCAGACTCCTTTCTCTGTCAACTTTAATAGCATTTCAGAACACACAATTTATAGAATGCATGACATGTCCTCTCTGTTCTGAGTTTTATTTTGGACCTGTCTGCTTAATGGTCCCCACAAGTGACAACTGACGTTTGCTTGATGCAATGGTGCCTGGAAGATGTGTATATTGTACATTAGGGTTCAGCCCAAGAGTTGGAGAGTAAGATTAAGTACTTGAACTGTATTCTTGACTTTCTAAGTATAATGCCTAAACTGGGGAAGAAATCATATTCAAGTGATGGCATTCTTCATTCTATAGGATTCTGAGAAGAGGGCTCCATGTTGAAAACCAGGACATGTAATTTTTAGATAAGCTTGTTGTTTTGTAACCAGACCAGTTCATCAGGGAATCACTAAATAATTTAAACAACATGGTTTAATATAGTCCCTTTTCTAAAATTTAACTGAATATGAAGCTGTTTCTATTATTTAATTTCTCAAAATCAATATTAAGGGATGGAGGAGATTTATATAAATTCATAACTTCAAGTACACATTGCTATGGGGAAAATGCAAACATTTTTGCCTCCAAAATTAAAGTCAAAAGTGTTTTAAAGATACAAATTTAATAAGCGTGCAGGGACTGCCTCCTCAATGAAAGAAAAAGGGGATAATGATGGAAATGTTAATTTTCATTATAAATTAAGAATCAGTGATTTTTCTGACAGTTTTTTTTTTCCTGATATTATTTAAGATTTAATTCAAACTAGCTTTAAAATATAACTGATATACCCCTGAGGAGTTTAGCCCTTTTACCATTATAAAAGATCGTTGATTAATGCCATATTCTTATTCAGCAAATTGCAAATAATGAACTCAAGATTATTCATTGGATGGAGAATTAGGGGAAGGTTATTGGGCAGGAATAATTTTTTTCAAGCTGTATATAAACAAACACTTTGGGCTGATCTAGTATAATTTGACTTCCAAATATTGTTTCATCCTTGTAATAGTATCACTGTTCATTTAAATCAATGTCATGAAACTGACTCTAAATTATGGATTTGGGGAGAACATGGGGTTAGGCTGAGTGTGTGGAAGGATCACAAGAAAAATACAATTCATTATACTTACTCTAATGATGGGGTCATTGAAACCTCAAATCACTGTGTTGGACCGGTGCCACTAATATGTTTCTTTAAGCAGTGGGGCTTGTTTAGCAATGAGAATCTTCAATAGTCACTCCTTTATGGACTTCGAAGGAGGGTGCAAGAATAATAATTCTTGGTCTTTGAAATTATTACAGCCAACAAATATCTCCATGTGGTTACGTCTATTTGGGATAGGATTTTATCTCACTTGCAAGAGAAAACAAAAACATGTAAAACCCAACCCAGTTAATCTACTGATCCCATGTGGAATCGTAGATCTATTTCTATTGCCTATTCTTTCCTTCTCTGCCTGTTTCTTGTTACAAGAATTGACCCCCAGTTCTTAGATTTCTCACCAGGATGCTCCATCTTGTGTACAAGTTTCTTCTCACTTGTCCTCACACAGCAGAATAATTAAATCCTGAGATTAATGTTAAACTCAACAGTGATGAACTGTCTTCACTTACGCCATGCCTCTTTGCTTTTAAATCTGGATAGGATAACAAAGGTTGGGTCTCTTACAGATAACATGTGATAGAGAAGTTTTGACCACAAAGTTTATAACCAGCCCAATGAACATATTTTTCCTATCTTACATTAACAAGTTATTAAACCATAAAAGTAAACCACAATGTCCCAAACAACACTGGAGTAAAAGCCTCTAATGTTCTTATTGCACTGCTCCCCTGAGTTACAGATAAATGTGCAAACACCTTCGAAGATTTTAAAAGTTAGTCATTTATAGAAAGAGTTAAATATGGATGATATCAAATATCTGAATAAACCTCTCTCCATCTTCCTCTCCCCCAGCTATGGAATACATATTTGCTTTTCTCTTCCCACGTCTTCAGCTCTCTATACAATGATCAAGCTCTATTTTCCACCAGGTTTATAGATAAGCTTTTCCCTTTAAATCTGTTCATCTCCTTTGTGATCCCTGTGACAGAAAGCAATTGCACTAAGCCCTTAACTTAAGTCTGTTTGCATACATATGGTGCCTTCCAGGCCTGATTTGCATTACCCAAGCAGGTTTGGTCTGGGAAATTCACTTTCCCTGAGACTTGCATGTGGGTCTCAATTTTCATCAAGGGGGAATCCATTAGTCTCCTTCATTTCCTGATTACTCGAGGCTTTATAAAGTAGAGAGGATTTAGCTTGCCTGTAAGATGAGCAGTCAGTCCATTTCTGCAAATGTGGTAAATTTTCTCTCTGGATCTGGCCACGAAGCCAGGTTCCTGGGCCACAATCTTTTGCCCTTTGATGGAATTGCTTTTAGTGAATTGGGCTTTGCAGTTCCATGGTCTTGCATTAAAGGACATTTATAAAGATAGACTCAGGAAAACTTAGCTCTTACTTGTATGGAAACCTGAGAAAATTTGTAAACAAAATGTCTTCTATAATAGAGTTTTCAACCAGCAGCTGTGGCATACTGGTGAACTGGGATGTGTGTCGAAATATTAGTTCACCAGTCTTCAGAGTCATAGAGCAAAGCCTTAGGGTTGTTCCCTTCTGACATAGAGCAACCTCGTCTATTTATCACTGTGTATCTCAAAAATATGACATTTCCCCCTTTGTTCCATAACATAAAAGAGGTTGGGAACATTGCTGCTAGAGCCTCATAGCAAAAAATCAGTAAACTGATTTTTCTAAATAACTTGTTTTTCTTCTGTGTCATGTAGAATTTACATTTTGTAACTGACCTTAATGGTTCTTCCTGGATCCTTGGAATTTTGGCACCAAATTTAACATTGGTAGCCCAGCTCTGGTTGCTATAGAGGGCCTTAAAGCGCAGAGTTTGAAGTTTCACCTTCAGTCTACATTTCTTTCATTCCTTTATGTTTAATTTGCCTTCACTACAAGTTTATCCTTCCCGTATGTGGATGTATACATTTGTGGGTATACCTTTGTGCTTTTCCTTTCTTTCTGGATTATGGTATGTCACTATCAATCGCGTGTGGTCAAGGTGAGGCATAGGAATAATATGATATACAAAGATATACAAATATAATAGGATACATTCATACTGTGTCTGACTTTTTGTGATCTCATGGACTGTAGCCCACCAGGCTCCTCTGTCCATGGCATTTTCCAGGTAAGAATACTGCAGTGGGTTTCCATTTCCTTCTCCAATGCACATTGTAGACAATAATGACTGATTTGTGAAATGAAACAGTCTCAGTTTTCCTGGGTATCTCCCATGTGTACAGGAAGCATAAAGGATATTAACCTGTGTTTCTTTTTCTTCTGTTAACCTGTCCTTTATTAAGGGGCTGGGGAGGTGTCTCAGCCAAGAACCTATAAGATTATAAGGAAAAATACTGTTATTAATACTAGTCAACAATACAAATCAATGCATGAATGAAGGAACAGTTTGACTGGCCAACTTGACATTTTTGGAAAGTTAAAGAAGAAAAAGTTTAGACACTGATGTGGTGACCTATTGTACCAATTCCCTGATGAGAACAGGGAGAAAGGCTTTTAAATATTCATTTGTGCCGTTATTTAAAATTTAAAGCTAAATATAGGTGCTGTGGACAGGATAGAAAGTCTATCTGGAAGGTGGAACAGAATCTCTAATATGAGTAGGGCACGTTGATTGAGGGATGGCAGAAGGAACAATTATTTTTATTATTCGAATGTATGTTATGAATGGAAGCCATTTAAATTTTTTTAGAAACTATAAGACAGACAGATTGTTAGCTATTCTGTACAGATATTCAAACTGGCTTTTGAATGAGCTACCACCTAGAGAAGGCTAAGTGGACCAGCCTCCATGCATCAGCTTAACGCATGAGACTGTGAGAGTGTGTGCTGAAATGCAGGTTACCAGGTCCATTCCAGGGATTCAGCTATATGAAATCTGTTGTATGAACTTAGATTCTTTGCATTTCATGAGTATTTTCTCAGATTCCTACCTAAGTGCTCTGTAGCCCCAGTTTGGGGAAGCATTTCTTCATGCAGCAGGGTCTATGCAGTGGGATTAGACTGATAGATGCCCAAGGAATTCTTGATGCATGCAACTAAGAAAAAGGCAGATTTCAAAGAATATTTTTCCTTTTCAGTATTGAGAGAAAGCCAGGAAGCTTATTCTCTGCATTGTTAATAAAGGTAGTGCTTTATATTAAAGGCTCCCCGCTGTGGAGCTATCAACTTCAGGACCAGCCTCAGCTTTCAAGTGTAAATGATTATCAGGTCCTCTTTCCCCTGAGGGATGAGGCGAGCTCCTCTGTCCTCTTTAGGGGCTCAATGCCCCAGACTCTGGTGTGGGTTTGACACTCTAGGAACTGTCAGGCGGGAGAGATGCCCCTAGAGTTTTGATCTGAATTTTTTCACTCTCTTACCTTGCCTGTTTGCTGCATGCAATCCAAAGCTCAGTGTTTCAGTCTTTCTCAGTAGGAATGTCTTTTTTGAGAATTGGTGAGTCCATTTTGGGCATGAAAGAGTCACAGGAAGGTTTGAGGTCAAGGGACCTGAGTTCAAGGGTTGGCCAAGTGCCAGATGTTTAATACTGGTTGCCTAATACCTCCAGGTTTCCTTATCTGTGAAGTGGAGATAATAAATTCACCATGCAGGGTCAGTTCATTAAATCTATACACAAAGATAAAACAGCAAATAGGGACCAAGCATCCTAGTAGGAGGTGGGAATGGCAAACCACTCCAGTATTCTTGCTGCGAGAACCCCATGAACGGTATGTTAAGGATGGGGTTATAGGTTGATAAATAGAATATTTGCCTTTCAGAACTTGTGGTGAAGGCTAGTGAAAGTCATTCAGTCATGTCCAAGTCTTTGTGACCCCATAGACTATAGAGTTTATGGAATTCTCCAGGCCAGAATACTGGAGTGGGTAGCCGCTTCCTTCGCCAAGGGATCTTCCCAACCCAGGAATCAAACCTAGGTCTCCCACAGTTCAGGCAGATTCTTTACTAGCTGAGCCACTAGGAAAGCCCTGGAAGTCTAGTGATAGCTGTCAACATCCAGAAATCCATTTACAAATTGTAGTAACTTTTTCTGAAACAAGTAAACGGTTTGGTGAAAGATAACAACAAAGATTAAAGGGTAAGATGGGGATACTTAGGTAGAATGACAGAGTTTTTCAGGGTAAGTAACTTAGAGGAGTTTTCAAGCAGGCAAAGAGCTGGTTGGAGAATATCCAATAGAGAAAAACCTGACAAAGGATTTGAATTAGGGAGAGCTTTACCAATATGAGGTCAATGGCACTGGGGAAAAAAAGCATAAGATTCTGCTTAAGGAGATAAGATTTTGAAGCCAAATCAGGCACAGACTTAGTGACCAGAGATAGGAATTTAGATTTTATTCAAATATAAAATCTATGGGAAATTATTGAAGAAGAAATATATGTTTCAATCATGAGAATTATATATATGGTATGAGAGTTTCTTGTGCATAATAGATATTTTAGAAACAATAGTAGCTCTTCCAAAGCCATAATAGCTAAGTTTTCAGCTCCAGAACGTGACAAAACAGCATAACTTTATTTGTTATGGAGTTCCTCAAATTATTGAGTCTCCCATAAGTTGAATGGCCCAATCTGTACAACAGCCAAGTTCTTGAAACTGTTACTGAGAATATTTCCTATAAATGGCAAAAGAAAGGTTAAAGGTAAGAATTTCCCCAAATAGGATAGGGAAATAAATGCTTAATAAACATGGAGTGAAATAAAATACTTTGAACAAAGAACATCTACATATATTGTCAGTCTGGACCCCATAATGAATAGAAATTTCCTGTACATATAGGCTGTTGACTGGTGGTAACCTAATGTTTTCTGATGAAGAAGTTACAGTTCACAGTAGTTAAGTAATGTTTTCAGTGACAAAAGATTATAAAAATGATATGTAATAAAGAAAGCAAGAAAAACCTAAATTTTCATGGAAATAAGCACCAAATAATGAATTAAATCCAATGCTAAACAACCTTTGAAACAGAATGGAGTGGCACCATGAATGTCTTTCCCAAAGAACTCCTAAGCCATCTCTCTAGTTCAGTTCATCTTTCTGAATTTAGCAAGGCGATCAGTTTATCCCCATTGTCGTTGTTGTTCAGTCGCTAACTCATGTCCGACTCTTTCTGACCCCCTGGACTGCAGCACACCAGGTTTCCCTGTCTTTCACTATCTCCCAGAGTTTGCTCAAACTCAGGTCCATTGACTCTGTGATACCATCGAACCATTTCATCCTCTACCGCCCCCTTCTTCTGTCCTCAATCTTTCCAGGCATCAGGGTCTTTTCCAATGAGTTGACTCTCCACATTAGGTGGCCAAAGTATTGAGACTTCAGCCTCAGTCTTCCAGCGAATATTCAGGGTTGATTTCCTTTAGGATTGACTGATTTGGTCTGCTTGCTGTCCAGGGGACTCTCAAGAGTCCTCTCTAGCACCACAATTTGAAAGCATCAGTTCTTTGGTGCTCAGCCTTTTTCATGGTCCAATTCTCATACTCATACATAACTACTGGAAATACCATAGCTTTGACAAGGCGGATCTTTGTTGGCAAAGTAATGTCTCTGGTTTTGAATACACTAAGTTTGTCATAGCTTTTCTTCCAAGGATCAAGCGTCTTTTACTTTCATGACTGCAGTCACCATCTGCAGTGATTTTGGAGCCCAAGAAAACAGTCTGTTACTGTCTCCATTTTTTCCCCATCTATTGGCCATGGAGTGATGGAATTGGATGCCATGATCTTTGTCTTTTGAATGTTGAGTTTTAAGCCAACTAATTCATTGCCCTCTTTCACTTTCATCAAGAGGCTCTTTAGTTCTTCTTCACTTTCTGCCATAAGGGTGGTATCATCTGCGTATCTGAGGTTATTGATATTTCTCCCAGTAATCTTGTTTCCAGCTTGTGCTCCATCCAGTCCGACATTTCACATGATGTACTCTGCATAGACACTAAATAAGCAGAGTGACAATATATAGCCTTGATGTACTCCTTTCCCAATTTGGAACGAGTCTGTTCTTTCCTTTGTTCCATGTCTACTTCTAACTGTTGCTTCTTGACCTGCATACAAGTTTCTCAGGAGGCAGTTAAGGTGGTCTGGTATTCCCATCTCTTTAAAAATTTTCCATAGTTTGTTGTGATTCACACAGTCAGAGACTTTGGCATAGTCAATGAAGCAGAACTAGATGTCTTTTTAGAATTCTCTAGTTTTTTCTATGATCCGAGGAATGTTGGTAATTTGATCTCTGGTTCTTCTGCCTTTTTAAAATCCAGTTTGAACATCTGGAAGTTGTCGGTTCACATACTGTTGAAGTCTAGCTTGGAGAATTTTGAGCATTACTTTGCTAATGTGTAAAATGAGTGCAATTGTGTGGTAGTTTAAACATTCTTTGGCACTGCCTTTCTTTGGGATTGGAGTGGAATGCATTTAAGAGATACAGTGCAAAGGAAAATGATGCTTGAGATAGCTGAGTGAGGTTTAAAAAGAAAAAACAAAAACGCACAACTGTTCTTTCTTTTTTTGACTGTGGAGGTCATCATGTGTGATCTTAGTTTCCTGACCAAGGATCAAATTCATGCCCCCTGCATTGCAAGTAGAGTTGCAATCACTGGAGTGCCAGGGAAATCCCCACACTGTTCTTTTGCCTGAAATCCTAGTTCTGCCATATACATATATAGGTCCCTGTTCAACCAGTCAGCCTTTGTTTCTTCCTGCCTTCTCTCAACTATAAAAGGTATGTAATATTCACTTTTATAAGGTAATGAAGGTGAAAACACTTTAAAAAAACCATGTATGAATCTAAGTCATTTTTTAAAAAGAATTCCATTCAAGGGGACATGAAAAGTCATGTACAATATAAATGTCAACAATAAATTAAATGGATAGAATCATATATTATTCTGTCAAATAAGCAACTCTTTCCAAATGAGTTGCTTACTGGTATTTCTATTGTCTCTCCCCTGACTCTGTTTTTCCCTTCCTCAGTACTCTTGCCTGGAAAATCCCATGGATGGAGGAGCCTGGCAAGCTACAGTCCATGGGGTCGCTAAGAGTCGGACATGACTGAGCGACTTGACGTTCACTGTTCACTCTCATTCATTGGAGAAGGAAATGGCAACCCACTCCAGCGTCCTTGCCTGGAGAATCCCAGGGACGGGGGAGCCTGGTGGGCTGCCGTCTATGGGGTCGCACGGAGTCGGACATGACTGAAGCGACTTAGCAGCAGCTGCAGCAGGTAACAGAGATGTGCTACTTTGGGAAAGCCAGCAGGTGGCTCTCTGGTGCACAGATTCAACAACAAAAAGTCACAGTTCCCAGCTCCCTCTTAAGCTAGTTTGAAAGTTTATGGTAATCTCATAAAGGGGTATCTTGAAAATCCATACAAAACCATTGTTTGTACCTCCTCAGCCCCACCTTATGGTACCAACCTCAACGCTGAAAATATAATTTAATTTTTGTTCAAAATGAAAAGGCAACAAGTTAGAACGGATTTTTCATCATTCTCACAGCTTCAAAGAAGGAATTTGTTTTCCCCTTCCTCATAGTAAGCAGTCCCATTAGAACAAGCAAATGACAACAAGCTAATTAAAAGACAAATGTGAATAACTTTAAAGTGGCCCGAAGTGGCAGACTTTGTGTTACTGGGGGATCAGTATCAATATGTTAAATGACACACAAGTTTAATATTGATTTATTTCTACTCAGTATTATTTATATTCCGTTCATTTCATAAATCATCCCCTAAAAAAAACTTTAAACCAAACTCCACTAAAGTCACTCTAATATAACTTGAGGCAGACTCCTGGTCCTGTATCATGGATTATAATGTGGCTTCTTAAGCATTATCATTGTATTTTGTAGGTATTTCATGCCATGTATGCTGCTCAGTTGAAAACATCCTGCTAAGGATCAAATTCGTAGTTTTCAAGATATTAATCTAGGAGAATAGATTATGATACAGTACCATGGATTTCTGAATTTGAATCTCCCACTGCTGTTTGGGTAAATGTTATTAAGAAGACCTTTATTATTTAGCTTTATAAACATAGCTAGATAAAACAAGTTATCTCCAGCCACACATTTGCTTTTGCCAAAGGAACTCTGAGTTTACTGTCAATGTGGTTTATTAGGAATGAAATATTAAAATTTGGAAAGTTACTCTAGGCTGGTTACTGAATGAATTAATTACTTATGGCTTTAGAGTTAATTCTTACTTGAGGCTCCATAATCGTACATATTTTAACATCAAAAGCTAGATGACGAATATTAAAAATAATTTTTTAAAAATCCTCACAGTTACCCGAATTTGAAATGGAGTAGGTTGTCTGCATGTTACTCTTCTGTAAAACAGAAAATCAGCAAGTCTAGATTTTAGGACAGGATCCCCTTTAAGAAAAGAAAAAGGAAAATACCCAAACGTTTGGGATTCCCATTTGTAAAAGCTGAAGTTTTATAGTTACAGATAACCTGTTTTCTTCCAGATCCATAACCATGTTATTAAAATAGAATGCCAGCCTCCCTCCCCACCCACCAGTCCCTTTCCTTAGCTCTGTTGTATACTCTATATGGGCTTCCCTGGCGGTGCTAGTGGTAAAGAACTCGCCTGCCAATGCAGGAAACTCAAAAGTGATTCTACCCCCGGGGTCAGAAGATGACCTGGAGAAAGGCATGGCAACCCACTCCAGAACTCTTGCCTGGAGAATCCCATGGTCAGAGGAGCCTGCCAAGCTATAGTCTATAGGCTCGCAAAGAGTCTGACATGACTGAAGTGACTTAGCATGCTTGCACACTCTGTATACTAAATGATTGCCCCTCAATTTCCTTCTTATCAAGGCAACTAAGAATTATATAAAACAAGTCTGTAAACTCAATCTTAATTGCAGGCAAAAGCCTAATTTCCACACGTATTGTCTATGAAAAAACAAAAACATCCCCAACAAATACAAAAGCAAATTAAGTCTCAAGGGCCTCAGTTAAAATAGTAAAGGTTGTTAAATTGATTGAAGTTAGGTTGCACTGAGACCTATATAGGTCAAACTTGTGTGAACCAAGAAACAGAGGATTGGGGCATATATACAACATAACTAGATTTCTTCCCACTGTTCATCCCCACCCCCTGCCCCCACTCACAGACACAGACACATGCACACACTCTGCCTCCTTACTGAAATTTTATTTTTTTCACTTGAGGGATTTCAACTCAATTGTAGTTATCACATGCTAATCCCCCCAAATCTAAAATGCAAATGACATCCAAACTGTGGAAAAAGGGAAAGCGTATCTGGGCCTGATAAGCTACACACGTTTCCCTCCATTCCTCCTCATTTTGTGCCATTTTTCACGTGCAGGGGCTATAAAAGCCACTGTCAGTCTGTCCCCTGCCTCCTGCCGTTGGTTGTCGATCTGCTGCGGCCTCCCCACTGTGTTAAATCATTCAGTTCCTCTCCAAGCAAAACCTCTCATTGATCACTCCAGAGGGGCTGCTTCTGAAAATGTTGATTCAACTCAGTGGGGAAGATGGGCCGGTGTAGCTGGAGGAGGACTGGCAGAGACTCTTGAAAACAACACACCTCTTAATGTTCATTGGCACAAGAGCAATCACCACTCCTCCCTTGCCTTTTGAGCTAAACTTCTGCCAAGCTAGCAAGTGATTCCAACTCAAAGTAAAACGGGGCAGGTGGAAAGCCAGTTGAATGGCATCACACACAACTGTCTGTTTCTGCCCTGGTGCTATTCACGTACTCCCAAGAGAATCCGAGATTCAGCTGCCTTCAGAGTCATCAAGCTCTGCTTGATTCTAAACCTGGAGAATTGAGATTAATGAAAAGTGCTTTTGCCACTAAAAATACCTTTCCCAAAGCAGTGATTTCCTAACCCACAACAGTTTAGAATGGCATCGTTTAACAATGTTTATAAGTCATAAAACATGCATTGGGCTGATGTATGAGTTTGTATCTTTAGAGGAACTAGAATTGCAAACAAACCAAAAAAAAAAAAAAAAACTGCAGGGAGAGAGAAAAGAAAAACGTCCTAACAGATGTGTTCACTACTAAATAGAACACACAACATGTGCTGCAAAATAAAAGAACCATTTGGCAACATAAAATATCTTGGCATCTGCGTTAGATTTGTAACCACAGTAAAGTATTGATATGGACCATAAAATTCAAGTTCTATATTTCGGTGCTTCTGGGCGACTCTGCTTTGAAAGACTTTTTGCACTGTGGAATTGTTCTTGTTTATCAAAGCCATTTTATGGCAAACCTGCTTTGTGACATTGCATGATTGGCTCATTTTCCAGAAGGAGATGCATAAAATAGGAACATCTATTAATTCCAAGCAAGGGGTAAATTTGACATCTTAAGTGAATCGATAAGAAACTACACAGCTTCAACCCGTTGATAGCAAGACTTACTTAGGGAGATGTGTCCAGATAAAAGGTCAATGAAACCTGAAGCTAAGTTTTAATATTAGCCTCATACTTGGTTAATAGATCGTGGAATTGGCTAAGTTCAGAAGAACAGATATGATAAAAAGCAGTGTCTAAAATGTAATACAATGTACAGTAGTTAATAAATAAATGAAATGTCTTATATGAATATGTAATCTAAATAGCATGGCACATATTTTAATGAGATAGTAAATATAATCACATATTTTACCCATTTTGTAATCATTAGAATATGATAAAATATAGTCTATAAATTAAAAAGTTCATGAAGACGAAATAGTATACGAAATATAATTTTTTAGACAAAGGCTCCATTCTGCTTATAAATACAGCTACTACTTTAAACACCTTATTAAAATTCTGATAGTTATACGTATATTTTAAAATATATATTTATAGTGCTATTTTCTGTCTTAGCAATGTTGTTGTTGTTCAGTCGCCCAGTCATGTCCAACCCTTTGTGACCTCATGGACTGCAGCAGCCAGGCCTCTCTGCCTCCATTGCATTATAACTCCTGATGTGAAGAGACTCATTAGAAAAGACCCTGATGCTGGAAACGATAAGAAGGCAGGAGGAGAAGGGGACAACAGAGGATGAGATGGCTGGATGGCATCACTGACTTAATGGACATGAGTTTGACCAAGCTCTGGGAGATGGTAAAGAACAGGGAAGTCTGGCGTGCTTCAGTCCATGGGGTCATAAAGAGTTGGTTGTGACTGAGTGACTGAACAGCAATGAACAGTAATAATGTTCAGCTCAGTTTAGTCGCTCAATCGAGTCCGACTCTTTGCGACCCCATGGACCACATGGGGTGATGCCATCCAACCATCTCATTCTCTATCGTCCCCTTCTCCTTCTGCCCTCAATCTTTCCCAGCAGCAGGGTCTTTTCAAATGAGACAGCTCTTCGCATCAGGAGGCCAAAGTATTGCAGTTTCAGCTTCAACATCAGTCCATCCAATGAACACTCAGGACTGATTTCCTTTAGGATGGACTAGTTGGATCTCCTTGCAGCCCAAGGGACTCTTGAGAGTCTTCTCCAACACCACAGTTCAAAAACATCAATTCTTCAGCACTCAGCTTTCTTTACAGTCCAACTCTCACACCCGTACATGACTTTTGGAAAAACCATAGCCTTGACTAGATGGACCTTTGTTGGTAAAAGTAATGTCAGACATCATTAGCTTCCTAATATAAAATATAGTGTCTGACTCTTCGCAACCCCATGGACTGTAGCGGGCCAGTTTCCTCTGTCCATGGGGATTCTCCAGGCAAGAATACTGGAGTACGTTTCCATGCCTTCCTCCAGGAGATCTTCCCAACCCAGGGACTGAACCCAGGTCTCCTGCATTGCAGGAGGATTCACCACCACCTGAGCCAATTAGGGAAGCCCCAATATAAAACATGAACATTTTGTCCTTATAGAACCCCCTTGTTTTAATTATATTACAATTATGAGTGAAGTAATAAGCAGTTACCATCTCCCTTCACAGAGCAATATTCAGAGTGTGGTAATAAGGCAAACATGGTATACTGCTTTGCTCAAAATGAAAAAATGATCACCTCTTTCTAAAATTTGTACTTTGATTTTCACCCATTATTAATTCCTCTCAAACTCTAGCAGGTATGTAATTTACTGAACGCCCCCTTTATTTTCATCCAGCCTGACTCCTCCTGCTAGAAGGCATCTGTTCTTCTATGTCTGTACCGTGAGGCTTCCTTCTTCCCCTTATATTGGGTTGGCCAAGAAGTTCATTTGAGTATTTTCATAACAGCTTGAAAAACCTGAATAAACTTTTTGGCCAATCCAATAACCATCATTCTGGAATTCACCATCCCCTTTTCTTGGTTACTTCCTTTACTTCTCTCATATGTTGCCACTTCTACTTCTGAATCCACTGTCTTCCCCTTTGTTGGTTTACTCTCTTTGTTTTGCTGGAACTTACATTCTGGTATTTTCCTGATAAATGGAATATGAGAGACAATTTCATTTTGAATCCTTGCACACCAAAATGTATTCCATTTCTCTTTTCCACTGAATTAACAGTTTGACTAAGCTTAGTAGTCTAATTTGATGATCAATATCTCCATGCTCAGCATTTTTGTTTCATGACTTTTTTCTGAAATGTCCTCTGAAAAACCCAATGTTCTTCTGTGTCACAGTGCTTTCTGAATTTGTAAAGATCTTTTCCATCTCAGGTGTTTAAAATTTCATGATTGTA
The DNA here is from genome assembly GCA_006410615.1 of Neotragus moschatus. Lineage (NCBI taxonomy): Eukaryota > Metazoa > Chordata > Mammalia > Artiodactyla > Bovidae > Neotragus > Neotragus moschatus. Next base: position 938,101 of record SJYA01002742.1, on the reverse strand, counting down.
TCCCTTGTTACAGACTGTTTTATTATTCACTGTGCTGAGCCATGGTGAATCCTTTTAATACAGACACACGTGTTCTACAATTGGGGGTATTTTCTTGGATTCAGTGCTTTTATAGATATTCTGGAAAGATAAGAGAGGAAATGGAATATGGAACTTGATCATTTGAATATTAAATATTGTGGGCTTGTCTTCCTATTTGCTTTCTTTTGAATATTTTATCTCTTTTGTGTTTCACTTACTCAAATATTATCTCAATTCTGTCTTCCAATATTCCTTTTTTTCCTTAATATTTCTACTATTTTATTTTTAATTTCTTAGAGTTTCTTTTTTAAAGTTTCTAATTCTTCCTTCTACAGAGAATACTCTTAAGTGAAGCCTGAAAATATTAACTCTCGGATGATATTAATCGCTAGATTTCCTAAGAATTTCTTCTATTCCTTTGTCATCACTGGTTCATCTCTCTTGTTATTTGTTTGGTCCCTATTTTTCATTTGGCAAGTGTCTTTATATTAATGAAAGTCAGAGGCCATTTGTTTAAGAAGGAAGTTCTAGGTGCTTGGGTCAGTCTTGGACATTGGTGGGTTTAACTACCTGGAAGAGAAAGTCATCTGTAGAGATTTATTTTCTATGTGTATTTTCACTAGAAGAGGCATATTTAACCAAAATAATATTAGCTTTGGTTTCTTCAGCTTTAAAAAAGGAAGCTTACATGTTTTTTTGTTTGTTTGTTTTTTGTTTTTTAAAAAAACAATGCTACATTTGGACATTTAAAAATCAATAGCAATAGAAAAAAGTTGTATATTTTTCATGTGGAGCATTGATTACTGCCACTTTTACATTTTAATCTCAAACCTGTTAGTCTTATCTCCTTTACATGTCTTTTAAAGGGTATTATTCTAAAAATACCAAGGGTCTTTAAGAGTGATAAAACAAAGCAAATATATCCCCAGGATGATTTTTTATGCTAAATATAATTAACACGAGTGACTAATATCCCTGTAAATATAATAAATACACCTAGAAAGATTGCTTTGCCAAAGAAAAAACATTTTCATTAATTGTGTGAATCAAAGGAAGAAACTGCATTTTAAGAATTTAACAGTCAAAATGTACACAAAATGGATGATAGACACCATTAATAGAAATAAACCTGAAATCTGCCTATAAAAATATAAGTGGTTTGGAAATATCCACAGTTCCAATCAAGGTGACCTATGTGCAATCTCAGGAAGGTGAAACCAAAGTGCAACTGAAACTTATAAAGGGTAAGTCTAAATAACTGCATTAAATGTTGTCTAGAGAAAGATAATGTGGACAAAAGAGGAGCATCTCTTGATGAAACACAAATAAGGAAAATCCAAACAGAAGAATGTTGGTAGGAGTTGTCCACCCTAGATTGCCAAGGTGCTGAGTTGCTAAGATGAATTGCTGAGGGATGAGGGAAACTTTACCATCATGTTAACAAACTCATGCCTTAAATGAGACCTTAAAATGTTGCAGTATGACATGAGGAAATCATCTCCCTGAATTTACCACCCATTTGGAGGTATTTCTGTAATTATTCTGCTGTTTCTATGATGGCCCCAGGGAGACTGTACCACATTTGATCAACTGGGCACACATCCAGATGTGCCCAGAAGCCTCTTTCTTGGTTTTCTGTTGCGCAGCTAGGGACAAAATTTTATGTAAGAACTTACCAAAGGTTCTAATAAATGAAAAAAAGGATGGTAGTGGAACAAGCAAGAAAGATTCAACTGGATTTTCTGGTTTACTAGATTCAAAGAACTTAGGTTTTGCTTGGTGTGCCTTACAGTGTTATTTATGTTTCTAATGCCACAAAGTAGAAGTAAGATTTCCAAGTGTCAAGAAAGGAATAATAAAAGAACCCGTGTTCAGGCTTAGCAAGGAGCTTCTCCCAGCCTTCCAGATTCTTTCTTTGTACCTGAGTATTGACTTCCCCTGGGTAACTGGCAGTGGGAATGTATACACTCATGAGGGGCTTACTCTGATATTTACCCACAAGGGTTTGATCGTCTTCTGTGGTCTGAAAGGAAAGACTTATCAGAAGATAAGGTAGTGATTCCAATGAGAAAATACACATACACCATAGTTAGTACCGCTTTCTTTATAAGAGACCAGCAGTACAATTCAAATAGTTAAAGACATCTGTCATCAGGACTATGTGTCATGTCCTGACTGAGTGATCATTATATACAGCCTGTGAATTTGAGGCAAGGATGTTTCATTTGCAACAGAGAAGATATGTTCCTTTCCCACATACTTTACCATAGAGAAGAGCAATGTTGAAAATGCCAGGGAACTCAGAATTCTAATCAACAAAATTTTAATGGAATATTTACAAGTTGTTTTTATTGATTTTTTTGGACTGTAGTTTGATAGAGTCAGCATCCTGAATCCTATCTGTCTGGAGGCTGTGACAATATTGACTTCCACTTCTTGCCAAACTAATGACGAAACCCTGGGTCAGAGTGACCAAAATTAGATAATGTCACTTTAGCAGTCATCTTGATATACAGTCTGTCTTCCCTCCTGATCATGGTAAATAGTTGATTGTATCCATTACACTGAACCAAAAAGAAGAGATGATGTGAAAGCTTGACAGCCACTGGACCATGTAAAAGAAAATATCAACAGCCAGAGTAAGTGAGGGGAAATGTTAACTTCAAGTAGTTAAAGAAAAAACAAACAAGATCAGGTAATCTAACAGAGAAAGGTGAGACCTAAAAACTCAATAAAAACTAGCAGTTGTCATTTTTCTTGGACAGTCCAGAGTCAGGCTGGTGGGGTGGAGAGGTGAGAGGACACGGAGAGTTGAATCCAGCAGTCCAAGGGGGGAGGCTTTCAGCTAGAAGTCCCAGGAACTCTGATAAAGAGAGGAAGAGAAAGGTGGAGGGGGTGTGTAGAGCAGGCATGGCCTCCAAGAGCTACCAAAAGGGACCAGGGAGGATGACATACATTCCAAAAAGAAGGTAAAACCAGCTTTTAAGATGCAATCTCTAACCTGGGTCGCAGGGGGCATACACATGCATGCAAAACACTCCAGGGATCATTATTACGCTCACTAAAGAAGGGATACCAGGGCATCTGTTAGTCGTTCAGTTGTGTCCGACTTTGTGACCCCATGGATTTAGCCTGCCAGGCTCCTCTGTTCATGGAATTCTCCAGGCAAGAATACTGGAGTGGGTTGCCATTTCCTTCTCCAGTGTAACTTCCTTATCCAGGGATTGAACCCCAGTCTCCTGCACTGCAGGCAGATTCTTTAACATCTGAGCCACCAGAGAAGTCTCAGAAGAAGGGAAATCCCCAAATTGTTATCTCTGTGTTTTCTGTTTAATAGGTGTTGGCTCAGGGTCCTGGAGTCCATTTGCTGGTGGAAAAGGAGGCATGCAGGGAGAAACTCTAATGTCTCCTCTTCTTGCCAAAGCAGGGTGAAGCCGTGCCCTAGTGATGCGAGGTCTGTGGACAACCAAGGAGGCTGACAGAACCATGCCTTTTAAATCACTGTTAAGTCCAAGACTGTCCTTGAGAGTGTTTTAGCCTCTGAGGCTCACTCCCTCTCAGGGACCCACTAAATCTGACAGCAAGGTGACAGTTATCACAATCTGATATGTGGACACATTTCCATTAGGAATTGGACTACGACCGTCCATTCACTTTACCGAGTCTACAGAATGGAGAGTAACTCTTATAATGTAATGGCTTCTAGCCACTCCTACTCAGGGCCAGCTTTGGATTAGTGATGAGGAACTAAAAAGGCCTTAAGTACTTTTACAAATCCCAGAAAAATGTTCTCTTTAGTTAAGTATATAATGATACATGAAGGCAGAAGAGATTTGCCTATACCAAGCTTTCATCTTAGACATCTATGGCTCTTAATGACACCTTTGAAAATTATTGACATTCATTCAAGAAATATTTGAGACCATTTTCTCAAGAAGAATAGCCACTTTCTGGTAAACATCATGGCATTTAGGCTTAAAAAACTGATTCATAGGTTTGAGTCTCTTCCTTATTACCCCCCACATTGTTGTTATTTTATAACTTTTAAATTAATATGCATTAAATTAAAGAGCCATAGTATTTGCTTAGACTCATATAACCATTGCCACAATCAGGATACAGGACAACTGTATTAATAATAGTCCAGAGAATTCCATTGTGCTGAATCTTTGTATGTAAATATTCTCCTCCTCTCAAACTCCAGCCACATCTGTTCCCTGCTATTACAGTTCCACCTCTTCTGGAATGTTGCATACATAAATTCAAATGTGTCAACTTATGAAACTTCTGAACAACAAAAGATGGAAGAAAGAATACAGACTGAATTGTACAACTGAGCTTTGTTCCACGGGATGAGAGCTACAGAGATGCTTATAAAGGAAAAAAACACACACATACACATACATTTGGGAAATTTGGAAGGACATTGGGTGACTTTTACAACGTGAGTGCAAGTTCCTGGTAGTTGGTCACTGCCTGGTTTATCCATGGACGGCATTCTAGGCAGAAGCTTTGGCAGAGTCAAAGGTTCGTACTTTTCCAGTCTATGGATTTTCCAAGAACACAGAGTACATGACTGAATCCCAAGTCTGTCGTGGCTGCCTGGTTTCATTTGGTTGTGGGTCTGTTAGTTATGTTGAGTCCATTTCCTATGTTTTATTTCTCCCAGAAGATTTTATTTTCATTTTCATATAGTGTATAACTTTGTGAGTCTGGTTGGGTTCACTTAGCAGAATGCATATGAGATTCATCTGTGTTATTTATCAATAGTTCATTCCACTTTACTGAGGGGTAATATTTCACAGGCTACAGTCCTTGAGGTCACAAAGAGTTGGACATGACTGAGTGACTGGTTACAGTAAACCACAGTTTGTAAATGCACAAATTAAAGGACATCTTATTCCAGATTTTGCTATTTTGAACAGTGCTGCTATAAATATTTGTATACATAAGTTTACCTTCTACTTGGATAAAGACCTAGGAGTGAGATTTTGGAGTCATGTTATAGGTGCACATGTGACTTTTGACTGTTAACTACTTGTTTATATTCACAAGTAAATAGATGGGTAGATCTTACTCCGTTTACATGTAATTACTCTATTAGCATTTTATTAAAAGTACATATTCTACTCCAAATGCTGAGGAAGAGCAGAGGTTAATAAGGCACTGTACATTAAATATATGCCTGAGTATATGGGTATAAGCAGGATATTAGTTTTACAAGGTTGCGATAACCAAGTACCACAAATTGAGTGGCTTAAAGCAGCGCACAGTGTTGTCTCATGGTTCCAGAGTTTGGAAGTCCAAAATCAAGGTGGTGGCAAGACCATTTTTCTTCTGAGACTCTGAGTAAAATCCTCCCTGTTGTCTTCTTGGCTTCTGGCAGTAGCTGGCAGTCTTCAGCTTTCCTTGGCTTGTAGCTGTAGCACTTCAATTTATGCCTTTCTTCTAATTTCTTTTGTATTTTTTTAAGAACTTGAAGCATACTGGATTAAGGCACCATGACTCGATGGGTGTGAGTTTGAGTGAACTCCAGGAGTTGGTGATGGACAAGGAGACCTGGCATGCTGCAATTCATGGGGTTACAAAGAGTCAGACACAACTGAGCGACTGAATTGAAACTGAACTGAACTATTCCAATGTAAAACCTTGTCTTTACTAATTATATCTGCAAAGACTCCATTTCCAACTAAGATCACATTTTGAGGTACTGGAGATTAGAACTCCAAAATACATTTGGAAGGGACACAATTCAATCTATAAAAATTGGGACAAAAAGTGTATTATGTGCTGATCATTGGCTAGGCATGGTGCTCGGTGGTGAGAATAGAATGGCCAGTATACTAAGCAAAGGTCTAGATCTCATAGACTCCATAGTCTAGTGGGCAAGATGTATTTTAATCCAATTATTACCAAATATCTGCTTATAAAAGTATTGCCTTTCTTAGGAGAAGGACACAATACTCTAGGAATCAAAATAAGGGGTTCTTACTTGGTCCAGAGTTTAGAGAAATCTTCTCTGAAGAAGTAAGACTTAAGATGTCCCCAGAGAACCAAATGACATGATATCAGACACAAAAAGAGAGGGGAAAAATGTATTCCATGCAAAAGGAAAAACGTATAAAGAACACTGGAAGCTGGAAACAGTATCATATTCCAGGAATTCAGCAAGAAAATGTGAAGAAGAGTGTCAGGGGATGCAAACATCCTGAAAATGGTTTGATTATGTAGAAATGTGTAGATTCTGGCTTAGCTTTTGGACCATATTTTAAGGGCAATTTGAAGTCAATGAAAGGTTTTATTCCAGAGGTTGACATGATCAGAGATGCATTTACAAAGATCTCCTACTCTGTGGAATAGATTAAGTGGAGAAAAAATAAATTTCAAGGGAGATTGTATTCAATTGTTTAAAACAAGACACGGTAGCCCATTGGCTCAGAGTGGTGTTGATGGAAATAGAAAAATGAGGCTGTATGTTGGAAACTCAGTAAGAATTTGATTTAGTATGAGGAACATAAAGACATCAAAGAAAACACTCACATTTCCAGGATGAGCTGTTAGGCAAGTGAAAGTGTCTTTTGCTGACTTAAGGACTACCAGTCGGCATTCAGATTCAGGGTGTGAGATACACCAGGAATTGTATTTGTGTGCTCTAAGTGTCTGGAAGACATATTCAGATGATTGTATCAAGCCAGTGCCTGTGTGCTCAGTCACTCAGTTGTGTCTGACTCCTTTGCAACCCCTTGGACTGAATTCCACCAGGATCCTCTGTCCATGAAATTTTCAAGGCAAGAATATTAGAGTGGGTTCCAATTCCCCCACCTGGGGATCTTCCAGACTCAGGGGTCAAACCTGCACTTCTTGCATTGCCAAGTAGATTCTTCACCAATGAGCCACTGGGGAAACCATCAAACCAGTAGTTGGATATAAAACTGTAAAAATGTCTGAGCTAGACACATACATTTTTGAGTCATCGGCATAGTGATGGTAATTTAACTGAGAGAATGAATGAAATTATCTAGGTGAGGAGTATAGAATTAGAAGAGCTAAAATTGGGCCCTACGGAACTCATCATTCAAAAGTCAGGCAAAGAGGAATTTCCGAGAAAGGAGACTGAGGTAAGCTGGCATACTTGCTGATAGGTACAGCTCTAGAATAGGTTATAGGTGGGAGTGGATGGCACACATTGGATGCAGAGGCAGCAGCAAAAACACAGGGCAAAACTGCAAGCAAGTTAAATTCAGAACATATGGGCAAGTTGGTTAGGTTGGTGGAAGAACAGGATGTATAAATTGATTTAGTGAGAAGGAAGCCTGGATTGTTCGGTTAGGATCAAATCAAGGAAAGCCTTGGCTCCAATAGTTGGCTTTTTACCTAACTGGTATCTTTTCAAGAAAATCTCTTTAGAACAGAGTGTGGAACTGCCCTGCAATCAATCCCTGAGTGGGCTAGAGGAAGTGGCAATGCAAGGAGTTAATTCAGATTTTATTTTCATTAATGTGCTTTATTTCAATAGAAAATCCTTCTGCAGATACTCTTTTTAGGGACGTATATCCCATACTTTCTTCCTGCATAAGTAGATGCTTCCTATTTACTCACAATGAAATGGAGAATATAAATGAATAGTGTAAATATGGCTCTTGAACCAACATTTTCTTGAAAGGCAGACTTGAGTAAAAGCCAGTTAAAGGATCTTTAAAAAAAAAAAAAAGTGCTGCAATCAATTGGTGGTTTAATTTCTAGCAGTAAACCACACTTTCTAATTCCCTAAGGTGTGGTTTCCTATGTCACTGAGCCAGCCTCAACCACCTTCGAAATCAGTCAGGAGCTGGAATTGACTCAGTACTCAGCACAGTGACCAAAGACATTAGCTACAGTCACAACCTAATTGGAATGTAATTCCAGTAATACACGCAGTTAGCACTGAGCACAATTTAGGGTTTCCTGCCTAGAGTTTCAGGAAAGCCATGCTGTTATTGTAATGAACCCACTGCTTTGCTGCTCCAGTTTTAGTCCTTAGCTTTATTACTCAGGATGAGTTCCTCAATTGTTTCTAAAACTCCTCCTAGAGAAAGACATAATAATGACTCTGCCTACCACTATCATATGACTTAGGACTGACTTCATAAATGTTAGCTATTGCCAGCCATTTCATAACTCATCACTCTATTTTTTGCACAGATTATATAATCTGCCCAACAATCCTATGAGTAGGTCTATGGTTAACCTTCAAGTTTAAATCATTTGATTAAAGCACACAGGGCTTCCCTGGTGGCTCAGACAGTAAAGAATCCACCTGCCAATGCAGAAGACTCAAGTTTGATCTCTGGGTTGGGAAGAACTCCTGGAGAAAGGAATGGCAACCCACTCCAGTAATCCTGCTTTGAGAATCCCATGGATAGGGAAGCCTGATGGGCTATACAGTCCATGGGTTTGCATAGAGCCAGACACAACTAAGTGACTAACACACATACACACACCATTCATACACACTAGTGAGTGTAAGTAGCAGGATCTGGAGCTAAATCAATCTGACTCTGGAGCCTACTATTATTATTAATATATTTTATTGTTACATTCACTAGGTTACAAATTAGTTTGCCTTCTCAGTTAGAGCAAAAGTTTCTTTAGGAGTTCTATATTTGTCAGGGGCTTTGCAGACTCACCAAATAATCAATGTTTGTATAGGGAAGGCCAAAAAAAAAAAAAAAAAAAAAGACATTAAAAAGAGAAAAGGAAAAGCCACTGCAGCAAAAATGGGAATGATTGAGCCTATGCTGAGAAATCTTTATCAAGAGTTTTTTCGATGCATGGATGCATGATACTGGATGCTTGGGGCTGGTACACTGAGACCACCCAGAGGGATGGTGTGGGGAGGGAGGAGGGAGGGGAGTTCAGGATGGGGAACACGTGTATACCTGTGGCGGATTCATGTTGATGTATGGCAAAACCAATACAATATTGTAAAGTAATTAAGCTCCAATTAAAATAAATAAATTTATATACTTTTTTAAAGGTTTTTTTTTTTTTTTCCAACGTAAAAAAATAAATCAAAATAGATCGTGAGGTAGGGACATTTTCATTCATTTCACCACGATTTTGTATGGTTTCTAGAAAAATAATTGCAATACTTCTTTTAAACTCCTGAGATCTTAAAATACCAATTTAGACTAATCCTGGCATGTGAACTAAGGAGAAAGGCTTAGCACAGATTGGAATCTTGGTTCTGGTACTCATAGCTGTGTGAACTCCTAAAAATTACTTAGACTGAGCCCCACCTTCAACTTATAATACACAGGTATAATATGTACTCTATAAAGTTTTGGTAAGGATTCAACCTTATATCATGTCTGAGAGAATTCTCGAAGAAGATAGATGACCTGAGATTTTACCTTAAATTAGATCTAAATAGCCCCTGTCCATCTTTGTTCCCGTGGGGCCACATGGAATAGCCTTCCACAGCACAGCCAAGACTGGAGATGACACTTCCTCATCACTAGGCACCTGGAAATCAAGCCCCATGACAACACAGAGAGGCAGGCATTATGAACCTATTTCATAGCTGTAGAAACTAAGACCCAGGTTCCCACTGAAGACTCAGAATATAAAAAAAAATAAGGGTGCATTTTTATTAGGTGCTATTTACACACAAAGTCTTATTTACATAATCTCATAGAATCTCACTTATAGGGTTATTGTGAGGATTTTATTTTATTTTTTCCCTCAGTTTACAAAAGTGAAGGCTGAGTGTTTGAGAGGCTAATAAACTTACTCAGGGGCAAAGCTAACAAAGGAAAAAAAACAGGGATTGAATCCAAGCCTTTTTACTCTGTATTCCCTACTCTTATCCACGACAGAATGTCCTCTCAGACCCAGATGTGGCCTGGTGACATTTGTCGACAGGGACGCATTTGAAATTCTATTTCATGTTTTCTCCCAATTTTGTCTACATCTCTGGTCATATTTTTAAGGCTTTAGTTAGTAAGTATATTAGATACCGATGGCTTTATAGTAAATTACCCCAAAACATAGAAGCCAAAACCAAAATAATCATTTATATCTCATAGTTTCTGGGAGTTGGAATTCGGAAGTGGCTAACAGAGTACCTCTGGTTTAGTGTCTCACGTGAGGTTGCAGCTAGGAGGCTGGCTAGAGCTTCTGTGCTCTGAACGGGCTTCCAAGAATAGCTCATTTGCATGGATGATAACAGTGGGCAGGTGGCCTCAGTTTCTCCCCATATGAGTTGCTCCACAGGGCTTGAGTATACATAGGATATGGTGGCTACCCTTCCCCAGAGTGAGTGTCTTTCTATTCCCTCTCCCCACAAAACACACACAGCTCTATGATGACTCATAGATTAGAAACAAAACAAAACCAACACACGGTAAAGTAATTGTGTCCACTTAATACCTGTCTCTGGAGAAGGCAATGGCACCCCACTCCAGAACTCTTGCTTGGAAAACCCCACGGACTGAGGAGCCTGGAAGGCTGCAGTCCACGGGGTTGCTGAGGGTCGACACGACTGAGCGACTCCACTTTCACTTTTCACTTTCATGCATTGGAGAAGGAAATGGCAACCCACTCAGTGTTCTTACCTGGAGAATCCCAGGGAAGGGGGAGCCTGGTGGGCTACCATCTGTGGGGTTGCACAGAGTCGGATACGACTGAAGTGACTTAGCAGCAGCAATACCTATCTCACAGAACTGCTGGGTCAATTAAGAAAGATTAAATAAACAGAAATCCTCCAAAATGGTAACAGTGCCTTGGGATTCTACACTTAGTAACATTCATTGTTATTGTTTAGTGTCTCAATTGTATCCAACTCTTTAGGACCCCATGGACTGTAGCCTGCCTCCTCTATGGAATTTCCCAGGCAAGAATACTGGAGTGGGTTGCCATTTCCTTTTCCATGGGATCTTCCCAACCCAGGGATCAAACCCACGTCTCCTGCATTGGCAGGCAGATTCTTTACCACTGAGCCACCAGGGAAGCCCCTACACTTAACATTACACTTGTATTTATAAGATCTCAGCTGACCTTCCTAAGAGAGGGGTCATAGCTGATTTCTGTGAACAGGCTGTATCTGCATGCTTATCTCAGAGATAAGACTAAGACAGCTGAAAAGAAGACAAACAGCTTAGATCTAGCTCCAGTTAGTGACTGAGCAAATTTTGATGCAAGTGCCCAGTCTCCAAAGCCAATGTACCACTTTACAATCTCATAGAATTTTAGGTCTATTATTTGAAGACATTACTCTCCACATGAAGGCCTATGTGGCAATATAAACCTAAGATTTAAGACTTCTCTGAAGCCCTGCCCCCTCAACTGCTCAGCTCCTTCCCTAGGATGGATCCCAAAGGGCTCCATCAAATCCCCAAAGGGGCCTGGGTCCAGCTTGAAACCACCTCACTCCATCATATTCAAGAAACTGCTCTGGCAGGAGCCCTGTCATCTTACAGCACAATCCACAGGAACTCAGCGGCTCAGAATGAAAAACACAATCACTTCCATCCATCACGAGTGAAAGGCAGGAAAATGATTGGATGGGTGTCCTGAGCACCTTGGTCTCCACCAGCTTGCTGTATTTGATATTATTACTAATGGAAGAAGGGGACGGTGAATGCCCTACTGTGTATAATATCAATGGCCTGAGTCTTGATGGATAAATGTGACTTTTATGAAGTTTATGGATGAGCCATCAGGGAAAGTCTCCACTGCAACTGCAGAAAGATTTTCAATGCCACCCCAGGTAGCTGGACAGTCAGATAACTAAAGCAAACACCTGTGCTCAAGGGAAGAGCTGCAGTTGATCTTTAATGTTCTGGTCAGAGGAGACCTTTAGTTCAAAGATGAAGAATGAGGTTCTATAGCATTTATGGTTTCCCTTTGCCAGGTACTTTCTATCTGTTATTGCAGGCGAGGCCTTCATTGATCTTTTCTCCCAGCTGTTATTTATTCTCTCCCTTTTAGCTTCAGTGAAGGAAGAAGATGAAGGGCCCAGGTACTTTGTCATTTTCGAACACATCCGAACAGCGTAGCACTTTCTAAATAAGAAAACCAATAGTTATTTTCTTCAGCACTCCCACAACACTGTGTTACCCTTGGGAATGGAAGGGCTGCCCCCTGGGTACAGGGATTGAGTGAGCTTGGAACTGGGAATGTATCTGAGGGTTGCTTTTTCTCCCTTTCATTTCCTCTGGGGTCTGCATTCTTGAGCACCACTGAGCTACTCATAGTTTCTACAAAATAGAGCATGGCCCTTCACTTCCGTGATACTTCTTTCACTTCCTATGTATGTTTCTTTCTCTGATCAATTTTCCCCTTAGTAGGGAGGGGTGTCTTTTTATTAGAACTCTTAGAGCAGAAGTGCCTTTGACGATACAAAGGTCCATGTTCTGTCCCCAGGTATACCAGTTTTCTGTTGTGTGACCTAGGAACACATTCATAACCTCTTTCTGGCTCAGCCTCTCCCCCCTTAAGATAGCAGTCACAGTGTTCACTCCCTAAGATTTCTATGAGAGATAGGAGGATGAAGAGATGAGAGAGTGAGTGTGTGTGTGTTAGTCACTCAGTCGTGTTTGACTCTCTGTAACCCCATGGCCTGTAGCCCACCAGGCTCTTCTGTCCATGGGATTTTTCAGCCAAGAATACTGGAGTGGATAGCCATTCCCTTCTCCAGGGGATCTTTCTGATCCAGGGATCGATTCCAGGTCTCCTCCAATGCAGGCAGATTCTTTGCATCTGAGCCACCAGGGAAGCCCAAGTAACCGCTCAGTAAGCCAGTCAAATGGAATAATAACTGAATGTTATGTCTGTATAGTGAATAAGGGTAACAATAACAACTCAAAGCTTCCATTATCTTGCCCAGGGCACCTTCCCTGATTCCACAGCTACCTTCATCATAGAATATGACGGTCAACTCTCACATCTCTCTTTTCCTTTAGATTTTACATATCTAGAGGCAAGACTTATGCTCAGGTTAAAAATTTTGTGTTTCTTAGCACCTAACAAAGTGCCTGCAACAGAGCGAATGACTATTTAACTGACATTGTTTTCCTGCCTTCCATTCTTTTGTTTCTTCAATGTAGCCATCATTTCAATAAGTATTTAATAAGTCGCCTCTGCTGTAAGCATAGAAATGCTAGACATGCAGGTATGGATTGGGCAAGCCCTTAAGAATTCATTGTTGTCTGGCAGATAAACAGGTTTATAAATGGATAAACAGATTTATAAACTTCAGTGCAAGTTAGTGATTCTGTGATAGAGCAATGCCCAGGGGACTTTGGGATGTAAAGAGAACTCCAGTGTGACTGACAGTGAGGAGGCAGAAAGCAGCATGAAGGCCACCCAGTGGAGGTGGTGCCCGAAAGGTTTCCTGGAAGTGGGGCATGTGTTTAGGCAAGAAGAGGCCAGGGAGAGGACTGAGTCTTACAGGCAGAGAGAACAGCCTTGTGCAAAGGGAATAGAAATACAAAGTAGCATAGTGCATTTAGGGCACATGACACACTTCAATATCCCCCTCGTAAATATCAAGGCAGTGGTAGCAGATGAGCCTTAAGAGGTGGGCAGAGGCTGTATCACAGAGGAACTAGAGTGTCATGATGGTAAACTGCCAAAAGCGTGGGAAGCACAACGAGATACAACTTTAAAACAACTCGGTCCACAGTCTTGACCACCTATTTAATCTAAGAGGATGACCTATATACTAAAATCCTCCCCCTAAGGTGGCACAGACCGTATTCAACCCGGAGAGCAATTGAAGTGCTGGTATTCCAAGTGCAGTTCCCATCACGAGATACCTTACAGGTCAGAGCCACAAAGCAGAGGAAATAACAAAGTGCAAGGATAGCAAATTGCCTCAGTAGGCAGAGAAAATGGAGCATGAAGCTGCAATTGTTGCTAACCTGTCACAAAGTACATGACTAGGAAGGAAATTCACCTATGGTGAGGTTACAGGAGAATTTGGCACATCGTAATGATAATGAATTTAGCATAGTCAAATCTAGCGCCCCATGAACCCATAATTAAGGAAGTGTGAACTCCACAGTCTTCTTTGTTTAATGTGTGGTGTTCATTTGTAATTAGAGACATGCACTGAATCCTTGGAATAATTGTTAGGATGGATATACCTAGAATAAGATTTTCTTCCACATGGCATCTTCCTAAAATATCTATGATGAGCCTGTTAATGAGGATTAAATGGATGCTTGAAGATTCACTGTTACTCTGCTTGAAACTGCACACTTAGTTTTAAAATTCTGTTCTGTAGCATTAATAAATATTTATTCATTTTCAAGACTTTCTCCAAGTGGTACTCTGATGTCAAAAGATCTTAGGAAGCACACAAGCAAAGTGACAGTCATACAATATACCTTATTTGCTAGCTATTTTTCTCAGTTTGAAAATTAACCAACATAGGATAACTGACTATGAGATAGATATTGTGCTATACACATTTTTACTTTATTTCAATTTATTACCACAGTAAAGCTATGACTTAGATCTCTGACATGCAGAGAAGTAACTAATCCATGTCAAAAAGCTATTAAAATAAATGGTGCTGGGAAACCTGGACAGTTACATGTAAAAGAATGAAATTAGAACACTTCTTAATACCATACACAAAGATAAACTCAAAATGGTTTAAAAGCCTAAATGTAAGACCAGAAACTATAAAACTCTTAGAGGAAAACACAGGCAGAACACTCGATGACTTAAATCAAAGCAAGATCCTCTATGACCTACCTCCTAGAGTAATGGAAATAAAAACCAAAGTAAACAAGTGGGACCTGATTAAACTTAAAAGCTTCTGCACAGCAAAAGAAACTATAAGCAAGGTGAAAAGACAACCCTCAGAATGGGAGAAAATAATAGCAAATGAAACAACTGACAAAGGATTAATTTCCAACATATACAAGCAACACATACCACTCAATACCAGAAAAACAAACAGCCCAATCAAAAAGTGGGAAAAAGACCTAAACAGACATTTCGCCAAAGAAGACATACAGATGGCTAACAAACATGTGAAAAGATGCTCAACACTGCTCATTATTAGGAAATGCAAATCAAAACTACAATGAGATATCACCTCACACAGGTCAGAGTGGCCATCATCAAAAAGTCTAAAAACAATAAATGCTGGAGAGAATGTGGAGAAAAGGAAATGCTCCTGCACTGTTGGTGAAAATGAAAATTGACACAGCCACTATGGAAGATGGTATGGAGATTCCTTAAAAAACTAGGAATAAAGCCACCGTATGACCCAGAAATCCCACTCCTAGGCATATACCCTGAAGAAACCACAATTGAAAAAAATCATATATCCCATTGTTCACTGCAGCACTATTTACAATAGCTAGAACATGGAAGTAACCTAGATGTCCATTAACAGATGAATGGATAAAGAAGTTGTGGCACATATACACAGTGGAATATTACTCAGTGATAAAAAGGAATGCATTTGAGTCAGTTCTAATGAGGTGGATGAACCTAGAGCCTATAATACAGAGTGAAGTAAGTCAGAAAGAGAAAGATAAATATCATATACTAACACATATATATAGAATCTAGAAAAATGGTACTTAAGAATTTATTTGCAGCACAGCAATGGAGAAGCAGACATAGAGAGTAGACTTATGTTCATGGGGAGGGGGAGGAGTGGGTGAGAGGTCTGTTGAGAGTAACAGAAACTTCCATTACCATATGCAAAATAGACAGCCAGTGGGAATTTGCTCTATGACTCAGGAAACTCAAACAGGGGCTCTGTATCAACCTTAGAGGGGTGGGAAGGGGAGGGAATTGGGAGGGAGTTTCAAAAGGGAGAGGATATAGGTATACCTATGGCTGATTCTGTTGAGGTCTGACAGAAAACAACAAAATTTTGTAAAGCAATTATCCTTCAATTCAAAATAAACATTTTTTTAAATAAAGCTATTAATAGTAAGAGTTGGTGATGTCATTGAATTTAAGTTTGTCTGATTCTAAAAGCTGTACTTTCCAATATATAGCATTTGGTGTTGGTTTTACCATGGCACATCCAGGAGGCAGAATTGGGACAAGATAAAACCTGGAAGAAGTCTTCATCTGAGATGAGCAATGCCAAGAATGCATCTCTCATTAGAGTGACTTTGAGATAGTGCTTAGATACTCTGCAAATCTTAATAGAAACTAGACTCCACAGTTTAGAATTGCAAGTCCACCTAACCCATCATCATCTTTCACCCAGACCATGGCAACTGCGTTCTAACAAATTTCCTACATTCATTCTCACTTTCTGCCCCAATCATTTTTCTCCGTAGTTCATGAATGTGTGCCAAGTTGCTTCAGTCATGTCTGACTCTTTGCAACACTCTGGAGTGTAGCCTGCCAGGCTCTGTTGTCCATGGGATTCTCCAGGCAAGAATACTGGAGTAGGTTGCCATGCCTCACTACAGGGGATCTTCCCAATCCAGGGATTAAAACTGTATCTCTTATGTCTCTTGCATTGGCAGGCAGGTTCTTTATCAATAGGGCCACCAGGGAAGCACAGAAACAGTAAGTGTCTTAAAATAGAAAACCAATAATGCCAAGCATTCCTTATCATCTTTATTTTCAAACAAATCTTTAATTCATAGTTCTCAGTACAAAACCAACGTTCTTGGTTAGCAGGATCATGATGCCCTGCAGTAACCTCGCCAATACCTCCCTGTCCACACTTCTGGGGTGACCCCAGTGGTTTTCTTTCCATTTTTTGGATGTACTTTGTTTCCTCCTGCCAGAAGGACTTTGTACATGCAGTTCCCTCCATCTGGAAGGTGAAGTTATACTCAATATTCAGATCTAAGTTAACTCGTCTCACTCTCCAGGAGACTTCCTCACCGCTTGGTCTAAGTCACTTCTTTTGATATTTACTTTGAGTCTGGTCTCATTTCCTCCCTGCACCAACTTCAGTTTGAACTGAACAGTCTTAGCTGCATATCTGTGATGGATATGGCTCTCCACTCCTGCTACAAGTCCATATAGCAATGACCTCTTTATCTTCAGCACGACATTTAACTTTTCTAAAAATGTCGCAGATAGCTTTGAATGAATGACTGAGTTTGAAAATCAAAAATCAGTGCCTCAAAAAAGAACTCCAGCAAAATATCAAGCTCTCTGGTACCAGATCTTTGTTGAATCATCTTTGGTACCAACTAACTATGTGCACTTGGACATCAGTATTTACATATTTAATTCAGCAAATATTATTTAAATTACAACTTTTCTAGGTGCTGAGCCAAACAGTAAAGATATACCAATGAGCAAGAGACATGTAGTCCTTGACTCATGGTGTTAATCCAGTGAGGGCTTCAAGGTTTTTTCCTTCTTTACTTTAAATTTAAATTTTTATTGAGAACACTGTCGATACACACACAGTTGTAAAAAATAATACAAGATTCTGTGTACACAACCCAGTTTCTCCTGATAGTAACATTAAAAAAAAAAAAATGTAGTGTAATATCGTGAAAGAGATGGGAATACCAGACCACCTGACCTGCCTCTTGAGAAACCTGTATGCAGGTCAGGAAGCAACAGTTAGAACTGGACATGGAACAACAGACTGGTTCCAAATAAGAAAAGGAGTACGTCAAGGCTGGATATTGTCACCCTGCTTATTTAACTTCTATGCAGAGTACATCATGAGAAACACTGGGCTGGAAGAAGCACAAGCTGGAATCAAGATTGCCAGGAGAAATATCAATAACCTCAGATATGCAGATGACACCACCCTTATGACAGAAAGTGAAGAACTAAAGAGCCTCTTGATGAAAGAGGAGAGTGAAAAAGTTGGCTTAAAGCTCAACATTCAGAAAACGAAGATCATGGCATCTGATCCCATCACTTCATGGGAAATAGACGGGGAAACAGTGGCAGACTTTCTTTTGGGGGGCTCCAAAATCACTGGAGATGGTGATTGCAGCCGTGAAATTAAAAGACGCTTACTCCTTGGAAGAAAAGTTATGACCAACCTAGATAGCATATTCAAAAGCAGAGACATTACTTTGCCAACAAAGGTCCAACTAGTCAAGGCTATGCTTTTTCCAGTGGTCATGTATTGAAGTGAGAGTTGGACTGTGAAGAAAGCTGAGTGCCGAAGAATTGATGCTTTTGAACTGTGGTGTTGGAGAAGACTCTTGAGAGTCCCTTGGACTGCAAGGAGATCCAACCAGTCCATCTAAAGGAGATCAGTCCTGGGTGTTCACTGGAAGAACTGATGTTGAAGCTGAAACTCCAATACTTTGGCCACCTGATGCGAAGAAATGACTCATTTGAAAAGACCCTGATGCTGGGAAATATTGAAGGCACGAAAAGAAGGGGACAACAGAGGATGAGATGGTTGGATGGCATCATCAACTCTATGGACATGAGTTTGGGTGGACTCTGGGAGTTGGTGATGGACAGGGTGGCCTGGCATGCTGCAGTTCATGGGGTCGCAAAGAGTTGGACATGACTGAGTGACTGAACTGAACTGAACAGAATATCGTATCTAGATTATTGCCTTTGACACCGGGTTGCAGTTTTTAAACTAATAATTCCATGTGCAGAAAGGAAGAGTTTAGAAATTGAAAGAATTCCTAAATTGTGGGAGCAGGGAGAATAGTGGAAAAACAAACTAATGAGTCTAGAGAGACACATGCTACTTCATGGAGGGTCTTGTAAACCATGCAAAGCATTTTAGACTATATCTAATATGTGAGGGAGAGTCGTTGTGGATTTTAAACAAAGAAAATTAAATGCAGAAGGATGAACAGGATGGGAGTTTAAGAGCAGCACAGTAGAACTTTCTACTTATAATGTCATAGAATAAAGATTTCTCCATATGTAGAGGAAGACCTTCCCACCATAAAATACGAAACTCTGATCAATAAGTTTAAACCTACTCTTTTTCAAGGGCTTACCTGGTGGCTCAACTGGTAAGGAATCCATCCACAATTTGGAAGACCTAGGTTTGATCCCTGGTTTGGGGAGATCCCCTGGAGAAGGGAATGGCTACCCACTCCAGTATTCTGGCCTGGAGAATTCCATAACTGTATAGTCCGTGGGGTCACAAAGAGTCAGGCACAACTGAGTGACTCACTTTCTTACTTAAACCTTCAGGATCGCATTGAGTACATTTTTAGTCATTTCCTATCATTCACTAGTTTTTTAGCTGAATCCCCTTATCCTTACAAAGGATATTTTGTTGCCTCCCCTAGCACAGAATATAAAATGCCATTTTAGAACATTCTCTTGAAAAAAAAAATGGCAAGGAGTTAGGGTGAAATGCTTATCCCTATGTTCCTGCACCTTGGTTTGTGGTAATGAAATTTGAGAAATACTAATCTAGGCTCTGTGGTAAAGAACCTGCATGCCCATGCAGGAGATATTAGAGGCACGGTTTCGACCTCTGGCTCGGGAAGATTCCCTGGTAAAGGAAATGGCAACCCACTCCAGTATTCTTGCCTAGAGAACCCCCATGGACAGAGGAGCCTGGAGGGCTATAATCCATAGGGTCACACAGAGTTCAACATGACTGAAGTGACTTAGCACACACAATCTAGAAATTAAGCTCTTTGGAAGAAGGAAAATACTGCTTTTATGTAACTTCAATATTTTACCTGTTATTTCCAAGAATACTGGAGTGGGTTGCCATTTCCTTCTCCGAGGGATCTTCCGTACCCAGGAATTGAACCTGGGTCCCCTGCATTGTGGGCAGATTCTTGAGCTATGAGGGAAGTCCCAGTATCTCCATGGGAATACCAAACAGAAATAAAAATGAATGACGTACTGATACGTGCTGCAAGGTGGATGAACAACACAAATATGTGAAAGAAATCAGACACTAAAGAATATATGCTATACCTTTCCATTTGCATTACATGTCCAGGAAAAGCAAATTGACAGAGTTAGAAAGTAAATTAGTGGTTGCTTAGAGACTAGTGAGGGGAATGAGGGCTTATCATAAACCGAGATGATTAAAATCTAAAACTGGATTATGGTGAATGTTGAATAACTCAGTAAAAACATTACTATACATTTATAATTAGTGAATTTTGTTGTAAGTAACATATTTCTATAAATTTATTAAAGTGGACAATTTATCTAAAATAAAATAATATAGACTTCAATATCAAGAGGTGCCTTAAAGCATAATTTGTTTTGCATTGCTTACATAAGAAAGAACAAGACTGTTTCTGTTCTCCTTAAGATATATATCCAACTCTATTTTTCCTCCTATGGGAGACAATTTGTTTATTCCCATTATTCTATAGGGCATGCGTGCCTTGTTTGAACGGCTTTTCTTGGGCAATTTCCGGAACACAGATTTTCCACTATTTGTCCATTGACTTTTTGATTCTTAAGTCCTTGACAATGGGGAGTCAATATGTACTAAAGAAATAAGACAAACAGAAACTCTTTGCTTACTGAGTTTGAGTGAAATCTGATAGAGGGGTATGTGTGTGGTTAACATTGTTACCACTGAATGATTTCCATTGAACTTTCTCTCACAAGTGGTTAAGGTAGCTGCTGCGTGTCTCTGAGAAATGCTTCCATTTCTCGGGCCCACGTGAGAAAGTGAGCACACAGCGTCATGATAATAGTGTCCCCTAAAGAACATTTCTAGAACTCTGATCTGCAGCCCTTTCCAAATATATTAAGGATTAAAATTAAGAGGACAGCAACTTCCTGTAAAGCAGTGGTTCTCAAAGGAGATTCCCCCCGCCCCCAGAAAAGTCCTAGCGGAGCATGTAGGAACATAATTAAAAATGCATATACTTTGGCCACACTCGATAGCTAAGGAACCAGAAACTCTGGAGATGGGACCCCGAAACATGTGTGTTAAAAAGCCTCCTCAATGATTCTGATTCATGGTTAAGTTTGAGAACTACTGCTGTGAATATAAGAACATGGGTGTGGGCATGAGCAGACTGGGATATGACTCATGGTACTGAAGTAGCATTGAAAGCTATATTTGTAGGTCATACAGTTAAGTTCTCTGACCCTGGGCTTCTTTGTAAACTAAATGGAGATGATAGAGCCTGTGTTAATCTTCCAGCGTTATCATATTATCACAGATGGAGCAGTTTTAACAACACAGACTTAAAATCTCACAGTACCCTAGGTTGGAAACCCAGGCACAGTGAAGCTGAACTGGTTTCTTCCTTTTTTTTTTTTTAAGTTTAAATTTTTATTTTTTAGTTTGTTTTGCTTTACAATACTGTACTCATTTTGCCATACATTGACATGAATCAGCCACAAGTGTACCTGAGTTCCCAATCTGGACCCCCTTTCCTTCCCCCTCCCTCCCCACACCATCCCTTCGGATCATCCCTGCCCATCAGTCCCAAGCCTTCTGCATCTCTGTTTAGAATTTTACAGGGCCAAAATTAAGGTGTCTGCCATCTAGGTGCCTGTCTGGAAGTGCTTAGGGAAGAGTATATTATCAAGCTCATTCGGGTTATTGACAACATTCAGTTCCTTGTGATTGCTGGACTGAGGTCCCTGGTCCCTTCTATCTTCAAGATCAGTTTTGAATGTCTCTAGCTTCCCCTTCTGCCTTCCTTTTCTGTAAAAGTTCTCTGCTTTTAAGAGATCATGTGAATTATATTGGGGTCACACAGGTAATAGAGAATAATCTCCCTATATTTAGATCAACTGATTACTAACCTTAAGTGCATATGCAGAGTCTCTTTGCCAGGTAAGATAACCTTTTCTGTCTCATCATATTCCTAATGTAGAGTCTTCTTGGGGGTCGTAACTCTGCCTACTACAAAACCCATCATGCAAGTCCCAAAACAATATCATAAAGGTATTTTAGATCCTCTGAAAGGGCTGCAGTATGGAAAGCTGAATAAGCATCAACTTTAGTGATTCCTTGAGAAACATGTTGAGATACTGAGAGTTGTCTTTTCCTAAAGTGTTACAAATAAAACCCCTTCAGGTCACTACTATGAGTCACCTACCTCCTGGAAATCAAGAACCATTTCTAAGTGTAAGCCAATGAATGGATATGGATGGAACCAAGTTCACATGACAAAATATCTTAGGATAAGGCGGCTATGGGTAAGTCTAAAAAGTCTAGAATAACTCTCTCAGGTGGTAGAGTTAGATTTTCACTGGTCACTAATGAGAAGTGATTTGGCCTTAAGAGCTATACTTTACACTATTCAATCTCACAAAAAACTAAGTTAAAAGAACCATTTATTGACAGTGGAAATAACTATTTATTCTATAGACCTCTTTAAAAAATTTTACAAATATGTTTAACCACTGCAATATACATACATGATTTAAAACACTAAAAATAAAAGTTAACATAAAGAACCTATTATAGCAGGAATGTGCTGTCTTTTCCCAATCAATCATCTAGATTTATCTATTCCCAAAAGGGAAACAATTTTAAGTTTTTGTAAAAATAATTTCTTCTGGTTATTATATGGAAGTTTCTTTTTAAACTCTCAAGTAATATAGTTTCATCAGATGAAGGCTAATTTCTTTTCTGGGGATCATAATAGAGCCATGTGCCGCAAGTCCTTTTATATTTCCTGTCAAACTGACTGCCTTTGGTCTCTGTCATTATCCTCCAGCTACTTATAAGCATATTTATAAAACATGGTACCAATGAATGAAACAGCCTTTTTATTTTTTTCTCCCAAATACAAACCCACAAAATTGTAAATTGCCTCTATGTTCTGTCATAGGATGGATTCTTTTTGAAAGTTGCAGAGATTACAGTTTCATAGGTTGTATGTTTTATGAAATGCATGCAAAAATGTACAAATATGTGTCCAGAAAAGATGCATTCAAACTTTAAGCATGTATTTGGGTTTTTTTTTTTTTTTTTTTTTTTTTTTTTTTTTTTTTACCATTTTCTTAACATTTTGCTTCAATATGTTCTTATTTATGATCTGAGCATTTGCATTCTTCTTTTGACTGACACCATGAAATTGTGACAGTTTTACCAAATATTTATTGAGTACTCCCATATGCCACAGTCTTTTCTAGTCCAAAGCAAAATCTTTTACTTTATGGGGTTTACATTTTGTACCTGGAGATGTCACCGTAAGGGAGGAAGCAGATAGACAAACTTTTTGGAACATCCCGACTCCTGACATTTTACCCAATTCCAAACCTACCATCTATCATCAGAATCCCATAGGCAAAGTAATTAATCTCTCTGGCTTTTTAATCCTCTCACTGAAAGGATTTTGGGACTATCATCTTCTTTCAGGTAAACATCCCACAAATAGGAAATAAAATAATATTTAGAGTAGATCCTAGGCTGTTTTG
This sequence comes from Neotragus moschatus, assembly GCA_006410615.1. Lineage (NCBI taxonomy): Eukaryota > Metazoa > Chordata > Mammalia > Artiodactyla > Bovidae > Neotragus > Neotragus moschatus. Next base: position 914,788 of record SJYA01002742.1, on the reverse strand, counting down.
GAATGAGAAATTTTTAAAAAAAGGAATTCAAGAAAAATAAGAATATGTCAAAAGCTAAAGATATATATAATATATACATATGATATAAAATATGTGCATTTTATATATGTACATATATATCATGTACATATTTCATATACAAATGTATAAATATAATATATGTGACATTTATATATTATGTGTACATATAAATATGTACACATTTTATATATATGGACTGAGGAAGTCTAGAATGATTTTAATACCAATTGGCAACAATTGACCTTAAGGATATTAAAAGTTGCATGGAAGAAAGCCTATAAGGTACAAAGCTGATTACAGACCATCTCTCACACGGATATGACATGGTTAGTGGGAAGGGATGTAGCTACAAGTTTAGTTTTGGCACAGATATTGGTGGTACTCAAGGCAGACTGCACTTGGAAAAAGGATTTCTCAACTCTATGCAAAACAAGAACCTTCTGAGGAAATTGTCTAGTTTGGAAATGAAAGCCTACATATTTGCCGACTCCTTGCAAAGTGCTGCTGGGTCTGTGCCAACTGTTACAGCTAACGAGTCATGCAGTTGCACTCACACTGCTGTGCCTGTTTCAGCTCACGGGTTTCGTGATGTAGAAGAAACTACAGACTAGGAAACCCCTGTTTTCATGGTGCCCTGGATAAAAGCACCCAGGTTCAGAACAGTCCAGACAGTCTCCTTCATAGACTGCTCCTTACTGAACAAATGTCTTATTTTATAAAAGCCCAGAGTGACAGTGACATTCCCAAGGTCCAGCAGGAAGACTGAAACCTGAGACTTGATGTGAGTCAACTCAGCTTTCTCAGACCTTCTGTAAGATGCCACCAAAAGAAGACCAGAGAAAGATCTATCCGCCAGTGATCAACTTCTACTATCAATGAGTCTTATTTCTCATATGCACTCAAGCATTATAGTTGCAGTGGTCACCACTAGGACCTGTTCACTATTTCCACCCTGATGTTTTTCACCAAAATACCTAGATGTGCCAAAATAGCAAATTTGGGTTACTGACTCAGTGAAATGAAAAACATGCACTACCAGTTTTGCAGAAATGGTGAAGCATGAGTCCTTCATTTACTCTGCATCCTCTTCAGCATTTGCTTAATATTAGAGAAGCGTCCCATCAGAGCATGAGATCCATACTGATGACTGCGTAGCTACATTGCCTGCTCTGCCGTTTCTTGATTATAATTGAGTCACTTACACAAATCTGAGGAAAGGCAGGAAATCAACCATTTGTGGTGAATAATTCCTGCAAATTGAATGCAAGACTACATTTTATAAATGCAGATTAGATAATAGTTCAGATTTTCAAGGAGAGCTCTACAGGTAGATGTATTACAGGCTCTCATGCAGTAACAAATTTATTACATACAGTTTGGGTGACTACACATCCCAGTTTGTCTCAAACAGTTTTAGTTCACATCTGTTTGTCCCCCTAGTTAGTATTTGTCCTAGACAAAAATATGTCAGTTACAAGTTATATGGTCATTTTGTACATTATTGAATGCAATACATATTGCATTCAAAAGGCAGTACAGCCTTTTAGAATATGCTCAGGTCTTAGAGTCAGGCAGCCCTGAGTTTAATCTCAGTTCCCACTTACTGGTTATGAAATCTTGATAAAATTTTAAATTTCTCTGGGGTTCTGCTTCTTCATAAGTAAATGTAAAAAGAGAAAGCTCTGACTTCCACATTAAGATTGCTGTGAAGATTAACTAAATCCTGTATGCACAATTCCTGAAATATTATCTGGCATATACAGTTTTATGTAAAAGGAAGGTGTAAACAGAGTGGTACATAAAGAAACAGGACAGTCCAATATCCTCTCTTCTGAGATTTGCCCTTGAGAAGGAATTCCACTTACATTTGAAATAAACAAAGCTATAGTCACCCATCACCAACCCCTGCATTGGACCAGCCAAATGAAATTTGCAAAAAGAAAGAAAATAATACATGTACCACAATTAAATACTGGATGATGGTCAGGATGTTTTGGCCAACCAGCACAAAATTCCCTCGAAAACTTTGCCCGTTCGCTATATCTTCATCATCCAAGCTGTACTATTTGTTTCCTCTCCTTCTCTCTCCCCCTTCTGTGTGCCTTGAAGGAGGCCATGTATGACTGCTTCTCCACACCCCTGCATCAGCCCTATTAGAAATGTTTCCCCACCCTCTGGGACAGCTTAGGCCAACCCCTCAGAGAGCAGGACGTATTCTCATGGCTTCAGTTTCACCTATAGTGAACAAGACTCAGCCTTGCTGATGGGAGACTTTCAGAGACTTACTGGTTCAGAACCTGAGGCCATCAACACTTAGATACTCCCATTTCTTCAGCAACTTCTTTCTCCTTTTCTCCTAAGAAGTCAATAGCTTATCACTGTTTTTCAGCTGAGTTCAACCTTTGAATGACTGTCTGCAATACTCATAATTGTGTTTAAACTTATTTCCAAACTGAAGATCCCCATATGTCATTAAGTATCCAGTACCCATGCTGCCTTTCTTTTACTTTAAAGATAAACTGCCACCTGGACAATTGAAGAGACTTCAATGATAGGTATTTTATAATCACTCACAACTACTTTAGATAAATATATAATCTAGAATGAGCTTAGGATAATGTTTATATGTACATGTCAAAGAGTCTTCTAAACAACTCCAGCCATGACTTATACAAAAAATTGCATTTAAACAATCATATTATTTACTCTATTTTAAAGGTTAATATATGTGAAAAAAAATATTTAGATAATATTTTATATTCATTTTTTGATAAAATCAACAATTCTCCTGAAGATATGAAAAACACTTTTGAAAGAAAGACTAAAGTATTAATATAACCATACCTATATATGGAGAGATATTTGTATATCTATGCATGTATACATATATATGTATACGTGTGTGTATATATACATATATATATATGTAGAGAAAGAGAGAGAGAGTCCACAGAAGCATCATTTACCCTTTCCAGACCACAAATTATCTATAATAGCCAAGCCAATTTCCCCCTACTTTCTTAACCTATACAGGAAGATACCTAGATCCACACTATACAACTCTGAGAAGGAAATTGAGAGAAAGCAGAACAAAGTCTTTGAGCCTGGGAGCAGAAGGTCTAGCACTGCATATAAACTTGCAGAGTGGCTAGGGGTTATTGAGGATAACTTTGTCACACAATCACTCAAATGAAATAATTGACACTGTCCTTGACACTGCTATTTGTTTTCCCACAACTCCACAGCCAAACCATCATTAAATCTTGTCAGCTCTTCTTGTAGAATAGATGCCAAGGCCTGGATCAAACTTACCATCATTCCATGTTTCCTAATTTTATTTCCTGCTTCTGGTGTTAACCACCTATAGACAACTTTCAACAGGACAGCAGAGTGAGCTTTTCAAAACAGGATGCTAAAAATATTTTCACAGCTCCTTCTCTCACTCAGAGCCGAGGTCAAGACTCTTACTGCATGTTAAGCCTCCAAATAAGGTTGTCAGATTTAACAAATAAAAATACAGAATACAGAGTTAAGAATATAGAACGTTGGCACTGAACTTGACTCACCTCATATTGCTCCTTTGCCCCCACAGCACTCAAAGATTGTGTCCATTGCCTGAGATGGAGGAGGCTGTCAGTCAACAGACTGGAGCTGAGTGATGACATGTTCTGGAGTCTCCTGATAAGAAAGGTCTTTCTTGACTGAGACTTATCATAGCACTTATCACCACCTGACAAAGAAACAAACAAAAAATCAGATTTTTCCCTCCATTAGAATGGGTCTCTCCCATATGTCAAGGAACTTGATTTCTTACTGCCATGTCACTAATACTTAGAATATTGTTGGCCACAAAGAATGTGCCCAATAATGAATATCGAATGTTTTCAAGAGACTCAAGTATAACCAATGGAAGTAGTGACAGTTTTAGTGCAATGTCTAGGGCTGTATCAATAGGAAATGACAGAGCTACAAACAGAAGCTGTTAAACTCAGGCTTTTTAGCACTAGCTTATTTGTATTGCTATGTTTTTAGTGGGAAACACAGGTTTCTTCCCTCTCATGTCTATATCTTTGTTCTTTGTCTATTATTCATAAAAAGGAAACTGTTTCTCTGAATAAACAACTCACGAACTGAATTTCCTATCCTTACTCTTTGTATACCATGCATTTATTTTGTAGTACTCAATTTTCTGATAATTCAAATGGATTAGAAAACAAGGAAGTGATGATGATGGATATCATGTTTAGAGGATACTGACAACTCTCTGAAGTCCAGTCATAATGATTTTCACCATCGAATTCAATAACTATTCTTACACTCCCCCACCACCAGCCTGCCAGAAAGTCATAGGATGGGAAGAAAAGGAACAAGGAGGAAAGAACTAGTACAATTTCATAATCACAATTCCAGAAAATACGTTGTTAAACCAATCTCTAAAGTAAATATCATTTCAAAACATTCTAATATGAAAATAAAGTTAAATTTTTCATTCACCAAATGAGAAATTTAATTCACTTTAATATCTCTGTGCTCTAGCTGTAAAATAGAATGTTTTAATCAGTTAACTAGTCCTCTACACACTCACTTCTTAAAGGATTTTAATTTTAAGGAAGTCTTATCTACCAGAATATCTTATTGAGAAAGACAGCACTGAGTTCCCCTTAAAGATGTAGCTAACACATATTAATTTCTATCAATCAGTTTTTGAATAATAATGATAAAAGAAAGAGAAAATATTTCATTAAAAGAAATTTTACTGGAAGAATTGCTGAGAACTGGAGGGTCTTCTGAATCTTTGAATGACCATATAAGATAAAGATCTCAGTCTTCCTGCTCTAAATTCATGGCTATATTCCTTGGAGACTATGATTCAAGCAAGGTACTAAACAAGGAATGCTCCCAAAGAACCGAAAACAAATGTATTAAAAATTCAACTTGATTACATTTTGTATAAGAATATTTTTTGTTTCACTGATTGATTGACAAGTGGTTGTGCCTGAATGGAATAAACATAATGGGAGAAACAAGTAAATGTAGCCAAGTGAGACAGTCCCTTATACCTGCTGCTGGTGGCCCTCTAGGATTCCTTTAATGTGTGACTTTCCTCTTGCATAGGATTGTTTTAAAGTGCATAGGATTGTTTTAAAGTAGTAAGAAAAGTAAAGTACGCAAAGCTTTTTTCAGAGTGCTTTATGTAAATTTCACACAATAATTAATACTGTAGAGGGACTTCACTGGTGGTCCAGTGGCTAAGACTCCGCTCCCAGTGCAGGTGGCCTGGGTTTGATCCCTGTTCAGGGAAATAGATCCCTCAGGTCATCCCACTAAGAGTTCACATGCCACAACTAAAACTCCTTCATGCCAGATCCTGCATGCTGCATGAAGTTTTCACAAGTGGCAACTAAAAAGATCCTGCATGCCACAGTTAGAAGATCCTGCATGCCAAAACTTACGATCTGGTTCAGCCAAATAAATAAACTTTAAAAATAAAATAATAACTGATACTGTAGTTATTTTTATGTCCTATTATAACATGTTATTTGTTGTTCAGTTGCTCAGTAGTGTCCAACTTCTTTGTGACCCTATGGACTGTAGCCTGCCAGGCTCCTCTGTCCATGGGATTTTCTAGCAAGAATACTAGAGTGGATTGCCATTTCCTTCTCTAGCTATAACATTATGTTTCTGTACTACAGAAAATTCAGATCCTTGTTTCAACTCTTGTGAGAACTCAGAGTCTATAACTTCTCCCTGGGATCTCATTCCCACTCATCCTCACCTTCAGGTCTAAACCATTCATGGTTTGTGTAAAAGTCACTTTTTATTATGGGAGGCAATATGCATGGGACCCCAGGGTTTCTTAACAGGGCCTGTATCACCTCTAATATACTAGCACAGATTATGAGAAATGTTTTGTCCTTTCAAAGCTCTCACCTACTAAATCTGAGAAACTAAGTGATTAGTTTTGAGCTCAAGCAGCAGGAAATGTCACCATATTGCCAGACTTTCAATTTGGCTTTCCTAAAAGTATGTAAGATTTTTAATCTCAAAATATAGGCCTCAGACAAAGCAGGAAACCCAGGACATCAGAAATCACATAGTGATGAGGGACTCACTATCAAAAGGGAAGGGGAAAAATTGCTATGATTCTGAAAGTAAAGTTAGACAGAAAAATATCTGTGAGAACCCCAGCCTGGCCAGCAAGTTCTGATAAAACATTCCTTTTACAACTTTACTTCAAACCAGAGGGTTATTTAAAATGTCTTCAAGATGAACAGGCTGTTGAACACTCTATTAAATAGTACTATCTTTGTTCACAATTTCATTAAAAAGTGACTGTAATATTAAAAACCTGATTTTGCAGGGATTTCCCTGGTGGTCCAATGGTTAAGACTCTGAGCTTCCAAAGCAGGGGATGTGGGTTTGATCCCTTGTCAGGGAACTAAGACCCTACATGCTGCATGATGTGGCCAAAACCAAAATGAGTTTGCAAAACTTGCATTGGGCTATTTAAGGTCAGGGGACTATATCACTCATCTTTATATCTGCAGGGCTTAACCTAGTTGTGTTAGATCTCCTCCAGCTGACACTCCAAGTCCGTTTGCTTCACCCCCTTCAATCTTCTGCCTTGGGTAGTTGATCTTCATAAATCACATCAACAGGTCTTCTGGCTCTCTGTTTCCTATTAAATTTGGCTAATTGGGGACCCCTGTCAGGAGTCAAAGACATAGGACACTAAGTCAAGTCAATTCTAGTCAACATGTGTATCATATCCAAGAGAAAAGTGAAAAAAAAAATGTGAAAATGTTAGTCACTCAGTCTTGTCCAACTCTGTGACTCCATGAATTGTACACTGCCGGGCACCTCTGTCCATGGAATTCTCCGGGCAAGAATACTGGAGTGGGTAGCCATGAACCAGGGACTGAACCCAGGTCTCCTGTATTGCAGGCAGACTTTTTATCATCTGAGCCACCAGGGAAGTTCCATATCAAATAAATCAGAAGTTTAATCAACAAGTTGTGTGAAAACATCAAACCACTTGGAAGGGGTCCTTTTTCTCCCTCTGGGCCCACAACTTGTAGAGGGATTTTTTAAAAAGCTTTTATTTGTTTGTTTGGTTGCACCAACTCTTAGCTGAGGCATGCAAGAATTTTGATCTTCACTGTGGCATGTGGGTCTAGTTTCCTGAGCAGAGATTGAATCTGGGCCCCCTCTATTAGAAGTGCTGAGTCTTAGCCACTGGACCATCAAGGAAGTCCCCTTATGGGATTTCTAATGAATTTTATTAGACATCTGATTTTTATCTCAGGACCATCCTACCTAAAATCATCCAAGCTTTCCTCTTAAATAAGACATCCTGATGAACTAATAACTACTCAGTCCATGCTCACACATTAACAGTGGTTTCATGCATTTGATTTTTTTTTTTAATTTTTAAGGGATGCCTGGACTAAGCTATGGCCATCTGAGACCTTAACACAGTCAAATAAGTTGTCGCTGGACTCTAATCGAATATTATTTACCAATATCATCAACCATAAGGTGTAACCAATGGTTACAGGACACAAGGAAATTACACACACACTCATGTACATGCATGTAGACACATGGACATACTATACACCAGTATCTTCCAAATTTTAAGGTGCCTAAAAATTATCTTGGGAGTTTNATAAGTTGTCGCTGGACTCTAATCGAATATTATTTACCAATATCATCAACCATAAGGTGTAACCAATGGTTACAGGACACAAGGAAATTACACACACACTCATGTACATGCATGTAGACACATGGACATACTATACACCAGTATCTTCCAAATTTTAAGGTGCCTAAAAATTATCTTGGGAGTTTATGAAAACATAGTTCTAATTCTTAGGTTTAGGGCTAGACCTAAGAATTTTTCTTTCTACTAAGCTTCAAGGTGATGCCAGTATTTCAATTGTGTGAGCCATATTTTGGCTTGCAAGATATTTTCTGATTTTCTGATTTTGCCACATCCCTTCTGGGGATGGAAATACCATAGCTTCTATAAATATAAAGGTTTTTCAGTATCCCTTTCTGAGTCTCCTGAAGCCATAGTCAGACTTTCATATATTCCCTTCAGCTATAAGCCCAAGCTTCTTCAATTAGTAAAGATCTAAAAGAGATGGGAATACTAGACCACCTGACCTGCCTCTTGAGAAACTTACATGCAGGTCAGGAAGCAACAGTTAGAACTGGACATGGAACAACAGACTGGTTCCAAATAGGAAAAGGAGTACGTCAAGGATGTATATTGTCATCCTGATTATTTAACTTATATGCAGAATATATCATGAGAAACGTTGGTCTGGAAGAAGCACAAGCTGTAATCAAGACTGGCGGGAGAAATATCAATAATCTTAGATATGCAGATGACAACACCCTTATGGCAGAAAGTGAAGAGGAACTAAA
>SJYA01002742.1:892727-905354 GCA_006410615.1 Neotragus moschatus | reverse complement strand
GGACAACAGAGGATGAGATGGCTGGATGGCATCACTGACTCGATGGGCGTGAGTCTGAGTGAACTCCAGGAGATGGTGATGGACAGGGAGGCCTGGCGTGCTGCGATTCATGGGGTTGCAAAGAGTTGGACACGACTGAGTGACTGAACTGAACTGAACTGAACTGAATGCTACACTTGTGCTTTAACACATAGTAGGAACTCAATAAATGTTCATGACATTAATCTCTGAATAATTATATTAGATTATAAAGATAGAGATATTTTTCATGTATTTCACTGCATAATGTATGTGTCAAAAAACTCATAATATGTCGTTTGAAGGCGTGAAAGGATGACTTGATTTTTAATTAAGAAATTTCTTTAGTTAAAAATCAGTGGAGGCTTCAAAACTAAGTAACATGTCTCATTTTCTAATGATTTCAACATAATGTCACAGAAAATTGATACCAGGGTAAAGGAGGCAGTTACATAATTGAAACTGCATAATTTAGAGAGAATCTGACATTTTCCCTAGGCTTGTGAACCAAAGGGTAGCAAGTCATACTAGTTGGCATCAGGCCAGCAGTTTGGGAAATAATATGACATTCTAGCATGTAGTCTTTATAGAGCTATACAATATTCAAGAGTAGCTGAACTGTAACATTTGCTATCTAAGGGAATTTCTTTTCCTTCAGAGTATATTTAATTAAAATTAGCATTTATGAAATTTGGAAATGCTAAACAACTTAAAGGCATACATATTTATTAACGAACCTTAGGTGTCCAAATTCTGTTCATCTACTAGCAAACATTCACCAGTGACTCGTGTAGAGAAAGTCAGAGCAGAGATGGGTTTATTCAGCAAGCACGGTGAAATTTTATTACATACTTATTATCTACCAGAATCTGAGACAAATTCTGTACCTGAGTTGAATTTCACATGGTTCCTCATGAGAAATGGGTCTATTAACTCGAGTTTGAGTCTCAACTTTATCATTTAAGAACTAAATGACACTGGGAAACCATAATTAATTTGTTGATAATACTTTAAAAACTAGTGTATGTGAAAGCACCTTTACCATGAAGTGTGCTTAGTTTTTATACATATGTAGTATGCGTGGGCTGTTTTATAAATATGCCAAGGAGGATGATAATTAAAACAGTACTAGGAAGATATTTTTATACAAAGATACAAATCTTGATTGTTATTGACGCCTGCTTCTTGCTTTCTTATATAGAAAAGAGACTAGGAAAAATATTTAAGGAGTGTATGGAATTTTAATGCCATTTTTAGAAACTTTCAGTTTTTTAAAATAGACTTTAGTTGCCAAACTACTTTTAGTTTCAAACCAAAATTGAGCTGAAAATAGAGTTTCTACATATCCCTTCCACACACACATCTGACTATCAGCATCCCATGTCCAAATGGTACATTTGTTACAGCTGGTGAACCTACACAGATAGGTCATTATCACTCAGAGTCCATAGTTGACATTGTGGCTCACTCTTGGTGTTGCACCATCTATGGGTTTTGGCAAATGCATAAGACATGTATTCACATTTATAGCATCATACAGAAGAGTTTCACTGCCCTAAAAACCCACTGTACTCTGCCCGTTCATCAGTTCCTCTCCCCTAGCCCCTGATAGTCATTCTTTTTATGACTCGACCATTTCGCCTTTTCCAGAGTGTCATATAGGTGGAATCATACACTATAATGCATTTGCAGATTGGCCTCTCTCATTTGGTAACATGCATTTAAGTCTCCATCATGTCTTTTTGTGGCTTGATAGCTTATTTCTTTTTAGCTCTGTATAACATTCCTTTGTCTGGAGGTCCTATGGATTATTTATCCATTCATATACTAAAAGACATCTTGGTTGCATCCATGTTTTGGCAATTATGATAGAGGGGCTATAAACTGCTTTCTTCCTTGTGCAGTTTTTCTGTACATATAAGTTTTTAAATCCTTTGGATAAATACCAGTTTTCTGCCACTTTGACTATTCCACTCATAAGTTCATTGCATAGGGAGAGTCTTGCTAACATCAACTGAGTTATCCTAATCTCTTTATTGTCTTTTTGTGTGTATGTGTGTAGCAGTCTTCTCTGGTAGGCACTGATATATGACGTAAGCTCCCTACACTTTGTATTAAGTCCTTTAGGTTGTCCATATGCCTCATCCTGTGACCCTCTAATCTCAATCTTCCAAACTTGCCCCACAGTAGCACTTAATATGTCTGAGACATATGGTGACTGAGTTAGTCTAAATGGATAAAGAGACAGATCAGAGAGTACCTGAACCTTCAACCAGAAACAGGAGCTACAAAAAAATTGTAAAATCAGCCTGTGAAATTCTGAAAACTTGACATTTTTGTTTATTCATGACAAGAATTTGTGGAAAGTGCTGAATGTGCTGGGGGAACAGCATAGAACCAACACAGTACTGATTATATTGCAACTGGCCTTGAACTGGAAGATAAAGAGGCCTGTTTCAGGGGTAGGGCAGTATGTCAGCAAACAGCTCAGTTTTGACACAGGTTGGATATCTGTGAAAATGGGAAGAGGATGCATTTGAGAGCCAAGAAAGCTGAATTGAGAGACTGAGAGTTTGGTGACTGATTGGGATATAAAATTTGATGGAGATTCATTTCTGAGAAGTTCAGAGAGTTTGGGCATTATAGTCTTTCAGGATACTAGTGCAATTCTTTATTTAACATGTTAAGAACACCTAACAGAAAAAATATAAATGGTTCTCACACCTGGTATTTAAAAGATATCACTGTCTATAATTATTATACCATACATATGTGTATATGTGTATTTCTTAATATTATTCTTGATAATTGGTATAGTATTGTTGCGTTGGTTTTTGAAAGTATTTTTCAGCCTCAAATATACTAAATTACAGCTTCAGCTGCTTTAATTTTTTTCTCCACTTCTGGAAGTTAATAATGCTCCTGCAAAAGCAATTAAACTGAAAAATAAAGCTTCATTTTGAAGAATAAGCAGCTTGCAACCTGGTTTAACGCTGAGATGACACTAATAACACAGCCCTTATGATCTAAGAGAGAAAATGAAAAGTCTTTATTATTTCCCCAAACACTGGAATAGCCAGGGCCTAAAGACACACTATCACCATTTATTGCATTAGATAATGTGCATTTTTGTAAATGAAATGCTTACTTCTGAGCATTATACCCTCCACTTTAGTGACTTGGCTAAATAGTTAATTTGATCTCTAAACATAAAGAGCTCTAATGCCTTTTCAAGACTCAGAAGCCAAGTGCAAAGGTGAGAGGGAGAAAGAATTAAGCAGAGCCCAAGTCGGACACGACTGAGCAACTGAACTGAACTGAACTGAATGAAGCAGTGGCTACTTGGAGGTACATGATGGGGAATGGATGCTCATTTGATTTAACCCAGAGAAAATAATCTCTGCATTTCAAGACAGGGCTGTTTTCAGAAAGCCTTCTTATAATCCCAGCTCTGCTTTCCACAAGGCCAAGGATAAAGCAGACAGGCTAGTTTAGGAAAATAAAAGTGAAACTTGGCCTTCAACTGAAGAATTTAAATCTTGCTTCTCTATTAGCCTCAAGATATCAGACCCTGGGACTTCCCTGGCGGTCCAGTGGTTAAGAATTTGACCTGCAACACAGGGAACATGGGTTCAATATCTAGTCAGGGAACTAAGATCTCACATGCTGGGGACCAGCCAAGACTGTGAGCCACATCTAGAATCTGTGTGTTGCAGTCAAAGGTGCCACATGAGGCAGCAAGGACCCCACATGCTGCAGCTAAGACACAACACAGCCAAAGAAACAAATAAGTAGGTAAATTTAAAAATACAGATACTGGCAAACTCTTAAAAGAAAAAAATCAGATCCACTCTTGTAGCTGGTATACTTTGGGTACTTTCAGCACAGAGAAAAACCTTTCACCCCCCTTCTGCCCCCTAATAAGCATGGCTTAGTTTAATCTGATCCTAAAAACTAGAAACTGTTATCCTATAGAGAAAGTTCCATATTTCAAGTAAAACCCATATTAAACAAAGAATTTATACTTAATAAAGTAGGAGGAGAGGGGGACAACAGAGGATGGATGGAATCACCGACTCAATGGACATGAGTTTGATCAAGCTCTGGGAATTGATGGACAGGGAAGCCTGGCATGGTGCAGTTTGTGGAGTCTCAAAGAGTCGAACACAACTGAGTGACTGAACTTTATACGTAATAAAATGCTCAGCATAACTCCAAAAGCCTTCAACAATAACACTGATGGAAGCAGAGGCGGTTACTTGGCTCAGCTCTTCTGATGGTGGTCAACAGATGCCTGAGATGAGGGCTACACTTTTTGGAAGAAAGCAGCGTTCCTTAATTAGCATGCAAACCTTATCCCATGTGGCACAACACTGATTTTGAGAGAAAAGTATATACAGGCATATATTTGTAAACCACTTATTCAACAAAGGGCTAGCGTCTAGCATATATAAAGAAATCTGAAAACACACCAAAGTAAACAAATAATCTGATTAGAAAATGAGCAAAACTCAGAAGAGAAATTTCACTAGCGAGAGCACATAGATGACAAGAAAGAACCTGTGTGCTCCTGTGTCTGCTCGGCCATGTCTGACTCTTTGTGACCCCATGGACTGTATAGCCTGCCAGGCTCCACTGTCCCTGGGATTCTCCAGGCAAGAATACTGGAGTGGTTTGCCATTCCCTTCTCCAAGAAAGCTCATAACAAGGATAAAAAATATGTTGAACAAAGAGATGGGAATTAAACCCAACATGAGTTATCATTACACATTGTCACAATAGTTGAAATAAAAAATAGCAGCAACACTAAATGCTGGCAAGGATGTGGGCAAATGGAACAGTCCATGTATTTCTGGTGGGACTGTGAAACTATATAACTATTCTGAATAAAATAAGGCCACTTCTTCATAAAACTAAGCATGTGATTTACAAATATTTTATCACATTCTATAACTTATCATCCTGTTAAACATGATCTTTTGCAGAACAAAAGTTTTTAACTTCGGTAAGTCCAAATTATCATTTATTTCTTTAATGGATTGTCCTTTTGGTATGAAGTCTAAGAACTCTTGCCAGATCCTATATCCCATTTTTAAAAAGAATTTTTCTTAAAGTTTATAGTTTTATGATTTACATTAAGTTCATAACCTTTGGAGTTAATTTTTCTATCATATGTGAGACTGAAGTCAAAGTTCTCACCTCTTTTCCCATGGGTGTCCAATTGTTCCAAATCTATTTAGTGAAAGGCTAGCTTTCTTTTATTGAATTGCTCTTGCATCTTTGTAGAATATCAGCTGGGTATATTTATGTGAGTCTATTTCTGATTTCTCTTTCCTGTTCCATTGACCTATTCATACATCTCAGTGAAAATAACACACATTTGTTTATGGCTCAGATGGCGCAGAATTTTTCTGCAAGGTGGGAGACCAGGCTTCGATTCTTGGATTGGGAAGATTCCCTGGAGGAGGGGTGGAAAACCACTCCAGTGTTCTTGCCTGGAGAATCCCCATGGACACAGGAGCCTGGCGGGCTATAGTCCATGGGTTTGCAAAGAGTTGGATATGACTAAGTGACTAAGCACACACATAATAAGTCTTGAAATCAGGTAGATTGGTTCTTCACACTTTATTTTCCTATTTTAAAATTACTGTCATTCTAGCTCCTTTTTCCCCCATATAAATTTTAGAATAATCATGTTAATATATACCAAAATATTGCTAATATTTTTAAATTAATTTATTTTAATTGGAGGATAATTTATTTACAATATTGTGGTGGTTACTGCCACACATTGACATGAATCACCCATGAATGCACGTGTGTCTCCCCATCCTGAACACTCCACCCTTCCTCCCTCCCCACCCCAACCCTCTATTTTGATAGAAATTGTGTTAAAAATATCCATCCACTTGGAGGAACTGACATTGTTGCTGTGTTGTCTTCAAATCTATAAACACAGCATTTTGTTTCATTTATGTTTCATTTATCTAGATTGTTATTTTTTTTTCCCCAGCTTGGAAATTCTCTAAGGACGGGAAATTGTGACAATGGTGGGGCTCCCTTCATCTGTTCCTTGCTCTCAAAGATGAATGCTTTTCTTCCTTGTTACAGACGGGCAGTAAATCTGATCCTTGTTATTCCATCTTGGATAGAAGAGGAAGTCTCCAAGTAATATTAAGTAGCCCATGTATATTTATTTTTAAATTATAAGGAAATGAAAAAAATTTAAAAATCAAGTAAACATTTTTAAGCAGGTAGGATAAATATTTCATGATGATTGATCCCAGATGGTCATGGTTTCATGCATTCTTTATTAGATTAGGTTCCAATTTAGTCACATAAATGTCCTTCAATTTTTATTGTCTTTGTTTACAATGACTCTTACATTTGGGGGGGACAAGTTTTTTCTTTTTTCTCTCTCTTTTTATCAACCTAGATGCCCCCATGTTGAATCCAGAGAACACATATTCTAACTGTTGTGGTCATAGTTTTTATCATTATGGTGCAGCATTTACTGGGCACTTTCCTATGTCCTGGAAATATGTTGTATAGTAAACTACGTGGGATTACAATGCAAATGTCCATGTTGACCATTTCACATTAGTAACCTATAATAAAAGGTGAAAGTGAGGACAAATAAGAATCTTATATTGGAATAAGAACCCAGACAGCTTGATTCTGGAGCTCATGCATTCACCACTGAAATAACTGTCTCAAAGTTTCCTTAAGGATATAGGGGAGATTTTGACTATCCTATCTGCCTGTCTGGCACTTTGCTCATGACTACTAGTAAATATCACTGCTTGAGATATTATTCAGAGCTTTCACTTTATCGACTACATTACCAGAAAGACACTATCACAGTTTTTTTCCTCAGGTGGTTATATTAGGCCATTCATTACAAGTGAAAACCAGTGACTATGGTTTTAAAGCATTGTATTTTACCAGAGCGACTGAAAGTCACTCAGTCATGTCTGACTCTTTGTGACCCCATGGACTATAGCTTGCCAGGCTCCTCTGTCCATGGGATTCTCCAGGCAAGAATACTGGAGTGAGTTCCCATTTCCTTTCCCTAACCCCAAATGCCCTACTTGGGCATTTTTAATTAAATGAAAACTATCTTAAATTTTTCAACCAAAGTTGAATCAAATGCTTATGAAGAACTCTACAGGCTGGAGGATTATGTGTGGGTGTCCTCATTTCACACTCTTTGCTTTCCCTAGCTGATAAGCCCAGATAACAACAAACCATGACTTAGACTCTTAGTCTTTTCCAAATCAATGATCACCCTGAGAAATTCATTAATGTTGCCAAACCAAACCAAAAAGTGCCATGTGTCAAGTTTCATTTATATATGTATTTAGAACCATATGCATAGCAGCAAATAAGACATACAGAATCTAAAACAGGGATCTTGAACAGTTAACACAAGAATATATAGCATTTTAAAGAATCCTCTCACCCCCAGTGGTAAATAAACCATATTTACCAAGACAGTTGCCATGATGTGGGAGCTCCTGGTGGACCTTGCTCAAAGTACAGAAGTAGGAGATGAACAGATTTAGTTCTTAAAGAGGAGTGGGGAGCTAGGGAGGAAAGGAAATTGGTGCATTGTTAAAAAGGTTAGTACTTTTTTTTTTTTTTTTTTGCATCTGAGTCTGACCTACTGTTCCCATAGAGCAAAACTCTTATCTGTGCCTGATATGTGAGTGCTTTTTGTTTTTGTTGTTGTTGAGTCACTAAGTCACATTCAACTCTTTTGCAACCTCATGAACTGTAGACCCCATACTGTAGCCCACCAGGCTCCTCTGTCCATAGGATTTCCCAGGCAAGAATACTGGAGAGGGTTGCAATTTCATCTTCCAGGGAATCTTCCCCACCCAGGGATCAAACCTGGGTCTCCTGCATTGTAGGCAGATTCTTAACGTTGAGTCACCAGAGAGGCTCCATATGAGTGCTACCATTGTTATTTTTTTTTCAAGCTCCCTGTGACAGGATTTCCATTTCAAAGTCCAAAGGATTGTATTATTGCAAAAAAAAAAAAAATTATTCTGCATTCTCCGAGAAATGGATTGATTAAATGAGGACATTTAAAACGTAGCAGGTAAGAGAACAATCCACTGGTGGCTTAACCTGAAACCCCAATTATATATAATATGCATTAACAAGGAAAGATGGAATAATTGAAAGGAAACTGTAGCAACATTTCTTTACTGAGATTACTGACCTTTTAAACATACTTGAAGAATGATTATTCGTATTGTTTTAGCAAATCAAGTATAGAACACTCTTTTTAATTGAGGCTTGCATTTAATCCCATCATTTCAGTGATTATTGCCTGTTTAAAATATATGCATGAGTAGTATCAAATCACCTTATTTTTTCTCATTTCCTTATTTAGCATACAAATATATTTGGCTCAACATCTTTGGAAAATAAATATGTCTACACATGCCTTGTAAAACTTTAAAACTATGGTTTATTAGAATATAGCACTTGTGTGGCATAAGGGGCAAATGATAAATCTTAAGATTCTTTTTGTTCAACAGTTTTTCTATTGACAGATCATTGGGATTTCTGATTAAGTATTTCATGGCACTATATCTATGTATACTTCTACAGTTCCTAGACACAGAAAAGATCCTCTTTTATTTCTTTGGTCTTTGAAGAGGCAATTTTTTTTTTTCCTGAAGAACAAAATCTAGTAATTGGACCACCTATATTTAATGCACTGAATTTAGTGTTAAGTTGATGTCAAAACTATAAAGACAAAAATTTGTATTTTCAGGAAGTTTATTCAAGCAAACATTTTAAAGGCTACACTGGCATTTTTCTCTCCTATATAGACAGATGATTGAAACATAATTTAGGTTTCTGGGTATATAGTGTTGTGAGGAAATAATAGAAAATACTACACAGTAAAGAGAAGTTAATATGTGACTATGTATAGGCAATTTATAACCAACCAGTAGAGTAGGGAACAAATTGATATTTTTATTTAGAAGATGATATTTCAAATACTCTAGATGGCATATTATTTGTTAAAGAGGAAACAGGAAAAATAGTGTAAATTGACTTATATTACAGATTATGTCTCTCTATATTTGCCATTTATACTGAGTAACGTAAATCGACACATGTCTTCTTTCATCTGTGAAAGGACTTATTACCTTGTCCTTTCTAGATTCACTATAAGTTTTATTTATAGATAGTGAGGAAAATTTATAGGCGAGGTTTGCAAGTACAATATGCAATTATTTTGAGAGCTATATCTATTACCAAGTAGGTGATGGAGAAGATACTAATAAAGTTCCTGATTCTTTCCAGTGACTTTTAAATAAATATTGAGATGTGCCTAATTAATCATGACAATGTTATTTACTTGGGCAGTTGGTTTTCAGGGTACCAGTAGGATGCATGTTCTGTGAAGAAAAAAATATGTTAATTTCATTTAAAATGAGGAATGTCTGGAATGGAAAATATTGTTCTTGATTTCATATGAATCAGCCCAAGTATAACTTTGGAATAATGGCAATTCAGAGGTGAAAAAAATGGATTCACCAACTCCAAGCTTCTATAAGGGCTCCACAGAATAGAATTTTTTTTAAAGAAAAATTATATGCGATGATATACTTTAAAGCTTGCCTTTAGTTTGTTGTTAGATTCATTAGTAAAAAATGAATTATCTGTATTTAGCAATTTGACATGGAACTCCAGAAATATGGAATATTTTGCGATGTATTGGGTCATTGTGAGGTACAAAGTAGAGAAAAGAAAAATAATGTCAGGTCCCTAGAACCCATTTCAATGTTATATATAAGTCTCCCCAGTAGGCCCAATTTGAAACATGGCATTATTTTCTTCTGATCTACTACAATACTCTAAGTACTTACCTAGCACTTACTTATTAGTAATTGAATAGTTTTATTTCCATAATCTGTTTTGTAGGCTAAAAATTCTAACCATCCTTGTTTATTTGAATGGCAATGAAACATGTATACTGTCATGTAAGAAATGAATCACCAGTCTATGTTCGATACAGGATACAGGATGCTTGGGACTGGTGCATGGGGATGATCCAGAGAGTTGATATGGGGTGGGGTGGGGGGTGTCCAAGATTGGGAACTCATGTACACCTGAGACAGATTCATGTTAATGTATGGCAAAACCAATACAGTAATGTAAAGTAAAATATAGTAAAAATAAAAATTTAAAAAAAAGTGAAAAAATTAAACAATAGCATTTTTGTGTTATGTTGTATAAGACCAATGCAGAAAACATTATTCTTATAGTTCACATAATCTCTTGTTAAGACTTCAACAAGTCATAGGATAATTCAATTCTGATTTATTTCACAGACATGTATACCCTTCTCTCCCCTATTTCAGTGGTTGGTATCTAATATAAATAAGTACTTCCCAATTTGTAAGCTAAGTTAAACAAAACAAATTATGTGAAGGAAATTTATTACATATTTACTCTAATTCTATTTGGAATTCTGAAAAACAGTAAGTTGATTATAAAAAGTGATATATCAGGGTCTTCAAGTGTCAATATAAAAGATGCTAATTGACATAATCATCAGAAGAAATTAGAAAAAATATGCTGCCATGATATAAATGCAAATGTATTATCAATTAGTTCAGATATAGTACTTGACATTTAAATATAATTTATCCTAATTCAAAAATGTAATGTTCAGTTATCTTTTATAAGTTTGTTCATATAAGGAAACTGATACACATCAGTTGTATTGAATGAAGACAGTTTAGAATAAAGTCTTGTAAGAACTCTAAAGTAAAAACATACCCAGCCCTCTATATCTATTTGTTCTACATCTGGGGATTCAATCACCACAGGTTACAAATATTTTTAAATACAAAAACAGTTTCAAAAAGCCAAATTTGAATTTACCAGGCTCAGGCAACTTTTTGGGCTTTCCTGGTGGCTCAGAGGTTAAAACTATTTACATTGTATTTAAATGATATACACAGCATTTCCATTGCATTAGTTATTTAAGTAATTTATAGATGATTTAAAGTACAAGAAATGATGAAAATAGGTTATGTACAAATATCATGCCATTTTATAAGGGATTTGAACATGGATTTTGATATCCACAGGTGGTACTGGAGCCAGTCCCCCTTAATGCCAAGGGATGACTGTGTAAAAACAGTGATTAATTCCAGAGAAGCTCTTTAGTTCTTCCATAAACATGGTGTCATCTGTGAATTTTTACTTTGGGGAGCTCCAAAATCACTGCAGATGGTGACTGTAGCCATGAAATTAAGACACTTGCTCCTTGGAAGAAAAGCTATGATCAACCTAGACAGCATATTAAAAAGCAGAGACATTCCTTTGTCAATAAAGGTTCATCTAGTCAAAGCTATGGTTTTTCCAGTAGTCATGTATGGATGTGAGAGTTGGATTATAAAGAGAGCTGAGCACTGAAGAATTGATGCTTTTGAACTGTGGTGTTGGAGAAGACTCTTGAGAGTCCCTTGGACTACAAGGAGATTCAACCAGTCCTTCCGAAAGGAGATCAGACCTGAGTATTCATTGGAAGGACTGATGCTGAAGCTGAAATGCCAAGACTTTGGCCACCTAAGGCAAAGAACTGACTCACTGGAAAAGACCCTGATTCTTAGAAAGATTGAAGGTGGGAGAAGAAGGGGATGACAGAGTTTGAGATGGCTAGATGGCATCACCGACTTGATGGACATGAGTTTGAGCAAGCTCTGAGAATTGGTGATGGACAAGAAAGCCTGGCATGCTGCAGTCCATGGGGTTGCAGAGTTGGACATGACCTAGTGACTGGACTGAACTGAACTGAACTCCAGAGAAGGGTTGAAGAGTCAGAATGATGTGAAGGAAAGCAGTAAGACAGTAAAAACATGAAATTCAAATTTTACAGCCTTTACAATATATTAAATATATGCCTATTTACATGTGCTTTTCATATAAAATGTTTGTTAGAATTATTTTAACATATTTATTTTATAGTAATAGCTAAAATGTTATTAAATGCAAATACATTTTCCCTTCAAGACATCAAAATTGAGGCAATTTTAAATGCGTAATTTTACTCCATTTAGTTAATGGACAAAGGAACCTGGTGAGTTACAGTCCATAGTGTTGTAAACAGTCAGACACAACTTAGTGACTAAACCACCCTTCTATCAATCAAATATAAAGGTTATTCGTATTTGGTGATATACATAGCTATATCCAACTAATAGCCCTTTTGGCTTATTCTTCCTGTATTCTACTCAATTTTCAAGTTCTATTTGAATTCTTTCAGAAAAAAAAAAAAAAGGATTCTTATTCTCCATAGTATCTCCCAACTATAACTTGAGGTCTTCAACTACCTGATGACTAGGAATTTTTAGGCAGTGAAAAGATTTTTTATTGTCAAACTGATTTGGTGCATATCAGCAAACAGTCTTTCTTTTTTGTGAGCAAATGTTTTTTCTTCAAAGGTAGAAACAGTGCCCTAATCTCCTTTTCATCTTATACAAAGCTGAGTGTTTGTTGAATAAATACATCTATAATAATTAAGGCTTTTTTTTTTTTTTTTTGCATTTCTTATCCATGGGGATGGTCTTGATC
>SJYA01002742.1:882192-892533 GCA_006410615.1 Neotragus moschatus | reverse complement strand
CATTCCATAGTTCATCAGGCACTCTGTCTATCAGATCTAGGCCCTTAAATCTATTTCTCACTTCCACTGTATAATCATAAGGGATTTGATTTAGGTCATACCTGAATGGTCTAGCAGTTTTCCCTACTTTCTTCAATTTGAGTCTGAATTTGGTAATAAGGAGTTCATGATCTGAGTCATAGTCAGCTCCTGGTCGTGTTTTTGTTGACTGTATAGAGCTTCTCCATCTTTGGCTGCAAAGAATATAATCAATCTGATTTCGGTGTTGACCATCTGGTGATGTCCATGTGTAGAGCCTTCTCTTGTGTTGTTGGAAGAGGGTGTTTGCTATGACCAGTGCATTTTCTTGGCAACTCTGTTAGTCTTTGCCCTGCTTCATTCCGCATTCCAAGGCCAAATTTGCCTGTTACTCCAGGTGTTTCTTGACTTCCTACTTTTGCATTCCAGTCCCCTATAATGAAAAGGACATCTTTTTTGGGTGTTAGTTCTGAAAGGTCTTGTAGGTCTTCATAAAGTCGTTCAACTTCAGCTTCTTCAGCATTACTGGTAGGGGCATAGACTTGGATAACTGTGATATTGAATGGTTTGCCTTGGAGACGAACAGAGATCATTCTGTTGTTTTTGAGATTGCATCCAAGTACTGCATTTCGGACTCTTTTGTTGACCGTGATGGCTACTCCATTTCTTCTGAGGGATTCCTGCCCACAGTAGTAGATATAATGGTCATCTGAGTTAAATTCACCCATTCTAGTCCATTTTAGTTCGCTGACTCCTAGAATGTCGACGTTCACTCTTGCCATTTGAAAAAGTATTGGAATATAATAACCTCAAATTCTATGATCTTACTGATTAATGTTTCTCTTTTCCTTTTGGAGCATTTAGAAATTGTCTTTGTGCACAGAAAAAAAACATGATGTGGTGTGGTCCCCACAAGATCAACTTCTTGAATTCACTTAAGGATCTGAATAGGTTTACCAACCAGAAATGCCAACAAATTGCACATTTCAAACAGTTGGGTACTACCACAAAACAACAAAAGCCCGCAAAATTCTGTTGTTGTTGTATAATCACTTTAACTTGAGCAGATGGTGTTATCTTTTTCTCACTTAGTTTTGGCTGCACACTGATCGCGTCTTTATAGGACAGTAATTGTGAAAACGTGATTTTCTTTTGAAGGAATAGAATGATAGGTAAAGCTGTCTTCTTGCCAGCCTGCTTGATGGCAGTGCTGGACTGTAGATGATTTAGAACAGTCTCTTTCCGTTTTGTTGGTCCTTGTCCGGAAAGCCACCTCAGGAGCTTCCTCTGAGGTTTTTGCTCAGAGGCCCAGCCCTTGGGGGTGAGCTGTGAGTGTGTAGGTGGCCTGGACCCTGCAAGCGCTCCGAGCCAGCCCACGGTTTCTTCTGTGTCCTCACCTTGAGGGAGCAGGACTTTTATAGCCTTGTGGGTGTGGAAGCTTCCACTTCCAAAGTTTTGCGTCCTGAGATTCTTTGAGACCAGACAGAACAGGGATTCTCTGGGGTTTTGAGAATCTCGGTGTCTTTGCTTGTTCATTTCCTCTGGAAGCGGGTAGCTTTCACAGGAAACTCTTCCCACTGGTATGCATATGGAAGGGAAAGCCTCATCCTAACCCAGGAGAAGTATCTTCTTGAACTCTCTGGTGGGCTGGAGACTGTCCAGGAAGGCTCTAATGAGGACAGGAGTCCCCCCTACTGCAACTGTGCCCCAAATAGGGGTCTTGATTGGATGCATAGGAGCTCAGGCACTCCTGGGTGTGGGTTGACAGGCAAAGGGGACCTCCCATGTGAAGGTTCCAACCTCACGCTGGCTCCCAAAGCTTCTCCCACCCTCCTGCCCTGGTATCTTTTCCTGAGATTCCTCTGCTTCTTCAGAGGGGAAGAAAGACAGAAAACCCACAAGAAGATACCGTGACTTATGCACCAAGTAGGCGAGAATGAACAATCCCAGTTCTGACAGTAGTGCCAAGTGCGCAAGGGACACCAGGTGTCAGGAGCGCTCTGCTGATGGGACTGTAACTTGGTGCAGGTGTCTCCCCTGGGTGACTGTCTGTGCCCAATGGAGAGATATACTGGGCACAGGCTCCAAGATGAATTTTCACAGAACGTTTGCCTCTTTGTCATGAGCAAAAACTGGAAAGCACATAAGTGTCCATCAGCAGTAGAACAGAGAAATCAACTGTGCTGTATTCAGACATTGAAAAATCATATTGGAATGACAATTATTTAAGTATAGCTGGGTTGAATAACATGGGTGAATTGTATAAACTTTACGGCGATTGAAAGAAGAGACACACAAACTAACCTATACTGTGTTATTCCATCCACATAAAGTCCCAAAATAGGCCAAGGGAAACTTTTGTTCGGGAAGCTTTTTTAGCAGGCAACAGTCTAAAGAAGAATGAGGATGTGATGTCTTCAAAAATGAAGACAAGATGTGGAAAGAAGGCTGACTGAGCTGCCAAGTGCTGACCCAGGTGCTCACTGCAGAATTGCTCTTTACAGTGTAAAACATATTTCCCATGCTTTATTTCAAGTAGCTTTATTGAAGTATAACTTACATATGAAAAGCATATTGTTTAAAGTGACAACATGGCACATTTTGGCACATATATAAACCCGGAAAAGCACTGCAATCAAGATTAGTGTAGCCATCACTTCGAAAGTTCCTTGCACCCCCTCTAAATCCCCTCCCTGCAGCACTCCAATCCCTGGGCAATCCCCCTCTGCTTTCTATCACTATATGTTTGTTCTCTGCATTTTCTAGAATTTTATTAACATATCAATGGACTCACAATATAGACTCTTTTTTTTTTCTCTTGGCTTCTTTCACTCAGCACGATTACTGATTACTTGGAGGTTCACCCAGGTGGCTGCATCTTTCAGTATTTCCTTCCTCTTTGTTGTTGAGCAGGATTCCCTTGTGTGACGGACCACAGTCGGCTTCTCATTTATACTCTGAAGGACGTTTGAGATGTTTCCAGTTGGAACTGTTACAATAAAGCCGCTCTGAACATAAAAATGCACAGAGTTTAATTTCAGGTTGAGAGAGCAGACTGCACGTCTGTATCTAATTCTGCCCTTCAGTAAACTACAGTCTAGAGACTTTTGAGAGAAAAAAACAAAAACATGAATCTCCACGAAACTGGAGGGCAGAGGCTGAGGCCCCAGCAACAACATTTTGTGAGCTGAGACAACATGTGAGTGACAATACAGTATATTAATGCATATATATAGAATTTAGAGAGATGGTAATGATGACCCTATATGCGAGACAGCAAAAGAGACACATATGTAAAAACAGACTTTTGGACTCTGTGGGAGAAAGCGAGGGTGGGATGATTTGACAGAATAGCATTGAAACATGTATTATTACCATATGTGAAATAGATCGCCAGTCCAGGCTTGATGCATGAAACAGGGTGCTCATGGCTGGTGCACTGGGATGACCCTGAGAGATGGGATGGGGAGGGAGGTAGGAGGGAGGGTCAGGATGGGGAACACGTGTGCTGCTGCTGCTAAGTCGCTTCAGTCATGTCTGACTCTGTGTGACCCCACAGACGGCAGCCCACCAGGCTCCCCCGTCCCTGGAATTCTCCAGGCAAGAACACTGGAATGGGTTGCCATTTCCTTCTCCAGTGCATGAAAGTGAAAAGTGAAAGTGAAGTCGCTCAGTCATGTCCGACTCTTAGCAACCCCATGGGCTGCAGCCCACCAGGCTCCTCCGTCCATGGGATTTTCCAGGCAAGAGTACTGGAGTGGGATACCATTGCCTTCTCCAACACATGTACACCTGTGGCTTATTCATGTGAATGAATGGCAAAAAGCACTACAATATTGTAAAGTAATTAGCCTCCAATTAAAATAAATAAATAAGAAAGGAAAAAAAACATGTGGGTGAGTGGAAACTGACTTAGCCAATAACAAAGTAAGAGGATCAAGCAAGGGGTCAATGGGTTGTGAAATTCTACCTGGACAGGGCAAGGGTCTTTTTCTTCTGTACCCAGATTGGGGCCCCTAGGCAGGGTTTACAAGTGTCTTCTCTGGGGAATCCAGATGGGACTGACCTTCCAAGAACAAGGTGCATCTTTGCCCCCGTGGCACTTACCTTTGGGTGGGGGGATGAAACTCAGCACGTCTCTCGATCCTGTAACGTTGGGGAGAGGTGGCACCTGGAGTAAGTGCAGAGCCCAGGTATGGAGCAGGATGGTACAGCACAGCAGCAGCAATTGTAGGAGCTGTGGGTGATGGGGGCTTCTCCAAGCCCAAGACACTTGAGCGAGACTGCTTCCAATTTCCTTTGAAGCATATTCTGGGATCTCTTTTTGTCAATTTCTCCTGGGAACCAGGAAAACATGTCTTCTGGTAGTATACCCTGTTAGGTCCATACCTATGTCATGGAGGAGAGTTTTAGCCAACTGTGTGCTATTGTAAATATTTATAACATTTCTGTAAATCACGGGGTTTTGACATTCTGGCTGGGGAAACATGGCCCTTCCCTGGGCCATCCAATTCCCTGAGATAGCAAAGGGCCCAGACAGGTGTTATGTCTTAGATGTGCAAATCAATTTAGTGCCAGGCCTCATGCATCTGTTTCGACAGCCTGGGAGGCAATATTCTTCCACCCTCATCATCCCAAAGCCAGCTGCCAGGTGACTAGAGACCCCCACCCCCAGCCCAAATCTCGCCAAGACTAGCCAAAGCAGCCGTTCGTCTTCACCCTGTTCACAGCTATTCATCCTGTCCCGCCTTGCCCTCAGAGACCCCAATAACAGCCTTAACCTACAGCTTCTCCGGACTTCTGACCACCCTGAAGCTTCCCCATGTGGCCCCACAGGTCAGGTATCCTGTCTCTAGGACCCGAAAAGAGAAGGCACTTTATTTTCCTGGGGCCCTGTCCCCTGTTGCTCCCTGGACCTGCTGTATCAACCTTTAAAAGAATATGAAACACCAACTCAAAGCCTTTTCTCTGTCTCTCCCCAAGAAAAATGCTGTTCTATCCCTGCCCATTTCTTCTTTGAGCATTTCTAGCAAATTGTGTTTTCTCTGCTTGAGTGAAAAGAAAGAAAGTGAAGTCGCTCAGTTGTGTCCAACTCGTTGAACCCATGGACTGTAGCTCAAGTGGACCCCATGGCTCCTCCGTCCCTGAAATTTTCAAGGCAAGAGTACTGGCTGCTGCTGCTGCTAAGTCGCTTCAGTCGTGTCCGACCCTGTGTGACCCCATATACGGCAGCCCACCAGGCTCCCCCGTCCCTGGGATTCTCCAGGCAAGAACACTGGAGTGGGTTGCCATTTCCTTCTCCAATGCATGAAAGTGAAAAGTGAAAGTGAAGTCACTCAGTCGTGTCCGACCCTCAGGGACCCCATGGACTGCAGCCTTCCAGGCTCCTCCATCCATGGGATTTTCCAGGCAAGAGTACTGGAGAGGGTTGCTATTTCCTTCTCCAGGGGATCTTCTTGACCCAAGGATCGAACCTAGTTCTCCCACATTGTGGACAGATGCTTTACCAGCTGAGCCACCAGGGAATCCCAGAGAATCAACAGCCACCAGGGAAACTGCTTCAGTGAAGAGCTGCTCATAAAGATTCTTCACAGTGACTTCTTGATGGCAAGTACTCTCCTCATTGACATAAAATGATATTTTGGGGGTCCCATTTCATATTCTCTGAATTCTCCTTTGTCAGACACTAATGTTGCTTTTTCTATTGATTTATGAAAGGGGGAAGCTGAGAGTGCACACTTCTCTGAAGAGTACAGTCAAGGCACATGCTGTTTAAATGAACTGGTACATCTAAGGGGCAAACTGGCTGGGAGTGGTGAGCCCACAGGGTGGAGGGGGACCAGGGCCATCTTTGTAACTGCTTCAGGTTTAATCAGTCTATTCTGGAAATGAGTGATTATCTGAAAGGAAACACTCTGTAGAAGGACAGTGAGTATGAAGTCCATGAAGATCAGGAGCTGTTGCACCAAATGCAATCTCGGTGTCTGGAAGGGTGACTTTACAGAAATACTAATTCAGAAAAAGAAATCTGGGTTAGAGGGAGAAGAGGAGGGAGAAATTTCCAGTGGGCTGACTTCCTTATCTTCCAAGAAGAGCTATAGCCCAATGTCATTCAATCAAGTAGTAAAGGTTGACTATATTGTTTAATTATTATTTGACTATATTGTTTAATGATAATTATGTAATTATTATTATTGAAGACCCAGATTCCCCCACAGTCAGTCCCTCCCATCAGGAAGCTTCCACAAGCCTTTTATCCTTCTCCATCAGATGGCAGACAGAATGAAAATCACAATCACAGCAAACTAACCAAGCTGATCACATGGATCACAGCCTTGTCTAACTCAATGAAACTATGAGCCATGCCGTGTAGGGCCACTCAAGACTGGTCATGGTGGAGAGTTCTGACAAAACGTGGTCCACTAGAGAAGGGAATGGCAAACCACTCCAGTATTCTTTCCTTGAGCATGAACAGTATGAAAAGGCAAAAAGATAAGACACTGAAAGATGAATTTCCCAGGTCGGTAGGTGCCCAATATATTACTGGAGATCAGTGAAGAAATAACTCCAGAAAGAATGAAGAGACAGAGCCAAAGTGAAAAAAACACTGACATTTTAGGAATCAGTGAACTAAAATGGACCAGGATGGGCGAATCTAAGGGCAAGAATCCCTTAGAAGAAATGAAGTAGCCCTCATAGTCAACAATAGTCTGAAATGCAGTACTTAGGTACAAACTCAAAAGCGACAGAATGATCTCTATTCGTTTCCAAGCCAAACTACTCAATATCACAGTAATCCAAGTCAATGCTCCAACCACTAATGCCAAAAAAAGCTGAAGTTTAATGGTTCTGTGAAGACCTACAAGACGTTTGAGAACTAACACCCCCAAAAGATGTCCTTTTCATCATGGAGGACTGGAATGCAAAAGTAGGAAGTCAAGAGATACCTGGAGTAACAGGCAACTTTGGCCTTGGAGTACAGAATGAAGCAGGGCAAAGGCTAACAGAGTTTTGCCAAAAGAACGCACTGGTCATAGCAAA
The DNA here is from genome assembly GCA_006410615.1 of Neotragus moschatus. Classification (NCBI taxonomy): domain Eukaryota; kingdom Metazoa; phylum Chordata; class Mammalia; order Artiodactyla; family Bovidae; genus Neotragus; species Neotragus moschatus. The sequence goes on along the minus strand of SJYA01002742.1, from coordinate 885,474 downwards.
CACCCTCTTCTAACAACACGAGAGATGACTCTACACGTGGACGTCACCAGGTGGTCAATACCAAAATCAGGTTGATTATACTCTCTGCAGCTGAAGATGGAGAAGCTCTATACAGTCAGCAAAAAAAAGACGGAGCTGACTATGCCTCATTTCATGAACTCCTTATTGCAAAATTCAGACTTAAATTGAAGAAAATAGGGAAAACCACTAGACCATCCAGGTATGACCTAAATCAAATCCCTTATGATTATACAGTATAAGTGACAAACAGATTCAATGCATTAGATCTGATAGACAGAGTGCCTGAAGAACTATGGGTGGAGATTCATGACATTGTACAGGAGTCAGTTATCAGATCATCCCCAAGAAAAGGAAATGCAAAAAGGCACAATGGTTGTCTGAGGAGGCCTTACAAAAAGCTAAGAAAAGAAGAGAAGTGAAAGGCAAAGGAGAAAAGGAAAGATATAAGCATCTGAATGCAGAGTTCCAGAGAATAGCAAGAAGAGAATAAGAAAGGCTTCCTAAGGGATCAGTGCAAAGGAATAGAGGAAAACAATAGAATAGGAAAGACTAGAGATCTCTTCAAGAAAATTAGAGATACCAAGGAAGCATTTCATGCAAAGATGGGTGCAACAAAGGACAGAAAGAGGTGACAAGAATACACAGAGGAACTGTACAAAAAAGATCTTCACGACCCAGAAAATCATGATGGTGTGACCACTAATCTAGAGCCAGACATCCTGGAGTCAAGTGGGCCTTGGGAGGCATCATTACGAGCAAAGCTAGTGGAAGTGATGGAATTCTAGCAGAGCTATTTCNAACAAAGGACAGAAAGAGGTGACAAGAATACACAGAGGAACTGTACAAAAAAGATCTTCACGACCCAGAAAATCATGATGGTGTGACCACTAATCTAGAGCCAGACATCCTGGAGTCAAGTGGGCCTTGGGAGGCATCATTACGAGCAAAGCTAGTGGAAGTGATGGAATTCTAGCAGAGCTATTTCAAATCCTAAAAGATGATGCTGTGAAAGTGCTGCACTCAATATGCTAGCAAATTTGGAACACTCAGCAGTGGATTCCGGGCTGAGAAAGGTCAGTTTTCACTCCAATCCCAAAGAAAGGTGATGCCAAAGAATGTTCAAACTACTGTACAATTGCACACATCTCACACATTAGCAAGGTAACGTTCTGAATTCTCCAAGCTAGGCTTCAACAGTATGTGAACCGTGAAATTACAGATGTTCAAGCTGGATTTAGAAAAGGCAGAGGAACCAGAGATAGAACTGCCAACATCCGTTGGATCATAGAAAAAGCAAGAGAATTCCAGAAAAACATCTACTTCTGCTTCATTGACTACTTCATTGACTTCTTTGACTGTGTAGATCACAATAAACTGTGGAAAATTCTTAAAGCGATGGGAATACCAGACTGCCTGACCTGCCTCCTGAGAAATCTGTATGCAGGTCAAGAAGCAACAGTTAGAACTGGACATGGAACAACAGACTGGTTCCAAACTGGGAAAGGAGTACGTCAAGGCTGTATATTGTCACCCTGTTTATTTAACTTCTATGCAGAGTACATCATGAGAAACGCTGGACTGGAAGAAACACAAGCTGGAATCAAGATTGCCGGGAAAAATATCAATAACCTCAGATATGCAGATGACACCACCCTTATGGTAGAAAGTGAAGAGGAACTAAAAAGCCTCTTGATGAAAGTGAAAGAAGAGAGTGAAAAAGCTTGCTTAAAACTCAACATTCAAAAAACGGTGATCATGGCATCCAGTCCCATCACTTCATGGCAAATGATGGGGAAACAATGGAAACAGTGACAGACTTTCTTTTCTTGGGCTCCAAAATCATTGCAGATGGTGACTTCAGCCATGAAATTAAAAGACGCTTGCTCCTTGGAAGAAAAGCTATGACCAACCTAGACAGCATGTTAAACAGCTACGGGACTGCCCCAGGCCTGTTTGGCCGCACATCATGCCTCATCTCTCCCTTGACCTTCTGGGGTGGGCCTCGCTGCCTCCCTCTTCCATGCTGTGGGCTCAGTGGGCTTCCAGCTAGGATGGACGGCAGGAGGCCTGAGCAGAGGCTAGAGGGTGGGAGGGACTGAGTAGAGGGGTACTGCCTGTCTCCCTCTCTGCCCCTGGGGCACCTGCTGCAGCTCCTACAAAGGCCCTCCCGGATTCCACATCCTCTCTTGTGTTCCTCCAGTGACTTCATGCCTCACTTCTCCCTGTCTACTTCCCAGTGGTCCTAGGTGCCCCTTTCCTGGCATTCAATGCCCTCAACCAGAGTGGTTTCTGAGAGGACCCCAGTGGATAGACTAGCCACTAGCCAATAGATAGGAGACCACGGTAAGGAACAGCCCTGCTGGGCGTCATGGTCAAGCAGAGTGACAGACGAAACAGTGACCAAATATGAAGCTGAAAGAAACTCCAATAAAACAGAAAAGAAAGTAATCCAAAACACATGCTTGGCATAGAACATTAATAACAAAAATGGAAAAGAAAAGAAAGAAAAAGCCTACCTTTAGAATTTAGGACTTGCTTTAAAAAACATCTTTGGTTAAAAAAAATTCATAGGAAAACTTGTAGACTATTTGTATGTAGTAGAAATTGTGGAAAATTGTAGAAAACAGGGATGATGAGAACAGAAAGTACTGAGTTGGAACACAGAGAAATCAGAGAACTAATAAATGAATCCTGAAACTGGTTTTCTGAGAACCCAAAAATGAGACCAAAAGATAGAACAGTAACCAACCTAAGAAAGGGAAAAACAAAGGTAAAAACTTAAACTAGCCAGTGGTTAAGACTTCACCTTCCAATGCAGAAGGTGCAGGTACGATCCCTGGTTGGGGACCTAAGATCCGCATGCCTTGTGGCCAAAAAAAACAAAACCATAAGACAGAAGAAATATTGTAACAAATTCAACACAGACTTTAAAAAAGAAAATAAAACCTAAACTAGGAAATAACAACTCATACTGATGAACTCTCTAATCTCCCAAGGCCTCACAGAAGTGGCTATAAGCCACCCAAGGGCCACAAGCACCTTGTGATTCAGCCAATGGACAAAGTAGTTATATCAGGGGAACCCTTAACCACAGAGAAAGTTCTAAAGAGACTCCCAGGGCTTGATTGAGCTACTGCCACCATTTCAGATGTCACCTTCAGCTGGTCCAAGCGGATTAGAGAGGCTGAGGCCTCCCAGAAGCCCCTGAAGGATCGGCCTGAAGTTTTCTTTGAGTGGAACTAGGTCACGGGTCATCGCAAT
>SJYA01002742.1:847434-881985 GCA_006410615.1 Neotragus moschatus | reverse complement strand
TGAATCACACAAGAGTGGAATTCAGAATCTAAGCAGAGTTCGGCTGACAAAGCAGAAAGAGGATCTGCCCTGACTGTGTCTGGGTCTTCTCAAGGGTCTTCTCAGTCCTGTTGATATTTTGTCTCTTTCAGCACGAAAGCTGCATTATTTTCCTGTCATTTCCATGTGTGTTTGGGTAGCCGGTATGGCAAGTCTTCCCTTGAGTCAATATTTTCTTTACTCATCTTGTGCCTTTATTCTGATGAATCTTAGAATTATATTGTCATGTTCCATGACTTTCAGGTAGAAAAAAAATGGATAGGATTTCTTTGTTGTTGTTCAGTTGCCAAGCTGTGTGTGACTCTTCGAGACCCTCATGGACTGCAGCACGCCAGGCTTCCCTGTCCCTCACCATCTCCTGAAGTTTGCCCAAGTTCATGTCCATTGACTTGATGATGTGATTCAACCATCTCATCCTCTGTCGCCCCTTTCTCTTTCTGCCTTCAATCTTTCCCAGCATCAGTCTTTTCCAATGAGTTGGCTGTTCACATCAGGTGGCCAAGTATAGGAGCTTTAGCTTCAGCATCAGTCCTTCCAATGAAAATTCAGTGTTGACTTCCTGTAGGATTGACTGGTTGGATCTCCTTGCAGTTCAGGGGACTCTCAAGAGTCTTCTCCAGCACCGCAGTCTGAAAACATTAATTCTTTGGTGCTCTGCCTTCTTTATTGTCCAGTTCTCACATCCATACATGACTATGGGAAAGACCATAGCCTTGACTGTATGGATATTTGTTGGCAAAGTGATGTCTTTGCCAACTGTCTAGGTTTAACACCCTGTCTAGGCTTGAAACAGGAGACTGAAAAAGCTGGCTTAAAACTCAGCATTCAAAAAAACAAAGATCATGCCATCTGGTTCCGTCACTTCATGGCAAATAGATGGGGAAAAATGGAAACAGTGACAGATTTTTTTTTCTTGGGCTCCAAAATCACTGCAGATGGTGACTTCAGGCATGAAATGAAAAGACACTTGCTCCTTGGAAGAAAAGCTATGACCAACCTAGACAGCACATTATAAAGCAGAGACATTACTTGGCCAGCAAAGGTCCATCTAGTCAAAGCTATGGTTTTTCCAGTAGTCATGTGTGGATGTAAGAATCGAACCATAAAGAAAGCTGAGTGCCGAAGAATTGATGCTTTTGAACTGTGGTGTTGGAGAAGACACTTGAGAGTCCCTTGGACTGCAAGGAGATCAAACCAGTCAATCTTAAATCAGTCCTGAATATTCATTGGAAGGACTGATGCTGAAGCTGAAACACCAATACTTCGGCCACTTGATGCAAAGAACTGACTCCTTGGAAAAGACCCTGATGCTGGGAAAGATTGAAGGTGGGAGGAGAAGGGGACAACAGAGGATGAGATGGTTGGATGTCATCACCAACTTGATGGACATGAGTTTGAGCAAGCTCTGGGAGTTGGTGATGGACGGGGAAGCCTGGTGTGCTGCAGTCCATGGGGTCACAAAGAGTCAGACATGACTGAGCGACTGAACTGAACTGAACTGAAGTAGGTTTGTCAAAGTTTTCCTGCCAAGAAGCAATCATCTTCTAATTTCTTGGCTGTAGTCACCATCTGCAGTGATTTTAGAGCCCAAGAAGAGGAAATCTGTCCCTGGTTCCACATTTTCCCCTTCTATTTGTGATGAAGTGATGGGGTTGGATGCCGTGATCTTAGCTTTTTTTTTTAATATTGAATTTTAAGCCAGGTTTTTCATTCTCCTCCTTCACCCTCATCAAGAGGCTTTTCAGTTCCCCTTCACTTTCTGCCATTATAGTGGTATCCACATATCTGAGGTTGTAGATATTCTTCCCGGAAATCTTAATTCCAGCTGGTAACTCATTCGGACAGGCATTTCACATGATGTGCTCTGCATACAAGTTAAACAAACAGATTGACAGTAAACAGTCTTGTCATATTCCTTTCTAAATCCTGAACCAGTCAGTTGTTTCATACAGGGTTCTAACTGTTGCTTCTTGATCCACATACAGGTTTCTCAGGAGACAGGTAAGATGGTCTGGTATTCGCATCTCTTTAAGAGCTTTCCACAGTTTGTTATGATCCACACAGTCACAGGCTTTAGTGTAGTCTGCAGATGGTGACTTCAGCCATGAAGTTAAAAGACGCTTTTCCTTGGAAGAAAAGCTATGACCTCCTCCTCCACCTCCTCCTCCACTCTTCCTTCTCCTCCTCACCCCAAATGAACTGTGCCTCCATAAGGCCCTTGTCTTCTCTTGGATTCTGAAAGACTAGCCCAGGCTGGTGGAGCTCATGCATCCCTTGCATGATGACCGGGGTCAAAGTGCAGACAGGAGTGAGGAAGGGGGACAGATGGGGACCTGAGGCAGAGGGGGGAGGTAGTCAAGGAAACAGAGGTAGATGTTTTTCTAGAATTCCCTGGCTATCTCTATGATCCAGTGAATGTTGGCAATTTGATATCTGGTTCCTCTTCCTTTTCTAAGTCTAGCTTGGACATCTGGAAGTTCTTGGTTCGCATAATGCTGAANGGGGAGTTGTAGTCAATGAAACAGAGGTAGATGTTTTTCTAGAATTCCCTTGCTTTCTCTATGATCCAGTGGATGTTGGCAATCTGGTCTCTAGTTGCTCTGTGGTTTCTAAACCCAGCTTGAACATCTGGAAGTTCTCAGTTCACGAAATGCTGAAGCCTAGCTTGGAGGATTTTGAGCATAACCTTCCTAGGATGGGAGAAGAGTGCAACTGTCCAGTTGTTTGAACATTCTTTAGTACTGCCTGTCTTGAGAAGTGGGATGAGGATTGACCTTTTCGAGACCTGTGTCCACTGCTGGGTTTTCCAGACTCACTGACATATTAAGCGCAGCACTTTCACAGCATCATCTTTCAGGACTTGAAATAGCTCTGCTGGAATTCCATCACCTCTGCTAGCTTTATTGACAGCAGTGCTTCCTAAGGCCCACTTAACTTCACACTCCAGAATGTCTGGCTCTGAGTGAGAGACTACATCATTGTGGTTATCTGGGTCATTAAGATCTTTTTTTACAGTTCTTCTGTGTATTTTTGCCATCTCTTCTTGATCTCCCCTGCTTCTACTAGTTCTTTACCATTTCTGTCCTTTATTGTGCCCACCTTTGGGTGAAACGTTCCTTTGATATATCCAATTTTCTTGAAGAGGTCTCTAGTCTTACCCTTTCTGCTGTTTTCCTCTATTTCTTTGCATTGTTCATTGAAGAAGGCCTTCTTGTCTCTCCTTGCTATTCTCTGGAACTCTGCATTTAGTTGGGTGGCTGTGTGGATCACAATAAACTGTGGAAAATTCTGAGAGAGATGGGAATCCCAGACCACCTGACCTGCCTCTTGAGAAATNTTTGCTAGAGATTAGCTTATAAAATGAGCTATTTGTTTTAGGATCTTGTAAACTGATCTCATTCTGGCAGCTTTTACAGACTTTTAACAGTCATTATTTCTTTAGATAGAAAGGAGTTAGCTTTCCTCCCTGGAGATGAAAATTGAAGGAAACCCAGGGAAATCACCTTGTCTGGCTAAAGTTAGCAGTAAATGTGCATTATAATGTGGAGAAAGCAAATGTATTCTGTGACATCTATTAACTTTGTAACAATTTTCTTCACTCTTCTTCAGTTAGTTTTATGTATAAAATAAGAATTTTTGGACATAAATTATAAAAATAAACTTATATTTAGAATAGTTTAAGATTTATAGGAAAGTTGAAAAGATAGATAAAATAAAACAAAGCAAAAGTATTACCATTTGTAAGTATATTTTAAAATGATGAAAGGATCAATCCATTAAGAAAATACAAATGCATATTCATCTAACAACAGAGCTTATAAATAGATTAATAAAATTTTATAAAACTGAAGGAAGAAATATACAATTAAACAATAATAGAGACTTNAAAGATGATGCTGTGAAAGTGCTGCAGTCAATATGCCAGCAAATTTGGAAAACTCAGCAGTGGCCATGGGACTGGAAAAGGTCAGTTTTCATTCTAATTCCAAAGAAAGGCAATGCCAAAGAATGCTCAAACTACCACACAATTGCACTCATCTCACATGCTAGTAAAATAATGCTCAAAATTCTCCAAGCCCAATACCTGTGTGTGGCCTTTCTAAGGAAGCAGTATGGATCTTGACTTATAAATCTGTATGGATGTTAAGACTGATGTTCCCACATATATACTGTGAAGGTATACATTGTTACTCACATAATGAGGCTGGCTAAGGAGAGCAAGAAATATTTACCAAGACCAGCCCAAAATGGTTTGAGAGTATAGAGAAAGAAGATTGGCTTGGTTTTTAGGGTGGTTAAGGGATAGGGAAGGGTTGGAGGTTCATCTATGAGATGTACACTATTTGTCAATACCAATTGAAGGAGAACTTAAGGTAAGAGAAGAAGGAAAATATAGGCACAAGGTTTAAAAACTGTCAGTAGTGGAACATTAAAAAATAGAGTCAGACTGCTTATTACAACCCCACTTAATAATGGATATAAAACTGAGCAGAAGATAAACAAGGAAACAAAATATCTGAATCAACTATATGTGAAAGACACATAAAATTCCAAAAAAGAAGTGATAATACATTCTTTACAAGTTCACATGAAACATTCTCTAGAAGAGATCACATGCTAGATTGTGCAAAATTCAGTAAATTTTAAATGATACAAATCTAAGTATATTATATGACCAATGGAATGAAATCAGAAATAACAAACAAAAAATGGTAAAAACTGCAACAAATATATGGAAATTAAAGGCTACACTCCTAAATAACCAATTGGTAAAAGAAGAAATGATGAGGGAAATTATAGATACAATGATGTGAGTTTAAAAATAACATATCAAAACTAATGGAAGGCAGCTAAAATAGTGCTTGGAGGAAAATGTATATCGCTCCAATGCATATTTTATAAAAGAAGAAATATATTAAATAAAAGATCGAATATTCCACCTGAAGAGAATAGGAAAAGGAAAGAAAACAAAACAAAGAAATAGAAAAAAGAGAATAACAAAGCCAAGAATGGAAATTAATAGAGAATAGAAAAGCCATAAAGAAAATGAACAAAAGAGATACCTGGTTCTTTGCAAAGACCAGCCAAACCGATAAACCTTTATTTTGACAAAAAAAGGAAAAGTGAGGGAAAACTCTAATAGCTAAAATAAGAATGTGGATATCACTACTGGTTTTATAAAAATAAAAAGGATTATGAGAGATCACCACAAACATCTGTGCCAACAAATTTAGGTAACTTCAACGATATGGACAAAATCCTAGAAACTACCAAAATTGGCTTTGGAATAAATGAAACATCTGAAGAGATCTATAACAAGGAAAGATATTCAATTACCAATTTAAAAACTTTCCCAAAAGAAAAGCCCAAACTTAGATATCAGTTACCATGGTGAGTTCAACCAAACATTGAAAAATAAATTATTACAATTGTTCACAATTAAAAATAAAAATAAAAGGAAGATTATTTTGGCAATGCAATCAATGAGGCCAGTAGCACTCTGATACTAAAACCTGACAAAAATATCACAAGAAAATAAAACTGCACTCCAAAATCTCTTACAAATATAGATGTGAAATTCCATAAAAATTAGTCATTCAAATTCACCAATATTCAAAAAGAATATATGATATATATATATATATGTGATAACCTAGTGGTATTTCTCTTAGGAATGCAATATTGGTTTAACTCAAGAAGTATGTCTTATCAATAGAATAAACAACATTTTATATAAACCAATACAATATTATAAAGTAATTAATCTCCAATAAAAATAAATAAATTTATATATTTTAAAAAACATTTTATCATATCCAAAACATTCTCAAGATAAAACATTTAACACTCAATAAACTAGGAATAGAATGGAACTGAAAAATGGTAAAATAGCACTGAGGAAAAAAGCCACAATTTACCTAATACTAATTGTGAAAGACTGAGTGTGTCCCCATTCAGATTAAGACTAACTAACTGAGAGTCCCTTGGACGGCAAGGAGATCCAACCAGTTCATTCTGAAGGAGATCAGCCCTGGGATTTCTTTGGAAGGAATGATGCTAAAGCTGAAACTCCAGTACTTTGGCCACCTCATGTGAAGAGTTGACTCACTGGAAAAGACTTTGATGCTGGGAGGGATTGGGGGCAGGAGGAGAAGGGGAAGACCGAGGATGAGATGGCTGGATGGAATCACTGATTCGATGGGCATGAGTCTGAGTGAACTCTGGGAGTTGGTGATGGACAGGGAGGCCTGGCATGCTGCGATTCATGGGGTGGCAAAGAGTTGGACACGACTGAGCGACTGAACTGAACTGAATATAGGTAATAAGATATTACCTATATTTCTTGCTTGTTAGAGGTTCCAAGAAGAGCAATTAGACAAGAATAAATTCAGCCAGGCAGGAAAAAAGGAAATAAGACTATCTCTTCTTGTGGATAGCTTGATCTTACACACAGACAATTCTAAGGAATTTACACACACATACACACACATGCACATATACAAATCTATGAAATAAACATGTTTAGCAAAGTTACAGGATAAAATATCAATATATAAAAATCTATTTCCATACAGTACAATGAAAATTTCAAAAATAAATTAGGAATACAATTCCATTTATAGTGGCATTAAAGAAATAAAATGTTTAGGAATAAATTTAACCAAAAAAACTATAAACTTGTGCTCCAAAAACTACAATATACTGTTTAAAAAATTAAAGGAGGTCTAAACAAATGAAAAGATGCCCCATGATCACTGATGTGAAGACAATCAGTTCAGTTCAGTTGCTCAGTTGTGTCCGACTCTTTGCGACCCCATGAATCACAGCATGCCAGGCCTCCCTGTCCATCACCAACTCCTGGAGTTCACTCAGACTCACGCCCATCGAGTCAGTGATGCCATCCAGCCATCTCATCCTCTGTCGTCCCCTTCTCCTCCTGCCCCCAATCCCTCCCAACATCAGAGTCTTTTCCAGTGAGTCAACTCTTCACATGAGGTGGCCAAAGTACTGCAGTTTCAGCTTCAGCATCATTTCTTCCAAAGAAATCCCAGGGCTGATCTCCTTCAGAATGGACTGGTTGGATCTCCTTGCAGTCCAAGAGACTCTCAAGAGTCTTCTCCAACACCACACTTCAAAAGCATCAATTCTTCGGCACTCAGCTTTCTTCACAGTCCAACTCTCACATCCGTACATGACCACAGGAAAAACCGTAGCCTTGACTAGACGGACCTTAGTCGGCAAAGTAATATCTCTGCTTTTGAATATGCTATCTAGGTGGGTCATAACTTTCCTTCCAAGGAGTAAGCGTCTTTTAATTTCATGGCTGCAGTCACCATCTGCAGTGATTTTGGAGCCCAAAAAAATAAAGTCTGACGCTGTTTCCACTGTTTCCCCCTCTATTTCCCATGAAGTGATGGAACCGGATGTCATGATCTTCGTTTTCTGAATGTTAAGCTTTAAGCCAACTTTTTCAGTCTCCACTTTCACTTTCATCAAGAGGCTTTTTATTGCTAAGATATTGCAATGTGCATGTGTGTGCTTAGTCACTCAGTCACTCCTCATATTAATTTTCAGTTCATACTAATCCATATCTAAATTGCACTGCATTAAAAAAAAATGAAAAGCTGATTCTAAAATTCATGTGGAAATACAAGGGACCCAGAATAGTCAAAATAATCTTAGGGAAGAAAAACAAATTGAATTGCACACATTTCCGTATTTCAAAACTTACTACAAAGCTAATATAACTTATTATAGTACTTATAGTGTGTACTGGCATGAGAAGAGACATACAGGTATACACGATATAATTCAGTTCAGTCGCTCAGTCATGTCTGACTCTTAGTGACCCCATCGACTGCAGCATGTCAGGGTTCCATGTCCATCACCAATTCCCAGAGCTTCAGAATATAATTGAGAGCCCCTAAATTGTCTCATATTTAGGGTCAGCTGATTTTTGACGAGGGTGCCAAGACGATTCAAAGGGAGTAGCATATTTAGGGTCAGCTGATTTTTGACGAGGGTGCCAAGACGATTCAAAGGGAGTAGCTTATCTTTTCAACAAATGGTGCGGGATAACTTGACATCTGCATGTAAAAGAGTGAAATTGGACCCCTTTCTCACACCAGACACAAAGAATAACTTAAAATGAATCAGAGACTTAAGTGTAACAGCTAAAATTATGAAATTTTAGAAGGAAATATAAACATAATTCTTCATATCTTTGAAATTAGTAAATAATTTCTTAGATAAAGAAAGCCCAAGTAACAAAAGGAAAAATAGATAAATTGGTTTAATCAAAATTTTAAGCAAAGGACACAATGAAGAGCACAGACAAGACACGGAGTAGAAGAAATTATCTGCAAATCATAACTGATGAGGGAATTTTATGAAGATTATATATTTTTAAAAAACCTGGTACAAATGTAAAATAAAAAGAGACAGAACTTAAATAAAAATGGGCAGAGAATCTGAATAGACATTCCTCCAAGGAAAAAAGTGTACATATGAGAGTTGAATAGTTCTTCAGGAAATTAAAATTAACATCACAATGAAATCACACTTCCTATTTACTAGGATGACTATAATCTCGAAAACCATGTGTTGGTGAGGATGTGGAGAGACTGGAACCCTGAAACACTTTTGTTGAGATTCTAAAATAGTTCAGTTATTTGGAAAACAGTCAATCAGTTTCTCAAAATATTAAACATAGAGTTCCTACATGACCCAGCAACTCCATTTCTAAGTATGCGTGTATGCTAAGTCACTTCAGTCATGTCCAACTCTTTGTGACCCTGTGAACTGAAGCCCACCAGGCTTCTCTGTGTGAGATTCTCCAAGCAAGAATAGTGGAGTGTGTTGCCATTTCCTTCTCCAGGGTATCTTCCTGACCCAGAGATGAAAGCTGTGTCTCTTGCATCTCCTGCATTGACAGGCAGGTTCTTTATCAGTAGTGGCATCTGGTAAGCCTGTATGTACCCCACAAAATAACAACAGACGTCCAACAAAAACTTGTGCATAAATATTTTGAGCAACATTATTCCTAACAGTCAAAACGTGGAAAAACATAAAGTTCCATCAATCAGTTCAGTTTACTCGCTCAATCATGTCAGACTCTTGCGACTCCATGGACTGCAGCATGCCAGGCTCCCCTGTCCATCACCAACTCCCAGAGTCTACTCAGACTCTTGTTCATTGAGTCAGTGATGCTATTCAGACATCTTATCCTCTGTCATTCCCTTCTCCTCCTGGCTTCAATCTTTCCCAGCATCAGGGTCTTTTCCAAAGAGTCAGTTCTTCGCATCACGTGGCCAAAGCATGGGAGTATCAGCTTCAGCATCAGTTCTTCCAATGAATATTCAAGATTGATTTCCTTTAGGATGAACTGGTTGGATCTCCTTGCAGTCCAAGGGACTCTCAAGAGTCTTCTCTAACATAAAGTTCAAAATCATCAATTCTTTGGGGCTAAGCTTTCTTTACAGTCCAACCCTCACATCCATACATGACTACTGGAAAAACTATAGCTTTGACTAGACAGACTGTTATTGGCAAAGCAATGTCTCTGCTTTTTAATATGCTCTCTAGGTTGGTCATAACTTTTCTTCCAAGGAGCAAGCGTCTTAATTTCATGGCTGCAGTCACCACCTGCAGTGCTTTTGCAGCCCCCCAAAATAAAGTCTGTCACTGTTTCTACAGTTTCCTCATCTATTTGCTATGAAGTGATGGGACCAGAAATAGAGGAAAACAACAGAATGAGAAAGACTAAAGATCTCTTCAAGAAAATTAGAGATAACAAGGAAACATTTCATGCAGAGATGGACACAATAAAGGACAGAAATGATATGGACCTAACAGAAGCCGAAGATATTAAGAAGAGGTGACAAGAATACACNGACAGGGGAGCCTAGTGGGCTGCCGTCTGTGGGGTCGCACAGAGTCAGACACAACTGAAGCAACTTAGCAGGAGCATAGTTTCAGTTGTGTATATTAGAGAAGGAAGACAGAAGAGTTATTCAAATGTTAATTATTTAAAATGCTGGTAAAAATGAATTAAGTATTAAAGTTTAACTCAGAACAAAAGCAAACCATAAAGGTTAAAAGAAACAAGAAAGAAAATAGAAACAGACAAATAAAGAAAAATCATTACTGGTATGGAAATATTATCCCCAAAATAAAAAATAAATAAACAACCTTAATAAACACATAACTAGATTAAGGGGAAAAAAAGAGGAAAACACAGCATCAGAAAAGGAGGAGGTGGCATTGAAACAGAAACTGTAAATGTGAACAACCCAATCCCCCAAAATTTGACAACTCACATAAGGATGCATTCATTGAAAATGCAAATTAACAGATGCAAAAAAAATAGATGAATAATTCTGCATTTGTTAAAATATTGAACTTTTACTTAATTTTAAATTAATAGTCTTCCCATGAAGATATCTTCATGTGCAGATGGCTTCCCTGTTGAATTCTAGATAACACTGTTAGAAGAAATATTATCAGTCTTAAACAAACAGAAAACAGTGGAGAAAAAAACTCGTTCTAACTGATTTTACGAGGTTGCCATAACCTTGATAGGAAAACCAGACAAGGACATAACAAGTAAATAAAACTCCAAATTAATAATGGCAGACACAACTAACAAAATATTAGCAAATTCAATCCAACAATATACAAAAAGAAACATAGGATATTATAAGACCACGTTGGTTCATCCCTGAATAGTTTATCCTTTCCTTTAACATTTGAACATCAATTTAATTCACTACATTAACAGGATAAAGGAAAAAAATAGGATTAAATCAATAAATGCAGAAAAAGTGTTGGCAAAATTTAATGCACATTTGTGAGGAAAAGAAAATCTTATAGCAAAGTAGCAACAACAATGTTGGATGAGAGAGGAGGGAGAACTTTTCAGCCAGATAAGGGCACCTATGAAAATGCTACTGGGATTGCATACATAATATTAAAAGCGTAATGATTTCCTTCTACTATGTCAGGAGTAAGATAAGATTGGCCACCCCAACCCTGCATTTCAATATTATCCTAGAAGTCCTACCCAGAACAATAATACAAGGAAAATAGAGAAAAAGTATAAAGATAGACAAGAAGATGTAAAACGTTCTTTATAATGTTCTTAGACAGAATAAAGACATTTCAAGTATCTATAAGAACTAATGAATTAATGACTACTACAGACTACAATGGAAACAATAAAATATCAGTTCCATTTATATAAACTGATGATAAACAATGGACAAATTAAATTTAAAATGCCATTTACAGTAGCATCTGAAGTCATAAACTGTAGGATTAAGTTTTATGTAAGACTACTATACAAAAAACTACAAAAGACTGGAGACATTTTTTGAAGACTTTAAATATTGATGAGATATACAATGTTAATAGACTGAAGACACACAGTGTTATTAATATGTCAGTGCAGTTTCTAACAAAATTCCATGAAGAATTTCTGAAATTTAAAACCTGATTCTAAAATTCGTACAAAATGCAATGAAATTATAATAGCCAAAACAATCTTGAAAAAGAAGAAAAGTAAACTACTTACACTACCTTCTTTTCAAGATTAGCCATGAACTTACAGTAAACAAGATAATTGGTATTAGCCCAAGAATAGACAAATAGACCAATGGAACCAAGTAGTAAATCCAAAAATAGACACATACTTCTCTGATCTAAAGTATTAAACATTGAGACACAATTGGAATATAACATTCTGTAAGTTTAAGGTGTAAACCTGTTGATTTCATAAGCTTTTATATATTGCAAAATGATTACCACTGAAATGTTAGCTTACATTTCCATCAAGTCATATAATTGATCTTTGTGTGAGGATGGAACCTAGGATCTCCTACAATACTTTTTTGGTAATGTCACCTCGATGGCCAACTGACTTTTGAAAAAGGTGACAAAGTAACTCAATGGGAAAAGAGTCTTCTTCAAAAAGTAGTGCTGGAAAACTTGACATTTGTACGAAAAAAATTTACTTCAATCTATCATCACAATATATACAAAAAAACTCAAAAATTACTATAGATCTATATGTAACTGCTAAAAGTATTAAACTTCTAGAAGGAAACAAACAAGAGAATCTTTATTGACATTGAGGCAAGCAAAGATTTTTTTATATAGCAAAAATTATAAAAGAAAATATTGATAAAGAGTACATTTCTACCAAGATGTAAATAATTTGCTATTTAGAAGAATATAGTTAAAAAACCCAAAGGCAAAACAATCTGGATAAGTTTTTTAATAATCACATATCTAACAAAGGACTTGTATCCAGAATATAAGGAACACTTATAACTCAATAACAAAAAGATTTAAAAGGTGATCATTAAATTGGTAAGAGATTTGAAGACTTCTCCATTTAAATAGCCAGTAGCCATTGTTTATTGTTATGAATAATAGCAGCATCATTAGCCATCATAGAAATGCAAGTTAAAACTACAATGTGTCTTCATTATCCACACTTGTCCACTACAATCCTAAAATTAGGAAGACTGACAATATGATGTGTTGGTCAGGATGTGAGGACTTGGAAAGTTTAGACCTAGGCAGAAATGCAAAATTGTACAGTCAATTGGGAAATCAGTATTATAGTATCTTATAAAGTTAATATATCTGACTTTGCTTTGCATAGTATGTATGATTATAAACATGACGGTGAAACTGGGACGGTGCAAAAAATCTTACTAATCAAAAATGAATCAGAATTATGACTTTTTAAGATTCTGTGAACTATCACAAACTCGCTTTCAGTTATATATGTTTAGAGAGATGAAAAAGTCTTATAAGGCTAATATTTTGTAGACTAACATACTGAAAACAGGATTTTAAAAAATTATTTCTTTGTAAAAAAAATTCAAGGGTAATTTGAACAGTGCTTGCTTCTTATTTTGCAACTCACACTGTGGAATGAACTTTTTTTTTTTCCCTCCCTATGCCTTGGCAAGCTGTCATATTTCTTTTTTAGTTAGGATCAACTTCCAACATTTCATCCTTTGCAATTTCAGTGTCATGTGAAGGCTTTCTGCATCAGTCACTTCCTCTGGGACACTCTCGCCCATTTCATCGCAGGACTATCTCATTTATGTCGGTAAGTTTGCTGTCACTAAGTTCCTGTGACTACAGGTCTCAAATCTCTTGAATGGCAGCAACAGTGTGAAGTATCCAAAGCAGCTGCTTCTCCTACCACGTCACTTACATTTCATTTGAATTTCACTTTCAGCTTTATGACTTTTTATTTCTTGGCTGCCCTTTCATCTTCACTGGTCATTTCTCGCTTTCAATTATCCGTTTCTGTAAAATACATCATGACTATCATGGAGAGACAAGAGACAACACAAGGGCAAACTTGCTGTCTGGGTATGTATAGATGTGCAGATTTTGAAAGAAATGGTGCAACTGATTACTAATAAGGCTCATCTGATATTTATATGATGATTAGTACATTAAAGAGGTACCAGTGAAGTTTGTGTTTCATGCAGTTATCACAATTAATATAAAATTGCAACTGAAATTAGAACTATGTTGTTGGGGGAATGGTAGGAATTAACTAAAACATGATGTCTTTGTTAATTTAGTTGGCTATAACAAAAATACCGTAGAGTGGGAGGATTAAAAAACAAATACTTGTTTCTAACAGATCTGGGGGCTAGGAAGTTCACAGTCAAGGAACGGGTAGATTCAGTGCCTGGTGCGGGCCCACTTTCTAGTTCATAAACAGCCCTCTTCTCACTGTGTCCTAATGATGGAAAGAAGGCTGGCTAACTCTCTGGTCTCCTCTTATAAGAGTAGAAATGCCACTTATGAGGGCTCTAGCTCCATGACTTAATTACCTCCTAAAGGCTCTAATCCAAATAGCATTGTACTGGGGCCAGGTTTCAACATATCAATTCAGGGGAAGTGTGCAGGCACAAACTTTCAGTACACTACACATGGTAAAAAAAAAAAAAAAAAAAAAAAAAAAGGTGCATATCAGAATTCTAGAGTGACGACTGTCTGCGTGTACTTATCAACTGAGTGAGATTTTCCACTTCAATGTGTTTTCCCAAGAGAAACGAAAATGCAAATCCACTTAGATTTGTGTACATATGTCATCACAGCAGCACTTTATTCATAATAGATAAAAAGTGCCAGTAACCCAAATGTTCATCAGCTCCTGCATAAATATGCAAATCATTGTATATCCATACTATACAACACTACTCAGCAATAAAATGTAACAAAATATTACTATATGCAACAATATAAGTGGATTTTAAAATATTAAAATGCATCAAAAAGGTACAACACAGACACTATATATTATATGGTCCCACTGATAAGAAGTTATAAAAACAAATATAGTAACAGAAAACTTATCAATAGTTCCTTGAAATGAGGGGAAGTTATCAAATGCAAAAAAAAGCACAAAGAAGATTTAAGATGAAGGAATTGTCTTACATCTTGAATGTGAATGTGTTTACATATAATTGCTCAAATTCAAATTGTATACTTTGAATATAGTGAATTTTACTGCATATAAACTATACTTCAATAAAAAGTGCTTTAAAAAATAAAAAACTAAAGTAAAGTGATTTTTGTCTGAAACTCAAAAGGTAAGAGGATTTCTCACGAGGAGAACTGAACTAAAACAACTGTTAAAGTCTTTCAGTTTGAGGGACTAAAATCGCAGATAGAAATTTGAGTTTATACAAAGAAAAGAAAGGCAAAGGAAATGGTAAATATAATTAGCTTTCTCAAATCAGTTTTATTTCTTCAGAGATAATTGACTATTTACAAAACCAGTGTATTTTCAAGTTATACACACACACAAACATACTCACACACTGGTGAAATATGTTACAACATAAAAGCCAAGAAATGGAGGTATAGAGCTGTTAAGTTTTTGTCATATGAAATGGCATACTATTACTTTGGTATAGGCTACAATAAGTCAAAGATACATAGTTTGACATATTTTATCTTAATTTTATTTTCAGAAAATTTAGATTTGAGTTGCAAAAATAATAACCAATAAACTCTCACCTGGATTACTAAAAGAGCATTTATACTACCTTTATTTTCTTCCTTTTCTGTCTCCTCCCTTCCCCCTCTATCTATCTACACACCTAAAAACAACTCTGCATATACAACAAAGAGATGTGATACTCCTGCATATATAAACATTTTATTCCAATGTGTACTTCTCAAAATTAAGGACTTTTCTTACATGATAGAACAAGAACATTAGAAAGTGAATATTTTAATAATACCTAATCCACAAACATGAGATTTTGTCAGTTATTCCAGTAATTTTTATAGCAAAAGGAAATTCAAGCAATGTTTACATTCAGTTGTCATTTCTCTTTAGTAAGATATATATATATATATATATATATATATATATATATATAAACCTAGCACAGTTTCTACAATATGGAAAAACACCAGATGCAAAGTAAATAAGAGTGGAGATAAAATTAAAAACTAAAATTATCTGAAAAATCCAAAAGGACAATGAGAAAAAAAGGGGTGAGGGAAGGAAGAGAGAACAAAATGGAACAAATAGAAAATAATTAGGTAAATAGTGGATTTAAATCTTGTCATATTGATAATTATGTTAAATATAAATGGTCTAAACATGGAAATTAAAAAGCAGGGATTCTCAGAATGGGTAAAAAAGAAAAAGACCCAACAATATGCTTTAAAGAAATCTTCACATACATATAGGGACAAAATAAAAGGAATGAGATGCCAAAAAATTCATTATGCAAACACAAAGTATTAAACACTGAAGTGTACACTTTAATATCAGACAATGTAGACTTCAGGACATAAATAAGTGATGAAGGATATTTCATAATGTGAAAGGATCATTTCATCATCAAGGTATAACCATTCTAAATATATATGAACCTAATAACAGAGCTTTAAAATACATGAAGCAATAACTGTCAGAACTTAAAGAAGGAATCCACAATTACAGTTAAAGTGTTAGTCACTTAGTCTGACTCTTTGTGACTCCACAGACTCTAGTCCACCAGACCCCTCTGTCCATGGGATTTCCCAGGCAAGAATACTGGAGTGGGTTGCTTTTCCCTTCTCCAGGGGATCTTCCCAACTCAGGGACTGAACCCAGGTCTCCCACTTTGCAGGGAGAAGAAGTTCTGACATTCTCATTAATAGAAGACCAAAAATAAAGAATGAAATAGAATTGCACAACACCATTGACCAACTTTGACATTACTGAACACTTGCCCAAACATCTATAAAAGATACATGTACAGCAATCAATCACCAAGGTAGACCAGATGGGTCCTAAAACCAGTTCACCATAAATATAAAAAGACAGGAGTTAGAGAACACTCTCTGACATTTTCAGTGCTAAATTAGAGGTCAATAAAAAAGTTATCTGGAAAATCCCCAAGTATGCATATAGTGTTAAATGATATTCAACAATGGATCCAAAATAATTCAACTGAGAAATGAAATTCTTTTCAATAAATAATGCTATAGTAACCATATTGGTACATATAAAAGAAATGAACCTCAATCCTTACTTCACAAGATACACAGAAGTTATTATAAATGGATCACAGACTTAAACATAGAATTTAAAGAGCTAAATTTGTAGGGCTTTTAGAAGGAGACACAAGAGATTATCTTTGTGATCATGAGCTAGGCAATAATTTAGTAGACAGAGGGGGGAAAAACAATAATTTACAAATTTTTTCAACTGTACTGTATAGAAATTATAAACTTCCTCTTCAGAAAAAATGAGATAAATAAAATATATAATTACATGGTTAAAACAAGATTTGATATTACTACACTACTTCAAGCTGGCTTCCCTGGTGGCTAATACTGTAAAGAATCTGCCTGACAATGCAGATGACCCAGGTTTGATCCTTGGGTCAGAAAGATCCCCTGGAGAAGGGAATGGCAATGCAATCATGTTCTTGTCTGCAGAATTCCACGGATAGAGGAGCCTTGAAGGCTACCATCCATGAGGTCACAAGGAGTTGGACACTACTGAGGACTTCCACTTTCACTTCATAATGATCAGTTAAGAAAGCCAAAGAATGAAAGAACAAAATTCCAAAATGTATTTCTAACCAAAGATTTATAACCAGGTTATACAAATTCAAAGACTATAATTCTTAACAATGAAAAGACAAAAAAGCCAATTTTAAAGAGAGACGTCAAAAGACAAAAGAAAATTCCACAAGAGAAAATATGTGAAAGGCAAATGAGCACATGGAACAATTCCTGACATCATGAGTCTTCATGGAACTGAAAGTTCATACCACAATGACACACCGCTGTATCTTTAGTATAATGATATACTGAAAAAACTGATGACATCAAAGGTTGGCAAGGAGCTGAAGTAACTGAGACTCTACAACATGTCTGTAAGCATGTAAAATAATAAAGCCAAACTGGAAAACATTTTGCACTTTTTAAGTCAAATGCACCCCAAAAAATGTCCTTTTCATTATAGGGGACTGGAATGCAAAAGTAGGAAGTCAAAAAACACCTGGAGTAACAGGCAAATTTGGCCTTGGAATACAGAATGAAGCAGGGCAAAGGCTAATAGAGTTCTGCTAAGAAAAACGCACCGATCATAGCAAACACCCACTTCCAACAACACGAGAGAAGACTCTACACATGCACATCACCAGATGGTCAACATCGAAATCAGATTGATTATATTCTTTGCAGCCAAAGATGGAGAAGCTCTATACAGTCAGCAAAAACAATACTGGGAGCTGACTAAGGGACTAGGCCTGATAGACGGAGTTCTTGATGAACTATNATGGCTGGATGGCATCACTGACTCGATGGACGCAAGTCTGAGTGAACTCCAGGAGTTGGTGATGGACAGGGAGGCCTGGTGTGCTGCGATTCATGGGGTTGCAAAGAGTCGGACACGACTGAGCGACTGAACTGAACTGAACGGATACATTATTAATGCAGATCATTTATGCAAATTATACCCTCAATAAAACATTAAATCAATATCCTGGAAGTGAGTGTTAAAATTTTTCTTTCCTATAATACAGTGGAATCAGAGACACCTTAGGTTCAAGTCCCACTTCTGACTCTGACTGTGTGCAAGTTCAATTCTCAATGCCTCATTTCTTCATCAGCTTCTATATCAGTCAGGGCAGTGGGAATTAAAAAAAGAGAGAGAGGGAACTGACTTATTCAATTTGTGTAACATTGGGATATTTTTATAAAGGGTTGATTTACAAAGGAGTAGGCAGTGCACTAGGAAAACCACAGGCAATCCACTGCCTCAAAGCAAGAAACAGTGTGCCTTCTTATACTCTTTTAACTGAAAGAATAAGAGAAGTGACACCAAAGCCTTGAGGAAGAACAATCCTTTAAAAGCCATCTGATAGAAGCCATCATGCTCTGTGGTGGAATGCAGCCAGCCACAAATGGCACTACATGGAGGAAGCCTGGAGGTTCAACAACCCAACTGCACTCCCTTTCTTGCCTCTAATCATCAGCAGGCTCTTCTTATTGGCTGAAGTCAGCCAGAAACCAAGTGACTTTGATGATGTAATACACTATTACCAATCATCAGCTTGCATTACTTGGAGAGCTTTGATATTGTGATTTATAATAAGAAATAAATTTTTGCTCTCCTCTAGGAGCTTTCAAAAAACCCCTAAAACTCTTGGAAATTCTTAAGTGCTGAGACATGTAAAGGAATCTTTTGTTATGTTACTGAGGTGACTTTAGGAAAATCCCTATGGATGAGGGCAAGCTACCCAGAGAACCAACCCGGCAATTAGAGGGTAAATGATTTTAGTTCCATCCCTCTGGGCTCTGGGGAGGAAAAAGGATCTGGCAATTGAATGAATTGTCAGTGGCCAGGGAATTAATGCACTGTACCTGTGTAATGAAGCCTTCATAAACCCCAAAAGGTCGGGGTTCTGGGGCCTTCCAGGTTGGTGAACACATGGAGATTGAGGAAGGGTGATGCCCTCAGAGGGTGCATGGTAGCTCCAAACGCTTCCCCCGTAACTTGCGCTCTGCATCTCCTCCACCCGGCTGTTCCTGAGTTACCTCCTTAGTTTAGTAAACTGGTTATCTAGCAAGTAAAATGAGTTCTGTCAGCTACTGAAGCAAATCAATCAAACCCAAGGAGGGGCTTGTCAGATTCTCTGATTTATAGCCTGTAGGTCAGAAGTATGAGTACCCACTTGGACATAAGACTGGCATCTGAAATCTCAAGTGGCTCCAGTATACATGAGGTTGGTCAGAAGCACAGATCTGACCAGGAACCTTGGCTTGCCACTGGTGTCTGAAGTCAGGAGTTGGGGGTAGACTCATAGAACTGACATCTGTGGGACCTAATGCCATCTCTACAGACAGTCAGAATTGAGTTAAATTGTAGAACACCCGGCTGGAGTACCAGCATTGCTTGGTATTGGGGGTGAGGGTGGGTAAGTGTGTGGTCTGGATTCTACCCTCTAGTGGAATTGGGTCCAGGAACTCAAAACAGCCTTAAACCACTTATTGCTGTTCCTCAGTTCAGATTTTCTGTTTCAGCAGATATGGGTGAAGCCCAATAATTTACATTTCTATGGAGATCCTGGTGACACTGATGCTGCTCATCTGATGAAAACAATTTGAGAATGAATGATGTAGTTTATATGGGTCAGGCTTCCAGTGTGGACAATATGGTGGGAAAGTGGCTAGTGGCTCTGGAGTTGGGACAAATAGATAACCAGCAAAGAGGATGAACCCTCCTACACTGTTGATGGGAATGTAAATTGGTACACTCACTATGGATAATAGTATGGAGGTTCCTTAAAAAACTAGAGCTACCATACGATTCAGCAATTCCACTCCTGGGCATATATCCAGACATAGCTATAATTCAAACAGATGCGTGCACCCCTATGTTCACAACACCACTATTCACAGTAGTCAAGACATGGAAACAACCTAAGTGTCTACCGACTGGATGAGTGGCTAAAGAAGATGTGGCATATATGAGTATACACACACACACGTGCACAATAGAATGCAATTCATCCATAAAGAGGAATGAAATAATGCCATTTGCAGCAATATGGCGGAGAAGGCAATGGCAGCCCACTCCAGTGCTCTTGCCTCGAGAATCCCATGGATGGAGGAGCCTGGTAGGCTGTAGTCCATGGGGTCACTAAGAGTCGGACACGACTGAGGGACTGCACTTTCACTTTTCACTTTCATGCTTTGGAGGGGGAAATAGCAACCCACTCCAGTGTTCTTGCCTGGAGAATCCCAGGGACAGAGGAGTCTGGTGGGCTGCCGTCTATGGGGTCACACAGAGTCAGACACGACTGATGCGACTTAGCAGCAGCAGCAGCAGCAGCAGCAGCAGCAATATGGATAGATCTAGGGCTTCCCCGGTGGCTCAGATGGTAAAGAATCTGCCTGCAATGTGGGAGACCTGGGTATGATTGCTGAGTTGGAAAGATCCTCTGGAGGAGGGCTTGGCAACCCACTCCAGTATTCTTGCCTGGAAAATCGCCATGGACAAAGGAACCTGGCAGCCTATAGTCCATAGGGTCACCAAGAGTCCGATATAACTGAGCAACTAGGCACAGGGCACAGAGATTATCATACTAAGTGAAGTAAGTCAGAAAGAGAAAGACAACTCCTCACATGGTGTCACATATGTGTAAAACCTAAAATATGGCACAAATGAACTCATCTTGGAAACAGAAATAAATTCACAGACATAGGAAGAGACTTGTGGTTGCCAAGGAGGGGTAGGGATGGATTGGGAATTGGGGATTAGGAGATGCAAACTACTATTATAATTTATAAATAGTAATATTCTACTGTATAGCACAGAGAACTATATTCAATATTCTGTGATAAACCATAATGGAAAAGCATATGACAAAATATATGTATAACTGAATTATACTGTACAGTAGAAGTTAATACATCACAAATCAACTATACTTCAATAAGATAAATTGAATAAAAGAAGATATCCAGCAAAAGTTGACATACACTTGACCCTTGGACAAGAAAGGATCCATTTATACAAGGACTTTTTTTTCCAGTAATTGTGTACATGACCCTGGGTTGGCTAAATACATGGATACAGGACTACAAATTTGAAGGGAAAGTAAAAGTTACCAACTCTTTGCAACCCCATGGATTATATAGTCGTGGAATTCTCCAGGCCAGAATACTGGAGTGGATATCCTTTCCCCTCTCCAGGGGATCTTCCCAAACCAGGGATCAAACCCAGGTCTCCCGCATTGCAGGTGGATTCTTTACCAGCGGAGCCACAAGGGAAGCCCAAGAATACTGGAGTGGGTTCCTTATCCCTTCTCCAGTCGATCGTCCCAACCCAGGAATCGAACAAGGGTCTCCCGCATTGCAGGTGGATTCTTTACCAACTGAGCTATCAGGAAAGCCCATGAATTTGAAGGGCCTACTGTAAAGTTACACTCTGATTTCTGACTTCTCAATGGTCAGTGCCCCAACACCCTGGTTGCTCAAGATCAACCGTGTATGAACACAAGCAGACACATGTGAACATTACAATATCTGTTGATCAATTAACAACCGTTTTTGCCCCATCAATAAACCTGTTAACAAATTTATCTGTTCTAGAGTATCTGCTCTACTTCTATAGAAATAAACTCTTTCAGCCACGAATAAGTAGAATCTACATATATGTTATTGGCTAGAAGGATGGCCTCTTGCTATCTGAGAGTTGTTTAAGATAAGTTAAGACTATCCTAAAGAGATAAATATTGTCCAAAAAAATTCTTGATGACTCAAGATAAGGAAGAAAATCACATAAAAACACTGTATAATGCACACTTGTAGTTTTTGAATACCTGTCATGTTTTAAAGAAATTTACATATATGAATTCATTTAATCTTTCTAACAGTCTCAGAGTAGATATACTGAAATTATTATTATTTTTTCATTTTACAGTTTGCTAAATGTACAAAAGGAAAAAAGTTCTCTATAGAAGAGAATAGAGTATTGCATTGGTATAATTTATCCTGTTCAGTGTATCCTATGAAATTAGTTTACAAAATGTATTTTTAATTTGTCCTGAAAGCTAAACTGAATTACTCCCACCTTTTCCTTTAATGGTTGAGTATCTACATTTAAAATGTCTTGAAGTTGTTTTACTGTGAGTGGCTCCGCCAATAATTTGTTCATTTGTATTATGAACTTTTTGATCCTTTTTTTCCTATTTTGAGGGAGAACAGTTAATAATGAAATATACTTGATGCTTATTCCTTAATTAATACGTTCCAAGCACCATGTAAAATAGTCTCCCAGTTATTCTTTCTAAAATTACCTTTTTCTTTCCTTTCTTCCTTCTGTATTTATCATTTTTATTACATGCTTCTTTCCACTGTAAGCATCTCATAGTAACAGAATTGAATGGAGATAAATATTTTAATGCGTTAATTGTCAGGTACTTTTCAAATCACTGATGATACATCCATAAAAAGAGAAACAAACTAAAATTGCACATTTGGTGAGGATACCTTCTCACTTCATTCTATCAACAGTTCTGTGAGATATGTATTATAATTTCTCCCATTACAGGTAAGAAAATTAAGACTTGAACAAGACATGTTACCTGCCCAAAGTCACAAAGTATAAAACTAAAGTGGGGATTCAAACCCAGTTCTAATAATTCCCTAACACTGCTAGTAGGGCAAAATGATTCAAAGGCTTGTCACAAAATCATCCATGGAACTGTTAGTATTAAGTCAACATTTCTTTTCCATCAAGTTCAAAGAAAATCAGTTATAAGAGAGGCATTTACTATAGTTGCATTTTCATCATACCCAACACAAGTTAATATTCTGAATAAAATTACTACCATGAATTAACTTTATGTCTGCAGAAAATGGGATTGCATGTAATTACTGATTTCAATTCACAAAATAAGCAAATTATCTTCACCAACACAAATGTACCATAAATTGTTTTGAGGCATAATGAAGAAATGAATTCCTAAAGAAATACAGACCAAATCTGCCAAATCATTGTAAATGATAGCTCCTTTACAATTAGGGCATCTAATTGCAATTGGAAAACGTTACCCTCTTAATGGTTACATTATTATAGTTAGACCAATAATCCTCTTTGCTGATGCTCCATTTCTGGATTATTGACAAATTTTATACATTTTAATATCAAAGCGTCATCAAATTTATGTATAGAATGATTTACTGTTTTCAAGATCAGATCTGTCATAATGAATTGCCTTCCACGAGTGTGTAGTATAATGACATTTTAATTGAGAGAAGGTGCTTTAGCAAATAAAAAGGAAAGCTATTTTTCTTTGTGCATTTCTAAGTTTGTTCATTTTCAGTTGAGGGTACTTTCAATTCAAAAGATTGTTCTAACATATGGCTACTTGCATTTAATCTTAATGAGTGAAAATAACCTTTACTCTGTGACATTTTAAATCAAATAGAATAATCAGCCTAATTCCAGCATAGTATTTTATAACAATTATCTATTACATTTTGCATAAGAATGCAACATCTGCATCACAAAATGTCACAGATAATAAAGGTGGTGATCATTTTATTGTAAAATTCTTATGTTATCTAACAGAATCATTTATGTTACAGAGGCAATTCTAGTTAACTAGTAGTACTGAATTAAAATGTTTTCCCATCAGACTTTCACTGAACCCAGAGTAGCTATCAGTGGTTTGAGAGATTATCAATTCAATGAATTAACTAGTAAGTGACCTGTTTTTCACATGTGTGCTCCTTAACTGAGATATGCATGTTAAACTTGTCACTTTGCTAGTAATTTTCTAGCATCCATTGTTCTGGCTGTGTGACTTCCCTAGCAGAGGGAAAACAAACATATATCTCTATCTATATCTACTCAGTAAGCATTGTATTAAAAACCCATTCAATTCTTTGAGGGGCAGTACTTTTTTACAGATACACATATCAAAACATTTTCAAATATTTTAATAAATATAAATGTATATCAATATAATGCATGTAAACTTATAAAGTGTGACCATTTTGATAAAAGTCAAAATATCATTTCAAGTCCTTAAATGGAACAATACAGAAACAGTGTAAAAGCAAGATACTTTGAAAATTGTAAATATGCATACCATTGGGAAAATGGTTGTTGATAACATAATCATTTCACATAAGGAAATTAAATAAACACATCTCTAGAAATCAATTTCATTTGTAAAAAGCAAAAGATACTGGAGACATTACATATGTGTTTATTTCTTTTAAAATTTGGATTATCTGGATACTGATTCAAAGAAGAGGTCTCTTGTCTCCATTATTACAGCAATTATTAAGCATGTACATTTCATTTTTCATGGTAATCTCTTTCTTTGGAAGAGAGGGACTGAATTTACTAAATTTTATTTTCCAAATCAGTATTTCACTTGAAATTCTCCCTCTTTATTCCCACACTATGGATATTTTAAGCTTAGGAAAACTTGCCTAATAAAAATTTTCTTTTTAGCCACTTATTTGTTATCTTCAGCCTTCAAAGCCTTCAAAACTACTACAAGTTCTAGAAGAAAGGCAAGATTAAGGGAAGTAACATTTAGCAATAAGAGAATTTACTGAAAGAAATTATTTGAGCTTAATTTTATTTATCTGTGCAACTAGGTCAGAAATAACACCTACTTTCAGTGGAAAATCTTGAGGACTAGAAGGTAGTTATGCAACTGGTATGCTGGTGGTTACTTCTCCAAGAAGGTTTCTGAGATCATGACTCATAATTCAAGATAGTTTTGTGGAAGCAAGAAACTGATGATCTCAAGGCAAAGTGTCAGGTTCTAGGTCTACTGTGGCTTAAACTTCATTCATAATATTATTAATTAGGAATGTTACAATTGACTTAGTTTCATGTTGTTTGGCACTGTGCATTTGGTAAGAGTCCAAATAGCAAATACTTAACTGAAAATTTAAGGAACAAATCATTGTGTACAGACTATAACAATTTTGTGGTTTGATAAAAATAATTTATTGAATTAATATCTTTTAAGCAAATATGTCTGTGAGACACTATGCTGGACATCATAAAATTGAAAAATAAACAAGAGATTCTTCTGAACCTCATTGTTTCTGAATATTGGTTACCANTTAGAAAGATGGTAACAATAACCGTGTATGCAAAACAAGAAAAGAGACACAGATGTATAGAACAGTCTTTGGACTCTGTGGGAGAGGGTGAGGGTGGGATGATTTGGGAGAATGGCATTGAAACATGTATAATACCATATGTGAAACGAATTGCCAGTCCAGGTTTGATGCATGAGACAGGGTGCTCGGGGCTGGTGCACTGGAATAATCCAGAGGGATGGTATGTGGAGGGAGGTGGGAGGGGGATTCAGGAAGGGAAACAAATGTACACCCATGGTGGCTTCATGCTGATGTATGGCAAAATCAATACAATATTGTAAAGTAATTAGCCTCCAATTAAAATAAATAAGTTTATATTTAAAAAAAGAAATGTGGTAGTCCTTTCTCCCCTTTGTTCTTTAGGTATACTTTAAGATGTCAGTAAATTTCCTTTTGCTACATGGCATAATCTCACTAAAGTGTCTTGCCAACCTTTTTTTTTTTTGACTTCTAATACAATAATAAAAGCAATGATACAAAAATGATGATCACTTAGTCTTCTAAAATTTTAAGATGCTAAAATCTTTTTAGACTTNATGTATATTTTAAGATGTCAGTAAATCTCCTTTTGATACATGGCATAATCTCACTAAAGTGTCTTGCCAACCTTTTTTTTTTTTTTGACTTCTAATACAATAATAAAAGCAATGATACAAAAATGATGATCATTTAGTCTTCTAAAATTTTAAGATGCTAAAATCTTTTTAGACTTTTGTCATTGTAAAACACCAATGGTAGACTTAATAGTTTGCTGACTCTGTTAATATAAAGGAATAATTGTACATAATTGTCCTCTTCTTTCAACTAGAATACTGTATAAAGTTAAAGGAAACTTGTCCACTCAGTATATAGCGATGCTGTTCAAAGCTGTCTATAAAATTCTCTTTTTGTTGTTTACTCACTAAGTCATGTCCAACCCTTTGTGGCCCCATGGACTACAGCATGCCTGGCTTTCCTGTCCTTCACCATCTCCCAATTTTGCTTAAACTCATGTCCATTGAGTTGATGTTGCCATCCAATCGTCTCATGTTTTGTCATTCCCCTCGTCTCCTGTCAATCTTTCCAACCATTGGTGGATTTTCCAATGAGCTGGCTCTTCACATCAGGTAGCCAAAGTATTGGTGCTTCAGCCTCCACGAATTTCTTTTATTTAGGCACAATAATAGAAAACCCAAACTTGGTTGTGAATGGGTGTTCTCATATATTCACCATCTTCCAAGATACTTACCTTTTACTTTTTGTGGTGATGGATCATGCCAAGGTTTAAGTGAATAACAGCAAGGGTGATCTCAGCCTCTTCCACACACTAGAGATGAGAGTCAGACACTCTTGAAGCAAAAACCATATTCTAGAGCCAAACGTTAAGACAAGTCATGATAGACACTTCAGGTAGTGGAGAATCTAAGGTGTTTCTCTCTCCACCCTCTCTGCCAACATGCAGGAGAAAAATCACTTTCAACTTTATCAAAGGGAAATCCTTATGTACAGAATGACTGATTGCCTAGGAGAGACAGTGAGAAAGGAACGGGTCCTGGAAAAGGAGGACAGAGAAAGAAGGGGTGGGGAGAAGAAGAGATGAGAGTTAAAATGATCTAAGAGTGACCTGATGCAGTGGTCCTAAAAGATAAGCAAAGAGCTTTGGTGTGCTACCCTTAAAGGGTTTCAGAATTAAATGGGGTGCGAGTCTAATATTGCTAAAGTGCATGACATTTTACGAAGTGCCAGTTTCATTGATTTCACCTTTATATTTCACAAATATTAGTTTTTAAATTGAATCCTCTCAACGACTCTATGCAGTAGATACTCTTATAAATCCAATTTCACAGATAAGGAAAATGATATCCAGAGTGGATAAGTGAGCTGTTGAATGCCACATTTCTAGTAAGATAAGACAGGATTCACACAGCCAGGTTCAGCTAAATCTAGACATGTACTTCTGTTTCGCCACACAGGATAGAGAATTTCACAAGCCTGCCTTCAGTATGTGAGACACAGAGAGAGAAGGAGTCACTGAAAGACACAGAGACACGCAGAGAGACAGAAAGACATACATGCTGAGCCTTGGAACAAAATCCTGCCTATGCTATAAGGAGACACAATGAGGAGGGTCACTTGATTCACAAAGGTCTGAATGTCACCTAGGGGTAGGAATTGCTCTTAAAGTTATCATCCACATGTTGTTGTTCAATCACTAAGTCACATCTGACTCTTGGTGACCCCATGAACTAGCCCAGCAGGCTCCTCTGTCCATGGGATTTTCCAGGCAAGAATCCTGGAGTGGGTTGCCATTTCCTTCTCCAGGGGATCTTTCTAGAGCAGGAATTGAACTTGCATCTCCTACATCGCTAGAGCAGGTGAATTCTTTACCGCTGAGCCACCAAGAAAGTCTATCATCCGTGTAGCTAAGGCCAAATATCTTTAGATATTTGGAGGGGACAGGAAAAACTTGCTGTAGTTTCCTCTACTCTATATCGGTAAGAGAAAAATACCTTTATGCATTTAAACAGAGAGCAAAGGTTTAGTCTCTGGCCTTCAAGATACGTACTGTTAAGTCAGGCAGAAAAAGAATGTTATGTGGCTTTGTCACTTTTCCAATGAGAAGCTCAAAAACATCAAAACATACTCTACCCTTTTAAGAGGGAGTAATATTAAAAGCTTTGAGAGAGGTATCTTTTTGTTGTTGTTATTGTTCCTCAAAGTGTGGTATTAAGTGGCTGGTGGACAAGAAATAAGATGCTTTTCTGAAGCAGCTATTAAAGTCTTTAGGAAAAAAATGCACTGCTGACCTTTGCAACATTTGCTTAAGACTTTTAAAGCACTTCCATCTTCTGGGATTAAAGACACTAAAATATTTGGTGGGTTTATCACTATATTAACATTAATGACTATCATCCAATTCCTAGTTCGAATAAATAAGGATGGTGCCCAGTGTCCTCTGCTGATCTTATTTCCTTAACAACATATTTTATAGGAAAAAATAAGGAAATTTTTTTCATACTTAAAAAAAAATAGATCTAAAAAAGAGGTAGTTTGTGAGTGACAGATGGTAGTATAAAACACCATAATCAGAGAAAATGTATTATTTAGGGAAAGTAAATTCCTTCAGTTTCTGGTAGCTGCTCTAATCATCTGAATAAAATAACAGTATGCAAATGCTTGCTCTGGAGTTTGACGAGACTGTCACTTTCCCTTATCGGACACAGTACTTTATCACAATGCAGTGGAAAGAAAGGAGGAAATGAGGTGGAAAATATTATTATAGGATTTTTAGGGTACTTTGATAGAACCTAGAGACAGCTGTTAAAACTACTGTATTTAAGGGCAAATGTGGGTAATGAACTATAAAGTGAAATATGTAGGGCAGGGAAATATTTCTGGCAATATATATGCTCTAATGTAAATTTTACTTCTGTATTCGATGTTAAAGAGTAGGCTGAGTCTATGTGGAGACATTGATCAGACAGTCAACACTGCCACTTTGTTTGCAAAACAGAGTTTGAGAATTACTTCATAAAGAGTTGGGTGACTGCCTTGTGTCATGTAATACAGACTTTGGAATCCATTTTCTCCCTCCTTTCCACCTTCTCCCATTTACTCCTTCCCTCTGTCTCACACTTTCCCTCTTTGCATTGGCTGCCAGGAAGCAAGGAGTCCAATATACTGAGGCTATGACTCAGCTCTGCCTCTCAATACAACTGCCACTTTTCTATTAATATTAACAATATCAGTCTATTTTTCTTGGACTCTCTGCATATCATTTACACTGGCATAAAGGTGATTCTATTGTGAAAGTAAAAGGGTTAGTTGCTCAATCAGGTCTGACTCTTTGCAACTGCATGGACTGTAGCCCACCAGGCTTTTCTGTCCATGGGATTCTCCAGGCAAGAATACTAGAGTAGGTTGCTATTCCCTTCTCCAGGGGATCTTCCTAAGCCAGGCATCCAACCCAGGTCTCCTGCATTTCTGGTGGATTCTTTACCAACTGAGCCATGGCTGACTGCAAGATATCAATATCTGTCTATTTTCCTCTGAATCTCTGCATACCATTTACACTGGCATGAAAGTGATTTTATTATAATCCATTTCAAATACCTTGTAGAGAAGCATATTGTTAATCCTAAACAAACATGGAACAGACAAAAGAGTTAAATAATTAATTTCAAAGAAAATTCAACAGATACAGCAGGATGGTAATCTGATTCTTCTTTCTCGTCCTATTCTCTTGGGTGACTAACATAAAAAGAGGGTGGCACCAAAAGGGAAAATGTGTTATGTGATGTTGGAAATCATTGTTAACAATGTTTTGGGGTGGATACATGAGTAGCAACATAAGTTGTATTGATTATTATTGCACAGTTTGCTCTGCAAAAGCTTTGTTATTATTTTTCTGGCACTGTTGAGGGAAAACAGAATTCTTTTATTAGAAAAATATGCCTATCATTTGGCTATGTGTTTATCTCTCTAGACAACATTTTGAAGGTTTTATGAAATAAGTATTTAATACCACAAAGAAAAGAGCACTGAATTGAAAATGATTATTGTGGTATATAAAATATTCTCTTTTGATGTGAGATTTACTATAGATGGCCAATTCTGGAGTTTCCTCTCTTGTTTTGTTTTGAGAAATTTTAACTATTTTTCTTTTTGGGGGTTGAAATATTTGTTGGAAGTGGGTAGGGGGGCAATAATGATTTTACCAAAGGGTTTGTGAAATCTAAAAAGATAATATGGTAGGATGAAACCAACATGACAGGGTTCATTCTTAAGCAAGCAGAGATTATTTTTTCAATCAGGTTAGATCACCTATGAAAGATAAAAGTGTGTCATAGGAGCCACTGTAGAGATTCTGCCACACGGAGAAAAGATGATGAGAAACAAAATATCCCCCCTATTATCAAACACTGAGCTTCTTGGCCAACCAGTTGGGATGCTTTCTTTCCTTAGAGAATGGGGAAGGTGGGGAACATAAAATACCTTCAACCTGAACTCAGAACAGAAATTGACCCAACAAGATTTAAACGCTTTGTGGTCTAAATGAGAAGAATCTGGAAAGAAGTGATATTTCAAAATCAGAAGTGTGTACCTGTCTTGCAAGAGTCAGAGGCTTGAATGCTCCTCTGAGGTAGGCTGTCACTTGTTCTTGGGAAGCTGTTTGAATTGTCTTTTAAAGGGAATAAAAGTGATGGTACTCAGCTCCTTTGAGGGATGCTCTTATCTCTATCAAGCTCATCCGTCTTCTGTTGCTACCAAAAAACGTGTGTATGCATGAACACGCATGGTGTATGTAAATATCCGGAGAGAGTCTTTTTGTTTATTTTTATTTCATGATAAATACCAATGTATTTATTATCAAGCACACATATAAATATGTATATGACCCAACCTTAGAGTACCATATACTTTATCATTCAAATCCAGGTAGGTTTGAGGGAGGAACGGGACATTATTAACCATTATACTGGAGCAGCAGTCATAGCCTGGGACTGACTTGGTTGTTTAGTTACTCTAACTTTGATTTGTTATCTCTAAGTTTTCATTTGTGATATGGTCAATCATCATTATCACATGAAGTTGAAGGTTTGAATGAAGCAAATGTCAAGATTACAGAGGCAAAATTTTGTCACCCTTTTAGCTGATGGAATCCAAAAAATATGACTGGACATTGGACTGGCTCAGGGTGTAGCCCAAGCAGTCATGCCTGAGGCTTTCCTAGAGCCTCATATCTTATCCATATAAAGACTGAGGACTTCCTTAAACTGGTGCTCTTAAAATTAATATGCATATGTGAACACAACGAGGGTTCTGCCATACACAATGAAGTCAGAAAGAGAAAAGCAAATATTGTATATTGATACATAGATAAGGAATCTAGAAAAATGGTACTGATAAATCTATTTGCAGGGCAGGCATAGAGACTCAGATGTAGAGCATGGACTTGTGGACATAGATAGGGAAGAAGAGGGTGGGATGAACTGAGAGAGTAGCGTGGACATGTATACACCACCATGTGTAAAATAGACAGTGGGAAATTGCTGTTTAGCACAGGGGGCTCAACTCCACGCTCTGTGATGACTTAGGGGGATGGGATGGGGTGGCAGGGAGGCTCAAGAGGAAGGGGTTCTATGTATACTTAGAGCTGATTCTATATAGTAGAAACTAACACAACATTGTAAAGCAATTATCCTTCAACAGAAAAATTTAAAAATAATTAAAGACTAATATGTATATGAATCACCTAGGAATCTTGTGAAATGTTAAAATACAGATTCTGATTCTTGTGGTAGGGCTTGTGATTCTGCATTTTTGATAAGCTCCCAGGTTGTGCTGACTCTGCAGACCCATATTGAGTAGCAAATCCCTAAACTATTATAGTTAACTCACAAATTTTGTACATTTCCAGTTTTTTTCATCGAGAGCTCATTTTATCATGCTGCTTAACAAGATGTTACTAGATTCACCAATAAAACCCCATGTTAGATACACAGAAGACTAATTAAAGCGTGGCTATTGTTGATAGACAAGTGTTTCAGAAGGGCCTCTACCTCTGGAGTAAAAAAAAGTCTCAAAGGAATGAGATTTGAAATGTCATGCTTTGTCTATGGGCTGTTTCAAATCTTACTTCTTCCTTGAAATAATTTGACTGTGTTCTTGTTTCTTTGATCCCTTCTTCTCAAGTAATAATGTGTTGACTCTTTCCTCAGAATTCCTCTTCCTCTGTTTGAAGACAGTAACTTTCATCCATACCTTCATTCTCAGGTCTGAGATTTCAGGACCACCTATTCTCTTCTCACTCAAAAAACTTAGGACAAGAATTCAGACACCTCAGTATTTTGATTAGTCCCCTCAGATGATTAGTTCTGTTGCAGGGAAAGAAGTTAAGACATAGGTAAGCTGGGGAAGCGAGGGTGACAAGAGATAATACTGTTTATTGTTGTGAGTGAAGGGGCTGCCAATTAGCTACCTCCTGGTTAAGGGACACTACCCACAGACAACCTTTGCATCTATGACAAAACTATGTTTGTGACTTTGTGCCACGGTGGTAATGTAGGGTATGCAGGTCTTTCAAGGTATCCCCCAACTACCCTCTCCTCATGCATAGAAAAATGTCCATACCATTTGATATATCTATTTACTTCTTTAAAAAAAGGGAAATACACATACACAAGTTCACATAAATTGCTAAGTATGATGCCTACAGTCAGTGGCAGGAAATTTATTAAAATTCTTATTTAGCAAATATTTAGATCGCTGTAAAAAGAAGTAACTAGGCTATGGTTTTTCCAGGGGTCAGGCATGGATGTGAGAGTTGGACTGTGAAGAAAGCTGAGCACCGAAGAATTGATGCTTTTGAACTGTGGTGTTGGAGAAGACTCTTGAGAGTCCCTTGGACTGCAAGGAGATCCAACCAGTCCATCCTAAAGGAGATCGGTCCTGGGTATTCATTGGATGGACTGATGCTAAAGCTGAAACTCCAGTACCTGGGCCACCTCATGCAAAGAGTTGATTCATTGGAAAAGACTCTGGTGCTGGGAGGGATTGGGGGCAGGAGGAGAAGGGGATGACAGAGGATGAGATGGTTAGATGGCATCACCGACTTGATGGACAAGATTTTGGGTGAACTCTGGGAGTTGGTAATGGACAGAGAGGCCTGGTGTGCTGTGATTCATGGAATCGCAGAGTCGGACACGACTGAGTGACTGAACTGAACTGAAAGTATTTTCACTCCAGATAATTCAAAATAGTATCATAATAAAATAAAAGATGAAATAATGGAGTCAAGGGATTTTAAAGATCTGGTTGATACAGGAAGCAGAAATATTATATGATACTCAAAACAGAAACAGACTCACAAGTTTAGAGAACTAACTTATGGTTGCCAGGGGTGGGGAGAATACAGAGGGATAGTAAGGAATAGTTAGGAAGTTTGGGATGGACGTGTACATGCTGCTATATTGAAAATAAATAACCAACAAGGACTTTTTGTATATCGTAGGGAAAACTGCTCAAGGTTATGTGACAGCCTGGATGGGAGGGGAGTTTGAGGGAGAATGGATACATGTATATGTATAACTGAGCCCTTTTTCTGTCCATCTGAAACTATCACAGTACTGTTAATTGGCTATATTCTAATATAAAATTAAAAGTTTAAAATAAATAAAGATTTGACTGATGTACCTCTCTCATGACATTTCTAGTTTACTGTCTGTCAGAATTTCAAAAGAGGACGAGTCTAGACTGCCCATCGAATC
Organism: Neotragus moschatus; assembly: GCA_006410615.1. Lineage (NCBI taxonomy): Eukaryota > Metazoa > Chordata > Mammalia > Artiodactyla > Bovidae > Neotragus > Neotragus moschatus. Next base: position 848,506 of record SJYA01002742.1, on the reverse strand, counting down.
TTTNACTGAGCCCTTTTTCTGTCCATCTGAAACTATCACAGTACTGTTAATTGGCTATATTCTAATATAAAATTAAAAGTTTAAAATAAATAAAGATTTGACTGATGTACCTCTCTCATGACATTTCTAGTTTACTGTCTGTCAGAATTTCAAAAGAGGACGAGTCTAGACTGCCCATCGAATCTTTACTGAGCCATCATCAAAATGCTTACCTCCCCCAAGGTCCCTGTCTGCACACTTTTAACAGTGTACTATATATCTCCTGGTTTTTTAGCTTGGGTATGTTTATGAAGCTTTGCGAGGACTGAAAATTCTCTTTTGCATTCACTGTGTTTTCTTTGCACACCTGGTCATCCTTGCTCACATATAGGAGCCATGAGTAGTAGCTTGAATAGATCCCCATTTTGCATATATTTTTATCTTTGTTTAAACATGCTTTTAATGTATCTTTGTGTAACCCATCCTAATAAAAATGAAAACGAGTTCACATCAATCAAATTGTCCCTACTAATCAAATCTGCCATTGCAAAACACTCTCATTTCTGAGGCAGAAATAGACTATTTAAAAAAAAAAAACATGAAATGAATAGAAAATTGTCATTCATTATGTAAAATTAAGCAAAGCTTAATAATTAATTTCATTTCCTTGTGAAACAGTTTTTTTTCTGCATGTCTCACTTGAATTAATGAAATAAGTAAAAAGGAGACAAAAAGACTATATTCACCGCACGCCTAAGTGCTCGGGATGGTGAAGTATCCTGTGCTGAATATTTGTATTATGGTAATTGATTATTATGATTGGAGATTGGAAGACATTTTCCAATAATAGCTTTCACTTATTGAAGACCGCCCATCTGCCCATACACTAGGCATCCGCATGAATCATTTAAAATACTCTTAGCTGGGTTTTATTATTCCCACTTGATCGATGATGGACCTTAAGCTCAGAGAGGTTAAGTAGCTTCTCTACATCTAACAGCTTGTTAGTGCCAGGCTTTGAGTCAGATAGCTCCTCATTTGAATTATAATTTCATGTCCTATCTATGACACTTATATTTTTCTTAAGAAATAT